>BTPG01000002.1:328440103-328568244 GCA_036245525.1 Semisulcospira habei
GTGTGTGTGTGTGTGTGTGTGTGTGTGTGTGTGTGTGTGTGTGTGTGTGTGTGTGCGCGTGCGCGTGCGCGTGCGTGCGTGTGTGTGTGTGTGTGTGTGTGTGTGTGTGTGTGTGTGTGTGTGTGTGTGTGTGTGTGTTAAGGCGTGCATGCGCGTGTGCTCCAAACATCTCTAAGAGACAAGGATCTTCATGAGCTCTCCGGGGGCATAAGGATCTATGCCTTTTGGAGATGCACGCGTGTCAGAGAGAGAGAGAGAGAGGGAGGGAGGGATGGAGGGAGGGAGGGATGGAGGGAGGGGCGGGCGGGCGGGCGGGCGGGCGGGCAGGCAGGCATGCAGGCAGGCAGGCAGGCAGACACAGAGACAGACAGAGAGACAGACAGAGAGACAGAGAGAGCGGCGCGCGCTAGAGAGAATGACGTCATATTTAGAGTATTATCTCAATGTCTGCGTGGTGACGAAGTTGCCTTTTTACGTCTCCACCACTGTCTGACTTTCTCTAGAAGTTAAGGGTTTTAAGTCCTTTCTATTTAATGAAGGGACTTTTTAGGACGGGTCGCGGTGGGGCGAATTTAATAGCATGTCCGTGATGTCAAAGGCGGACAGGCTAAACCTCTAACAATTGAAGTAACAAGATAAAAATTACGTCATGTCTAGTTACGCTAACCCCGCTGCTGAACGTACGTTTGGTGCGATGCGTATGTGCGTATGTGTGTGTGTGTGTGCGTATATATGTAAACAATATTTCTGATCACACAAGCTTGAAACTTGGCGAAATACTTTCTTAAGTGGGTGGCAAAGAGAGTCACCGAGCATATTGTAATTGAATGTCTCATTGAAGACATAAACAACAGTTTATAAAAAGTCGTTTGACCCAGATTAGAGTCCGTAATTTTTGTCATATTTACTTGATTTTACAATGTAGTTTGGAGAAATACATTGGATGAGTTCGTTAGCCAGCTTTGTATCTGTTCAACTTCTTTGTAAAAAATAATTCTTTTCAGAAAAAAATTAAAACATTAAAAAACTTTATTTTTAGATTAGGTCAGACAGTGGCGGTGACGTAAATGTGGCAATTTCGTCAAAACGCACACACTGACATAATACTTTAAATATGACGTCATTCTCTCTCACTTCCGCGGCTATCTCTCTCGCTGTCTCTCTCTGTCTCTCTCTGTCGCTGTCTGTCTCTGTCTCTGTCTCTCTGTCTCTGTCTCTGTCTCTGTCTCTGTCTCTGTCTCTCTCTCTCTCTCTCTCTCTCTCTCTCTCTCTCTCTCTCTCTCTCTCTCTACATGAAAAAAGTTAATTCCTTGTATCGTCGGGGCATTAAATTAATACTTCCCGGTCCTACTTCGACTGATGAAAAATTAAAATCTCTCAAGTTACTAACATTGAAGAAACAGTTTGAATTTAATCGCTGTGTTCTACTGCACAAGATCATGCACGGAAAAGCCCCACCCTATCTAAAAACTCTATTTTCCCACAATAATAGGAAAAACACGAGAAATAGCTCGATCCACCTTCCTAAAATTAGATTAGACATCTGTAAAACCAGCCTGTCTTTTTCAGGCGCTAAAGCGTGGAATATGTTACCTCCACACCTGAAATCAATTTGTAATATTAGCGTCTTCAAAGATCGCCTCAATAAATATTTACTTCAGAAGTAATAGTATGTTCGGCTCCCTTATGCTACTATTCGTATTTTTTTGTGACAAGTTTCCTATTACCTAATACTCTTCTACTGTTGCTGCAGATTACGTTAGAGTTCCACTGTCTGCATTAACATGTCAGGTTCATCCATATATATATATATAAATTTATTTCTCTGAGGTGGGGGGGGGGGGGGGAGGGGTCTTTATACTTACATATGTTTTATTTTTTGATGTATCGTCTGATGTATTTTTATATGTGTAGAGTAGCAGGACAGTTTGGAAGATAGGCATTGCTATGCCTAAAACTTTTAATCCAGAATAAAAACGTTTCATCATCATCATCATCTCTCTCTCTCTCTCTCTCTCTCTCTCTCTCTCTCTCTCTCTCTCTCTCTCTCTCTCTCTCTCTCTCTCTCTCTCTCTCTCTCTCTCCTCAAATTTTGAGGATGCAAATGATCGTCTTGTTCTATACCTACGTATTTCTCTGTGGGCTGGCGATTGGGTGCCTGATAGGCGGGGGCAGGGGATCTAACTGTTTGTCTGTTCAGCGCTGAGTGATTCCCTTTGGTTTGTGTACATATCAAGTACAATATAAAATTACGTAAAAAATAAAACTTACATCATGATAAATGACGTTTGACAAATCAATGACGCGTATGTCCTGCGCCCCTTATGGTACTCACTCACGCATTGGCAGATTTGCGAGACTTTTTCAATATGATTGATTGTACATTGCTTAACGTCCCGACAGCAACAAGGCTTTCTCAGGACGTGTTTTTTTTTTTTTTCAATATGAGATAAAACATCAGAATCTGTTCAAAGACAACAGGTAGAGACCATTGACAGCAAGGACAGCTCTCATATAGAAGGGACTTTCTGGGTTATGGTTCATCTGATCTTGTTTTTACTGTTTTAATTTTTTTATGAAAAGAATTAATTTTTACTGAAGAAGTAAAAAGGATACAAATTTGGCTAAAAAAACTCGTCCAACGTCTTTCTCCAAACTAGCTATATCAAAATGTCAAGTAAATATGACAAAAAATTACGGACTCTAATCTGGGTCAACCGACTTCCTATAAACGGTTGTTTATGTCTTACATGAGACATTCAATTACAATATGCTCGAAGGCTCTGTTAGAAACTATTTAAGAAACTATTTCGCCTAGGTTCAAGCTTGTGAGTACAGAAATTTCGGAGATTCTCTTGTTTACATACATACGCACGCACGCACGCACACACACACACACACACACACACACACACACACACACACACACACACACACACACACACACACACACACACACACACACATACATACGCACAAACGGCACTTCGCGCCAAATGTACGTTCAGCAGCGAGGTTAGCGTAACTAGACATGACGTAATTTTTATCTTGGTATTTCAATTGTTAGAGGTTTAGCCTGCCCGCCTTTGACATCATGGACATGCTATTAAATTCGCCGCACCGCGACCCGTCCTAAAAAGTCCCTTATATATCAATAGAAGGGACTTAAAAAGTATGACTGCAAACGCTGAGATCTGATGTGAGGTAAGTAGTAAACAGTTATCTCCTTTACTAGCGCTAGTTTTTCAACTACTTATCCAAGATGAGGTAAGTATTAGGTAAGAAAAACCGCTAGTAAGGGGTGCTAGATAATTGTGCTCAGTTCTCTCTCTTACTACTACTAGCCCCTTTTCCCATCTACTGCTTATTCGTACCTTTGATGTGAACAGTGTCACTTGAATCTGGCTTACCGTCCCATCTCACCTATTAAGGTATGTGGGATTAGCTAGTTTAGTTTGTGTTCACGGGGGGGGGGGGGGGAAGGGGGGGAATGGGGGGGGGGTAGGGGCCGGATAAGATTTAGCCAAGAAGGTTGGCGGATAAAAGCCGTGCGACCGGTATAAGATCTTTATCTCACCCATTCTGCATACAGTAAAATCTGAATTGGTCTCTGGAGGCAAAGGCTATCCTCTCAATCAACGACAACGGTCCTTTTCATTCTAAAAGAGAATTGAATTCCAAAAGTAAAATTATTTACAATCCGGGGGTTATTGCCCGGTAGGTAGGTTAATTTATGATTTAAGATAGGTTAAAAGAGGTTTTAAAAAAATAAGAACAAGTGTTTAAAAATCTGAATTTGGTTACTAGCCCTATGCACGTTGAATGGTAGCTATATTTGGTTAGGCGCGGAACAAAGTGCGCACCAGTAAGGTCATTTTTACGTTACACCGAACATGGAAATTATGTCCATGATCAGCTGATAGAGGCTGATCAACGCCAGGCTAAGGTCTTTATGGGTTTCTGTACACATGGCTTTCACAAGGGAGTCCATGGTAGTCTTCATATCGTTTACAATTTTAGTTCTACGTGGAGTGGGTGGAACAGAACTATCGTTTACCGTCTCTGTGCCGTAATTGAGCCTCTTTCTGCAGCGGGAACCAGGTCCCGGTGCAGGGGAGGGCTCAATGTGGTGTACGGTCATTGGCAGAGGGGAAGGGTTATTAGTTTGAGGGTTGGTAGATTTGTTGATGCTTAGCCTAGGATTTGGTTTAGGGACAGTCATAGTCTGAGGCTTTTGAAGCTGTCTGGAGAGGGGGGGGAGGGGGGATAGGGGGGGGGGAGGGGGTTAACCCAGGCAGTCTTGTCTAATTTTGGGGAGGCAGTCCTGTGGATTTCGTTTTCCTGGACTGCTCCACACTGATTGTTATTTAATTGGGCTCTACGAAGGGCCTCTTGGTAGGGAATATATGTTTTGTTTCTGATTTTGTTAGCTTCACGGTAGAGAAGAATTTTTGGGCATTTTTTATATGCGGCACTGTGTGGCCCACCACAGTTCACGCATTCAGCCACGGCCATGTCGGGACAGTCCGCACGGCGGTGGTCCCTACTTCCGCAGCGGACACAGGTAGTGCTTTTGGTTTTACGTACTCTTGCCGCGTGACCCAGTCGGCAACAGTTGGCACAAGGTGCCACCGACGGAGCATACGTTTCGAGTGGGCAGAGTATAGTTCCAGTCTTGATTTTTGAAGGTAGATTGGTGAGCCCATGGAGTTCGATTTTTATGGCCCTGGAGGCCGTGCCGTCACGATTCGTAAGTCGAGTAGTGGTGGCATTGTAGCCTTGATTTTATAACGAGGAGGCGATCTCCACGGGGTCCTCCGCATGGGGGACACCGTGGACAACGCCTACTACCTTGGGAACAGGAATGGAGCACTCCACATGGGCGCCTCCAATAACTGTTTTTTGACTGAGTTTTTGCTGAGCTTTGAAATTAGGGCATGAAATGATCCACATGTAGTGGCCTATGGGTCTTATGGAGATCTCCGATGGGGACACGCCGGCAGCCTGACAGATATGCGGCTGCTGCGTTCCATGTCTATGTATCAGAGTGGCGCCTGTCCCCAAGTCCCTAAGTCGGACCGGGAACCTGCACCACTCCTCCGTGATTGGTTCTGCTGTGTTCCCATCGGATCTCTCCCTAATCGTGTACGTTTTACGATGTCTACGATTCTTGTTCTTGTAGTCCTCGAATTTATCTTTGGCCCCTTCCTCGTCCTCCGCCAAGCCCTCCACTAAGGGATCGGGCAAATTGGCAGGGGAGTCGTTGGAGGTGAATGCCTGGTTTAGTTCATTTATGAATTAAAGTTTCTGACTAGTCGGCATAGTATTACTTTGGGGCGTGTTAGTCAGATCTATCTCCGGACTCAGAGGTGTAGTTGTTGGCGATACAAAGTCACCAGTTGGAATTTGTTTTGGCGGGCTAGATGCACTGGAATTTGTTTTGGCGGGCTAGATGCACTGGAATTTGTTTTACTTTCTGGGCCAGTAGACGTAACAGTGAGTTTTTGTTTCTTGTGTTTTAGTGGGCTAGACAAGTTAGCGTTTGTTTTGCGTTTGTTTTGCTTTCTGAGCCAGGGGGCGTATGAGCAAGTCTGCGTCTCCTGTGTCACTGCTTTTTAGTTTTTTTAGGCTTCCCTCTCAAAGGAGATCGGCTTCGTTTGGGGGATTTTCCATCAGAGAATATATCCAAGGAAGAGGATGAAGAAATTGATGAAAGTGACCCAAATAGGTCTTCCATTGCTGTAATTTAGTTCTACACCGACGTGGCGTGACAAAAAAAAAAAAAAAAAAAAAAAAAAAAAAAAAAAAAAAAAAAAAAAAAATGTCCGCGCCACGGGGTATTACAGGGCTGGGAAACTAAGCTAACCTATGCTGCGCCGACTGGGTGAGCGACGCTTTCCCAGTTCGGCGCTGTCTTGTTTGGCTGTAACTGCCGCGCGGCACGAAGAGTGACTGCAGCAAGTTCCTAGCTTAACTGTCAAGAATGGCTATAGTTTACAAAGATTTGTGGGCTGGGAGACTAGACTGACCTATGCTGCGCTGGATGGGTAAGCAATGCTGACCCAGCCTTGATCAATTTGTTTTTAACAGCACCAGAAGTGACTATGTCGACTTTAAGGTTGAAAACAGGGCTAACAACTACTAGTTTATTCTATGGTAAGCCAGACTCAAGCGGAGTATACCTTCTCTGAAATTTCGCTATTGAAATTTGGAGGCCGACCGAAAAAAGTTCCAACGGACGTTGATGGTGGTAATAGGCAGCGGCGATGGTAGGGTGGTTGGTAGAGGCGGGCGTAGTGACTGAGAGGCGTGGGGAGCTGTAGGTAGCTGTAGGTAGCTGTAGGTAGAGATAGTAGTGCCGGATGGACGGCTGGTGCTGATAGGCTATTGCAGGTGAAAGGCGATGGTAGCAGGCTGGCTGGCAGTGAGCTTAGCGTGAGCGGTCCAAGGCTGTGACCCAACAACGACAAGCAAGCAGTGATGATGAAAACAAACAAACAAACAAACAAACAAACAAACAAAAAAAAAAAAAACAGTGTCAGCTTAGCTGATCAGTTTTGAACAGTGTTGACCTTCTCATGTGGCGGGGTGTTAGCTGACAAATTCAGACAACGATGAGAATGTGTCGTCACAAGTTCGCGACAATTATTTTCTCGTTCTACGATTACGTGATTGTTTGAACGTTTTTACGTCATCTGAAACTCTTTTGGCGTCACCACGGGCACAACTTGGAGCAGTTGCGCAGTTCATTTGTTTCTGTTTCCCGTTGAAGATGTTTCTTCGCCTACATTGTGAAGCATTTTGGAGGAAAAAAAACCAACTTAATCATCGCACGAAGAGAAGATTTTCAAGAAAGCTTCATCACTACAGACCCTCTGACATGGTGAAGGTAAGCGAATTGTGTTACAGTAATCAGGCTTTAAGAAATTTCAGTAAACAAATGCAATTTACCGCTTGCCTGCCACAGAATTAAAAAAAAAAAAGAAGCAGTTTGAAACACGCGTGTGCTGTTTTGTGATTTCGGACCTTACGGCCTAAGGTCTGAAATCACAAAACAACACATGTTTCTGAAATGAGCAGTTAAATTCAGAGATCTTCATCAACATGTATTGTGTCACCTTTTTCTTTCGCTTTTTCCAACAGTTCAGATTTGATCCTGGCGGAACTGACATGCCTTTCCTGGAGTCGGCTGATGGAAAATTGGAAGATCACGGTAGGAACAACGTTCACAAGCTTATTTGATATCACACAAGCATGAACGTACGTACAACGTACACACGCACATACACACACACACACACACATGCACGCACGCACGCACACACACGCACGCACACACACTCACTCGCGCACACACACACACACACACACACACACGCACGCACGTACACACGCACGCACACAAACACACACTCACTCACACACACAAACACAAACACACGCACGCACACACACACACACACACACACACAAGCACACACACACACACACACACACAAGCACACACACACACACACACACACACACACACACACACACAAGCACACACACACACAAGCACACACACACACACACAAGCACACACACACACACACACACACACACACACAAAAGCACACACACCACACACAAGCACACACACACACACACACACACACAAGCACACACACACACACACACACACACACACAAGCACACACACACACACACACACAAGCACACACACACACACACACAAGCACACACACACACACACACACACACACACACACACACACACACACACACACACACACACACACACACACACACACTAAGCCATGATCTAGCGGTTTTTCCCATCACTGCCAGACCACATCAACCAACACCCCAAGTGCAAGAGCATAGATCCTCATGCTCAGTTGCTGTATGGTTCTGATAGGCTGTGAATCTACGCCAGTTTGGCTTTGTGAGAAGGGGTTAAGGGTTAGCATAACACTAACAGTTAACCCGTACAGTGCCAACAACAATGCAACACCGTCCAACTGCAAGAGGTATACATCCTCTTGGAAGCCCCCGCAGTTGCACTAACTTACCGCAGTTGCGGGGGCTCATGAGGATCTATGCCTCTTGCTGACACCACTGAAGTCATGTTCTTTGGGCATCTCGTTTGTTTTTTGGTTTTTGAATAAATGAAAATTGCAGAAGGAAAGTATGCGTCAGCTGTCACTGAACGTGTTAATAAGCGGTTTCTGACCAGTTGCCCTTTTCTTCTTGTGTCTTAGAACTGCCAAGAAAACAGCGTCCGAGCACCCTCACCTATCTCTTCAGTCTGACGTGTTTGGAGTGCGCTCCCCTGAGTGCAACTGACTAGCCGCTGTCAATCACACCACCCTTCCAAAGTCAGACATGTTTTCGTCCTGCGAATTTTGGATGCTGAGCGGTATGTCTTCCACTAAAAATTTTTATTTCTAGAAACTTAGTTTCATTTGGGTATTCTAGTTAGTATTTATAGAATGTACGTTGTTCATAAATCACAAATAGGTCAAATTGCAAACTTTTCGATAGAAATAGTGCATTATTAAAAGTGATTTTTAATGCACTGTTTTCGTCGAAACACGTGCAATTTTGACTACTTGTGATTTACAAACAACGTCTATTAAAGTAATATTTGGGTATTCTATTGAGGATTTCTGTGTTTGGCTCATGTGAGATAGCAACGTCAGTCTATGTAATGGGCTATCCGGCGTCTGTCTCAGGTGAGATAGCAACGTGAGTCTATGTAATTGGCTATCCGTCGTCTGTTCGGCGTCCGGCGTCTGTGGTAAACAATTACGTTGGCATTTTCTCGGAGACTATTTAAGCTCACTATTTAAGCCTCAGACTTCAAACTTGGCACAAAGATACTTTGTGCCAAGATCTTTCTAAACTTACCTGAGTGACCTCTCTCAAAGGTCAAGGTCACAGGGGGTCAGGAACTAGTTCAACAATAGCCATATTTTGACAAACTGTATGTTTTCTCAAATACTGTTCACAACTTCAGACCCAAACGTGGTAAAACGATACATGGTGGTAAGACCTTTCTATGCATACTAATTTGGTTTACCTCTCGGAAAGGACAAGGGTCACAAAAGATCAGGAAATAGGTCCAAAATAGCCATATTTTGACAAAAGATAATTTTTGGCTCACATGCCAAGCAACAGTGAGTCTATGTTCTGGGCCAGTGGTCGTCCGTCCGACGTCTGTCGTCCGTCCGTCGTCTGTCGTCCGTCCGCCGTCGTCCGTGGTAAGCTTTAACATTGGCATTTTTCCCAAGGATACTTTGTGGCAGGACCTTTCTAAACATACTAATTTCAGTGACCTCTCACAAACGTCAAGGACACGGGGGATCAGGGAATATGTCAAAAATAGCTATATTTTGATATATATATATATATATATATATATATATATATATATATATATATATATATATATATATATATATATATATATATATATATATATATATATATATATATATATATATATATATATATATATATATATATTACAATTCTAGAGGGGCAGATCGAGCATGATAGTTCAAGGGTGCTGCCGGTGGGGGCAGGGAAGACGGGGGTCCAAACATCCCCAAAAGTGACTTTGTTACAGCATTTTAAAGAATTTTGTGTCTGGGAGAGGAGGGGGCGGGGCGTGGGGGGGGGGGGTAGGGGTGGGGGCGGGCGGAGAGACCCTAGACCCCCCCCCCCTCCGCCAATTCAGAGTTCAGATCCTTCTCTGCTGACGTAGCATGAGTCCTGTATACCTTTGTCATGTCTTTCATTCCAAGGCGTGTCGCCCTTTCTTCTCCGGCTCGAGCTTAGGGGTTAGTTGCAGGAATGAGCTTTAACCCAGCGCAAGCCACTAAGCATGGTGCTCCGCTAAAGCCCACAACACTCACCCGCTATAGCGCCATAACACTCACACCGCTATAGCGCCACAACACTCACCCCGCGATAGCGCCACAACACTCACCCCGCTATAGCGCCACAACACTCACCCCGCTAAAGCGCCACAACACTCACCCCGCTATAGCGCCACAACACTCACCCTGCTATAGCGCCACAACACTCACCCCGCTATAGCGCCACAACACTCACTCCGCTAAAGCGCCACAACACTCACCCCGCTATAGCGCCACAACACTCACCCCGCTATAGCGCCACAACACTCACCCCGCTATAGCGCCACAACAATCACCCCGCTATAGAGCCACAAGACTCACCCACTATAACGCCACAACACTCACCCCGCTATAGCGCCACAACACTCACCCCGCTATAGCGCCACAACACTCACCCCGCTTAGCGCCACAACACTCACCCCGCTATAGCGCCACAACACTCACCCTGCTATAGTGCCACAACACTCACTCCGCTATAGCGCCACAACACTGACCCCGCTATAGCGCCACAACACTCACCCTGCTATAGCGGCACAACACTCACCCCGCTATAGCGCCACAACACTCACCCCGCTATAGCGCCACAACACTCACCCCGCTATAGCGCCACAACACTCACCCCGCTATAGCGCCACAAAACTCACCCCGCTCTAGCGCCACAACACTCACCCCGCTATAGCGCCACAACACTCACTCCGCTATAGCGCCACAACACTCACCCCCCCTATAGCGCCACAACACTCACCCCGCTATAGCGCCACAACACTCACCCCGCTATAGCGCCACAACACTCACCCCGCTATAGCGCCACAACACTCACCCCGCTATAGCGCCACAACACTCACCCCGCTATAGCGCCACAACACTCACCCCGCTATAGCGCCACAACACTCATCCCGCTATAGCGCCACAACACTCACCCCGCTATAGCGCCACAACACTCACCCCGCTATAGCGCCACAACACTCACCCCGCTATAGCGCGACAACACTCATCCCGCTATAGCGCCACAACACTCACCCCGCTATAGCGCCACAACACTCACCCCGCTATAGCGCCACAACACTCACCCCGCTTTAGCGCCACAACACTCACCCCGCTATAGCGCCACAACACTCACCCCGCTATAGCGCCACAACACTCACCCCGCTATAGCGCCACAACACTCACCCCGCTATAGCGCCACAACACTCACCCCGCTATACGGCCACAACACTCACCCCGCTATAGCGCCACAACACTCACCCCGCTATACCGCCACAACACTCACCCCGCTATAGCGCCACAACACTCACCCCGCTATAGCGCCACAACACTCACCCCGCTATAGCGCCACAACACTCACCCCGTTATAGCGCCACAACACTCACCCCGCTATAGCGCCACAACACTCACCCCGCTATAGAGCCACAACACTCACCCACTATAACGCCACAACACTCACCCCGCTATAGCGCCACAACACTCACCCCGCTATAGCGCCACAACACTCACCCCGCTTAGCGCCACAACACTCACCCCGCTATAGCGCCACAACACTCACCCTGCTATAGTGCCACAACACTCACTCCGCTATAGCGCCACAACACTCACCCCGCTATAGCGCCACAACACTCACCCTGCTATAGCGGCACAACACTCACCCCGCTATAGCGCCACAACACTCACCCCGCTATAGCGCCACAACACTCACCCCGCTATAGCGCCACAACACTCACCCCGCTCTAGCGCCACAACGCGTACCCGGCACCGGCCTCCACGTGGCGTAGGTGGGTAGTCCGCTCAGTCCCTGACTGAGTGGGCTAGCGGACGGGTGCCATCTTTGTCCAGGATTAGGACTTGATGTCAGCAGATATGTTGTTCAGCCTTTTCACTGGTCCGGTTTTTAAGGAGCTGTGCTAACCTAGGTCGTACCATGTTGGATTGGTCCTTAAAAATACTCGTGACTTTTTGGTCCTTTGGATCCCAAGTGTTTGCCGTGCTTGGAGACCCGTGTCGGGGGAGAAGAGGATCCTGGTGGCTGAGGTTCCCTTTGGGCTGCGGCTCACTGGTGCCAACACTCCACTTCGGCCTTGACTTCTACCTAAACGGGAGGCTAGTCGTACCGGCCTAGTCAATCGGCTCTTGTCACGTTGAGCCCTATCCCACTGTTGACATGCGGGTTGCTATACGGAGCACCATGCTATAGCTTCTGCTGCTGATTAGGTGCTTTACGCCAGTATTCCCCTGCATTCAACGGTGTGATAGAAGGCGGTGGCTCAAACGGTTCAATCGGGCTTACCCCCTTGAGTATATCTTTCGGGCAGTCTCCATTGTGCGTCGGCTGGAGACCCGCCGACAGTTGCACTTTCCCTTGTTGGGCTCGGTGGCGGGCGGGGACCCCCGGGGGATGAATATCTCTACTAATATAATATGGATAAAACCAAAAAACCAAAACTAGCACAGAAACGGCACATAGACGCCGACATTGAACACGACAGTGATTCAGACTGTGAGGAAGCGACACCTCAGGTGTCGGCCGTATGGCCTCGCTTCCTCATTGTCCATAGCAAGGTGAAGGAGAAACCAGTTACCAAGCTGCATCCTTTTCTGGTGGGGGAGACCCTCAGGAGCCGTGTTGGCAGGCCTGACGCCCAGCGCCTCAGGTCTGGTGACTTGCTGGTGGAGTGCCGTACTCGGGCACACTCCAGCGGGCTACTGGGGCTCTCTTCCATCGGAGACACTCCTGTGGAAGTCACACCCCACAAAACTATGAATTCGTCAAGAGGCGTAATCAAAGATCAAGCTTTGGCAGAACTGTCAGAAGATGAACTTGTAAGGAACCTTAAGTCTCAGGGGGTGACTTGCGTCAGGCGCTTCGCTTCCAAGCGAGGTGGTGGGGAGATCCGTCTCCCTACCATCATCCTGACGTTTGGCACCCCCACCCCTCCTACTACCATATGGGGAGGTTACTACTCCCTGAGAGTGAAAAAGTACGTCCCTCTTCCCCTCCGGTGCTTTAAGTGCCAAAAGTATGGCCATGGGCAGAAGACATGCCGTCAGGCAGAGGCTTCATGCGCCCGTTGCACTAGGCCCGGACACTCTGCTGAGTCCTGCACAGCCACCCCCCTGTGTGTGAATTGCCAGGGGGCGCATATGGCTTCGGATAAGAAATGCCCTCGTTGGATATCCGAGTGCAAGATTCAGCAGGTGCGTGTGGAGAAGGGGCTGTCCTTTCTGGATGCCAAAAAACTGGTTGAAGGCCCTGGTGCAGCTGCGGCTGCCCCAACCTCTAACACCTCAGTGTATACTTTTAGTGCAGCGGTGGCAGGCAAGCGCCCCACCAAAGACTTTTCATGTCAGACCCCAACTTCTTGGTTGGGGGCGGAGCCTCGGCTCATCTCGCCCCTGGAGAGTAACCCTCCTCCGGTGGTGACAAGGAGCCAGGGAACGCAGAAGGCGGACACTGCCGGTCCGGTTGTGCCGCCTTCTGTTGCCCCTAAGCCTCAGCCCCCACCCAAACCTGTTAGTCAGTCAACTCCAAAGGCTTCTGGCTCTGGTCAGCCTTCTAAGGCCGCTAACTCTAGCGGCAGGAACGCTGCCCAGGACCAGAAGTCTAAGAAATCTATGGGACCGCTGTGCGCACGGGCCCAGAAGGGGAACACAGATGTGCCCCTTCAAAACAAATATGCTGCACTGGAGGAGCGGATGGAGGGAGTGGAAGTTGTTGTTGCTGATGCTGCGGCAGCTCCACCCCCTTCCTCTCCGAGGAACCAGAGGAGGCCCGGGAGCCGGCCCCCCTCTGTTTCTTCAACTCCTTCCAAGGTAAAGGAAAAAGGGGGGAAAAACTCCTTACCCCCAGATCAGACTTAATCATGGACTCTTTGCTTCAGTGGAATTGTCGTGGTTTTCGAGCTAACTTTGAGGAATTACGTCTTTTAGTCAAGTTCTATAACCCCTCAGTCATATCTCTTCAGGAGACTTACCTGAAGACTTCTGACCCTGTGTCTTTTAATGGTTTTAATGTTATACATAAAGGCTCTGATTCGGAGAGGCGCTCGGGTGGAGCGGCTCTTCTCATTAGTAGCCAAATTTTATGTAGCCCCGTTAGCATCGACACCTGTCTTCAGGCTGTCGCTGCTCGGGTTACCTTAAAAAAGACCATAACCATATGCAGTATTTACCTGCCACCATCACTGCGGGTCTGTAGCAATGATATTTTTCACTTAGTAGATCAACTGCCCCCTCCCTTTATTCTCATGGGGGATTTTAACGGTCATGCTCACCTTTGGGGTAGTGACCACTATGATTGCAGAGGTCAGATGTTAGAAGATGTTTTTTCTCAACTTAACCTATGTGTCTTTAACGATGGCTCACCTACATACTCTAACTCAGGTTCCGGATCTAGTTCTGTTCTAGACCTCACTGTGTGTGATCCTTCTCTCATGCTGGACTTTGACTGGAAGGTTCACGACGACCTGTGTGGTAGTGACCACTTCCCAGTAGTCCTGTCATCGGTCAGCTGTGAGGAGGATTCGCCGGTGGGGCGCTGGAATCTCAAGAAAGCTAACTGGTCTCTGTTTGCCTCTCTCTGTCAGTCTCGTCTTACAGAGGAGGTGGTCATGTCAGCTGAAGAACCTGTTTCTTGTTTTACTTCTATTTTGTTGGAGGTTGCAGGTGAAACCATCCCTAGAACTTCCACATCACTCCCTCGGAAGCCGAGAGTACCATGGTTCAATGAAGAGTGCCGCAAGGCCCAAACAATGCGCAAATCTGCTCAGCGACGTGCATTTCGTAATCCGTCGCAAGCAAATATTTTAACCTTTAAAAGACAGCGGGCGAAAGCCCGTTATATTTTTAAACGTGAACGCCGTGCTTCCTGGAGACGCTTCGTCTCATCTTTATCTTCTAGGACTCCGTCCCAAAAAGTCTGGAAGGCTGTTCGAAGAATTAGGGGCAGGGGTGGCTCGGCTTCTGTCGGCCATCTTAGAGATGGTGCCAGTTTGGTCACAGATAAAAAGGCTGTGGCCAATTTGCTTGCCTCCACCATTGCCCATAATTCTTCAACAGAGCATTATTCACCTTTCTTCCAGAGAGAGAAGGAGAAGCGAGAATCTTGTGCTTGTGATTTTATATCGGATAACTTGGAAGACTATAATGCCCCTATTACGTTTTCAGAATTGCAGCAAGCCATGCAGAAATGTACTGACTCTGCTGCTGGATTAGATACCATCCATTATCAGCTCATAACACATCTGCCTGAGGATTCACTCCTTGTACTTCTCAAGGCCTTTAACCATATCTGGATAACCGGTCATTTTCCGCCATCTTGGCGCCAGGCTGTGGTTGTGCCAATTCCCAAGCCGGGTAAGGATCCTTCCGACCCGGGCAACTACCGACCAATAGCTTTGACATCATGTTTATGTAAAACTATGGAACGCTTGGTCAACGCCCGACTGGTGTGGCATCTTGAGTCACAGGGTCTCATCACAGACCTCCAGTGCGGTTTCCGGCGCTTCCGTAGTACAACTGACCATCTAGTCCGCTTTGAGTCTTTTATCCGAGATGCTTTTGTCAACAAGCAGCATGTCTATGCAATTTTCTTTGATCTTGAAAAGGCATATGACACTACCTGGAAGCATGGTATAATGTCTGATTTGTCGGACATGGGTTTTAAAGGGCATCTGCCCGTTTTTATTCACAATTTTTTGTCCAACAGGTCGTTCCATGTCCGTGTGGGCTCCACCCTCTCCGACTCCTTTGAACAGGAGATGGGTGTCCCGCAGGGCAGTATTCTATCTCCTGTTTTATTTAGCATTAAAATAAATAACATTGTAAAGGCCGTCAAGGATGATTCTGAATGCTCTTTGTTTGTGGACGACTTTGCTTTGTGTGCACGAGGTCGAGGACTTGCGTCCCTTGAGAGGCGCTTGCAGCTGTGCGTTGATCGCATCCAGGGGTGGGTGTCTCTCAATGGATTCAGATTCTCGCCCTCCAAGACAGTCTGTGTGCATTTTACTAACCAGACGAAATTTTTTCCAGAACCTAGCCTGAGCATTGCTGGAGTGCCAATTAAGGTGGCTGAAGAGGCTAAGTTTTTGGGGGTCATCTTTGACAAAAGATTGACCTTCTGCAACCATGTTAACTACCTTAGAACCTTTTGTCGGAAGGCCCTCGACATTCTTCGTGTCGTTGGTCGTACTGACTGGGGTGCAGACCGCATCGTCTTACTTCGACTGTACCGGGCCCTTGTTCGGTCCAAACTGGATTACGGCTCTGTGGTATATGGCTCGGCTTCCAAGTCTGTTCTGCAGCGTCTGAACACAATTCACCATCAAGGTCTGCGCATATGTCTGGGAGCCTTCAGGACATCTCCAGTTCCTAGTCTGTATGCAGAGGCAGGGGAGCCTTCTCTCAGGCTCCGCCGCATCCGCCTCATGCTCAGCTACGTTCTGAAGCTGAAGGCCCATCCAGAAAATCCTGCCTATGATTGTGTTTTTAACCCGTCGTTTGCAGAGATTTACGATGCCCATCCGGGAGCTGTCCGTCCACTTTCCTTCCGTGTCCGACCTCATCTGCAGGCGGCCGGAGTGGACCTGGACAAAGTTTCGGAATCTCTGCAACACGTCACTCCACCCTGGCTACTACCAGTTCCTGACATCTTGCTGGACTTGACTGCCCACAAGAAGGATTGTACTCCACCAGCCATATACCAACAGAGCCTCAATGAACTCCTTTCAATTTTTCCTGGCTATTGTCGTCTTTATACGGATGGGTCCAAGTCTGAGGATGGAAGAGTGGCTGCGGCTGCAGTGTCCTCTCGCCATCCTAGACGCCCATTTAAGCTCCGTCTCCCTGACCATTCCTCTGTATTTAGTGCAGAACTGCAGGCCATTCTGCTAGCACTCAAGCATGCCTATCAGTCTCGGGAAAGGAACTTCCTGATTCTATCTGACTCTCTTTCTGCCCTGCAGGCCCTTCAGGGCGCGGGAACAGACCATCCACTGCTGGTGCAGATTAGAGAGCTCTACGCGGACTTGATGAAGGAATATTATGACATCATTTTTATTTGGGTCCCAGGCCATGTGGGCATCGAAGGCAACAGAATCGCAGATTCTGCTGCCAACAGTGCCCGCAGTGACCCTGTCCCTGACACACAGACTGTCTATAGTGATTTTAAACCTGTTATTAGTGCGTACATAGCCCGCGAGTGGCAGTCCGAGTGGGACAAAGAGGAAGGGAACAAGCTTCATGAAGCTCTTCCTAAGTTGTCTGACAGTCTACCTTTCCGCTGCGGCAGCCGCCGTGAGGAGACTGTCCTTGCTCGGCTCCACATCGGGCACACATATGTTACGCACTCTTACTTACTTAAACAGGATGAGCGTCCATGGTGTTTTGCCTGTGATGAGCAGTTTTCTGTTCGACACTTTTTGCTGTATTGTGCTGACCTAATTGACACCAGATATAAACACTTCACAGCAGACTCCTTGAAGGTTTTGTTCCGGGATGTTCCCCCGGACAAAATCTTCAATTTTTTGAGAGAATGCAATATTTTTAACAAGATCTGAGCATTCATAGACTATGTGAATTTTTTTATTTGCCCTTTTTGAGAGTCTGTAGACGTTTCTTTTCCAGACATGTGCGACATTTTAGCCTGAGATTTTTAATCTATATTTACATCTTGTCTTAAGACCTTGCTTTTAGTCTGGCTGACCAGATTTTTACCCATCCCGCCGTGAGATGGCCTTAGTCGCCTGCTCGGCGTTAAACCCAAATAACTAACTAACTAACTCTAGCGCCACAACACTCACCCCGCTATAGCGCCACAACACTCACTCCGCTATAGCGCCACAACACTCACCCCCCTATAGCGCCACAACACTCACCCCGCTATAGCGCCACAACACTCACCCCGCTATAGCGCCACAACACTCCCCCGCTATAGCGCCACAACACTCACCCCGCTATAGCGCCACAACACTCACCCCGCTATAGCGCCACAACACTCACCCCGCTATAGCGCCACAACACTCATCCCGCTATAGCGCCACAACACTCACCCCGCTATAGCGCCACAACACTGACCCCGCTATAGCGCCACAACACTCACCCCGCTATAGCGCCACAACACTCATCCCGCTATAGCGCCACAACACTCACCCCGCTATAGCGCCACAACACTCACCCCGCTATAGCGCCACAACACTCACCCCGCTATAGCGCCACAACACTCACCCCGCTATAGCGCCACAACACTCACCCCGCTATAGCGCCACAACACTCACCCCGCTATAGCGCCACAACACTCACCCTGCTATAGCGCCACAACACTCACCCCGCTATACCGCCACAACACTCACCCCGCTATAGCGCCACAACACTCACCCCGCTATACCGCCACAACACTCACCCCGCTATAGCGCCACAACACTCACCCCGCTATAGCGCCACAACACTCACCCCGCTATAGCGCCACAACACTCACCCCGCTAAAGCGCCTCAACACTCACCCCGCTATAGCGCCACAACACTCACCCCGCTATAGCGCCACAACACTCACCCCGCTAAAGCGGAGCACATGCTTAGTGGCTTGCGCAGGATTTCTCCTCACTCATGCAACTGAAGCCGTCCTTTCTTACTCAGCCCGGACAAGGGCAGTTCCGTGTGACCAGGTTATTATTATAACTTAGTTGACACATTTGGCGCAAAATGTCCATGTCTATTTGAACCCATCACTGCTGAGGCCGAAAAGTGAACCGTCCCCACTCGTGCGTGATGCTGATTTCTCACATTGTTGTCTCGTCTTGCGTCATCTTGCGGTACTTTATTTAAGTCTCCTTTACTCCGCTAGCCACGTGACGTCAAATGTGAGTGACGTCACAGAGACAGCTGCCCTGTGTTGGCAAAAGGCGGTAAGTTCATGTTGTGGAAATCGAGATTGTCATTCGAATGCAATACAAATCTTGCTTTTCACAAAAATTGGACTTGGTGTCTTTTGACTTTTTAAGGCACATTCAGAGACGGACACACACACACACACACACACACACACACACACACACACACACACACACACACACACACACACACACACACACACACACAAACACACACACACAAAGACACACACACACACACACACAAACACAAACATAAAGACAGACAGAGAGACTGACAGATATACAGAGTCAGAGACAGAGCCGGAGAGATCAGGTCAATAGCCAAGTTCAGTCAACAACGTCTCGTGCTGTATCTGCTGTTTTATTGCAGTCTTGAAGAAAACAGATTTCCATTTACCTCTGTGAATTAGCACTGTATATATTTTAAATTATGTTTCTGAGCGTATTTAAATTTACTAAGTATTTTAGTTTTTATCATTAATGTTGATGATTAACTGTGCAGTCACAACAAAGGGACGTAAATGATTACTCTTTTCAGGATCAAAATTGTGTTGTTTGAGGATTATTGCCCGTGGCGATGTAGCCGCCGGTATTTTTGACAGTACCATCACACACATTGTTTACACTGCCGACGTCTGCATGAACAAGGGCAGTAACCGATATAAGACCCCCGCATCAATAGCTGCGAAAGTGTCGTATAGCGTTGCCGGCGGCAACACTATACGACACTTCCGCAGCTATGGATGTGGTACGCTTTGAATGAGATAAGGCTTTTATTTTTTTACCAGACGTTTCCCAAACTTGTTAGGTCACCCCATGCTGGTTATGTCCATGGCATGGCGGCGTGCAAGAGGGCCCCGCTGAAGTATGTTGGCACGTCAAAGCGAGAATTACTGGTGTTACTTACTACATACACGCGCTGCCGGGCCCTCAGAACCAGAACAATGCTACAGCTGTTGGACTCATGCTGACCAGACCCGTAACTAGAGTAGGCATAACACTTCACTGCGCCTTCCACTCCCAGAGAAACTGCAATGTTCGTTGTCCCACTCAACAAGCTGGTCATGATGGTGACGAAGAAGGCGTAGGTGCCATCAACAGGAGCGGTAAACAAACCCGTGGTAGCGTTGTAGGCTCCGCCTTCGTTAGAGTGGACATCGTTGAATTTCAGTATTTCTCCACCGTTCATAATCTGGCCACTGGCTTTTCGCTGAGCGTGAAAGGACACACTTCGGGCGGCGGTCACTATTTAACACATGTAGACACAATTAATAAGAAAACGTGTGTACATCAACTGAAGTATATATGTATCGGTATCTGGCACAGCGAGGGAAGGTCAAATCAGTGGGCGTCGTGGGTATTTGTTAACCCTTTGGGTGTCGGTAGCTGTATTAGTCGCGTTGATTCCTTCAGGAATCATCGCGACTCAAACCGCTACCGACGCCCAAAGAGTTAAGGTACATGCAATTTTATATCGTTCTTTATTTTGACCTTATCTGATGAGACAAATCTGAACCAATTTTAAGTTCCTGATCAGCTCGATGTGCTGAGCTGTTGACGAGGTTTGGTATTGTTAAGTGAAGTAATATTTTATCCGAGCTGATCAGTGAAATTTACCACGTGTGTGTTGGTCTGTGATTTTGTACCTTACGGTTCTGATCCGCAACCACAGACCGGCAGACATACAATGATAAGCGTTGTTACAAATCATTAGTACGTCAACATTGCACCTGTTTCGACGTAATCAGTGGACTATAAGCCCGGACAAACAGGCGATGTATATTTGTCCGGACTATAATATCCACTGTCTTTTTTTTTAAACACTCTTAATTTGAACTAGATGAAATCGTCTATTGTTAAGACGCACATTTTTGAAATGTTACTGTAGGTACCTTAGTTCTAGTACTGAAGAACCTCTTCTGTCTGTTTAACTGATCAACCACTAGTATTTATTGCGAAGACTCGATCTGACTCACGTATCATGGACGTCAGATTCTGACGTAGAGTCTCCAGCTGCTGTCTCAGGGCCGTGTTCTCCTGATTGTAGCTGGTCACCTGGGTCTCCAGGGCTGCGTGCTTCTGTTGGGTACTGGTCAGCTGGGTCTCCAGGGCTGCGTGCTTCTGTTGGGTACTGGTCAGCTGGGTCTCTAGTGCTGTGTTCTTCTGCTCTAGTGCTTTATTTTTCTGTTCTTCGGAATTTATCCGGGCATCCACAAGAGCAAACCGGGCCTGCACGCCGTCTACGCTGACTGTGGCGCCCCTATGTAACGGGGAATCACACCGTACACATAGACTCTCCGAGGGGGTTTTCTCTATGACACATGTGTACTCTCCGCTGACGACGGGGTTGGGGACAGACAGCAGGAAGCGGCCGTTGTCGTAGTCAGTGCTGGGGAGGCTCTGTCCGGATGGTGTCTGTCCACATAAAACAGGACATTTTGGCGGTAAGGGGAATGTGTGTGTAGGTATCTGCTTTTCATCCTACTTGGTCCAGAGGTTATCTCCCTTGTTCACGCAATCACCGGTATCTTAAATAATACCGGGTTAACCTTGAGCAGATCATGCTTTGGACTACACACACACACACACACACACACACACACACACACACACACACACACACACACACACACACACACACACACACCATCACACACACCATCACACACACACACACACGATGATGTGGGTCCTACAGGACCAGATTTTGTACACTATAGTACACATCACCGTAAACATCTTTGTACTCTTAGTCATCATGGCGGAGAGAAAACGGTGAAACTTCTGTGTTTTTCCAGAAACTACGGCTAAAAAATGTTCACCGTTTCCAGGAAACTGAACTGAAACTGGTCGATTTTGCATGGACTTTGACACCCTTCAAAACAAAAACAAAACCAACAACAACAACAACAACAAGACAAACAAAGAAACAAAAAGGACTTGGGTGTGACGGAATTCTCTCATTTTTGACCACTTACAAACTCAAGGGTACTATATAACGGGATAGGAAACGGCCTCTTTGCCATATCAAACATGTGTGTCACGGGCCCTCTGGCTATGTCTGGGCCAGCCTGGCGTGCGGTGATGCTGAACATCGCCAACCCACCTAGTTACGTAATCCGTGAGTCGCGATCAAAGCAGTTAGCGAGGTAGTGCGCATGCTTCAAAGAACGCAGTCGGTTTTCGTTTACACTAGTAAAGGCCCCGCCACACGGGCCGGTTGTGCCCCGATTTTGAAGCCGATTCCGATCCGTTTGCGATCGGATGACGTCAATTATCCGATCCGGTCCCAATCGGCTGGGAATCGGGTGACTAGAACCTGCTCTATATTTCCGATCCGAATCCGTCCCGATCGTAAGCTTCAACCAATCAGAGCGCGTCTCGCAAAGCATGTCGTTTCAACACGGTTTGCAAATGGCCGAACACGCCTGTTGTGATCAGTACCACCGCCGTTGCCGCTGATGTTTCGCACGCCTCTTCCCGAATATGATCCAAAACTGCTGATAATGCAAGCACATCATCATCACTGTCAAAACTAGCTGTCATTTTGCAGAACAGGTACGACTTTGATCTTCGGTTCAAACCGGTCGGCTAAACTTGACAAGTCGAGAAATGTCAGTGTGGCACTGCACACGTTTTTTAATCCGGCCCGATCACCTACCGATTCGAAAACTGATCGGGAATCGGCCTCAAAACCGGGCTCGTGTAGCGGGACCTTAACGCAGTTAGCAATTGGGCAGCTCGGTGTCGGTTTTATTATGGTCTTTCTGATTCCGAGTCTGTGGCTTGAGACTAACAATTAAGAGCATAATATATATTGAGTGTCCTTTCACGTTTCGTTTCTCGTGGCATTTGTAGCTTAGTGTCACACTGGATCATTACCCAGGGGCGGATCTAAGGGGGGGGGGAGGTTCCAATGATTCCGGAATCACCCCCCTCCCCCCCCCCACCCAAATTGTTTTTAAATGCTATAAGAAAAGCCCCTTTGGTATGTCTGGTTCCCCGCCCCCTTGTCCCCCACCCCTCCTCATTTTATATTTTTGCGAGTTTTTACAAACACACACACTGTTCCAACTCCCCCCTCCCTTCCCCATCCCCCACCCCACCCCGCGAAAAAAAAAAAAAAAATAAAAACTAGCTGTTCCGCGAACATGGATTCAGAGTGGTGTCAGCAGGAGGCATACATCCTCATGGACCCCCGCAACTTCGGCAGCTCATGATGATCTATGCATGTTGCAGCTGGGTGGTGTTCAATTTATCTCGGCACTGAATGGATTAATACTACAATAGGTCGCTCTGTATTGTCTGACGCATGTGTTGTCTTGTTATCGCCATGAAGCAGCGAGAGTCTTATTGTCTGACGCATGTGTTGTCTTGTTATCCCCATGAAGCAGCGAGAGTCTTATTGTCTGACGCATGTGTTGTCTTGTTATCCCCATGAAGCAGCGAGAGTCTTATTGTCTGACGCATGTGTTGTCTTGTTATCCCCATGAAGCAGCGAGAGTCTTATTGTCTGACGCATGTGTTGTCTTGTTTTCCCCATGAAGCAGCGAGAGTCTTATTGTCTGAGGCATGTGTTGTCTTGTTATCCCCATGAAGCAGCGAGAGTCTTATTGTCTGACGCATGTGTTGTCTTGTTATCCCCATGAAGCAGCGAGAGTCTTATTGTCTGACGCATGTGTTGTCTTGTTATCCCCATGAAGCAGCGAGAGTCTTATTGTCTGACGCATGTGTTGTCTTGTTTTCCCCATGAAGCAGCGAGAGTCTTATTGTCTGACGCATGTGTTGTCTTGTTATCCCCAAGTCTTGTTATCCTCATGAAGCAGCGAGAGTCTTATTGTCTGACGCATGTGTTGTCTTGTTATCCCCATGAAGCAGCGAGAGTCTTATTGTCTGACGCATGTGTTGTCTTGTTATCCCTATGATGCAGCGAGAGTCTTATTGTCTGACGCATGTGTTGTCTTGTTATCCCCATGAAGCAGCCAGAGTCTTATTGTCTGACGCATGTGTTGTCTTGTTATCCCCATGAAGCAGCGAGAGTCTTATTGTTTGACCCATGTGTTGTCTTGTTATCCCCATTAAGCAGTGAGAGTCTTATTCTATGACAATTTTTTTTAGCACAACTTTGCCAATCTCCTGGGGTAGGGGGTTAGATCTTGTCATGTGGGGTGGGGATGGGGGTGGACAAAGCGCCCTACGTGTTTTGTGACTGTAATCATATAGGGGGGGGGGGAGTGGTGGGGTGGGGATGTTTTGGGGTAGCTGACCTTCCAGACCACCCTGGCCCTGGCTGACCACACTGGCAGGAAGTGACCACAGGCCAACTGGACGTGAAACTGTTGAGTGGAGTTGTCGTACACAGCGTCCGCTAACATCTCCACGTGAAGCTGGCCGTCAGTTGTCACACCCTGGTCTGGAACACACACACAGACACAGGGATAATTACACATACTGATACTAGCGCAGTGACGTGACACAGGAAGAATTACACATACTGATACTAGCGCAGTGACGTGACACAGGGAGAATTACAAATACTGATACTAGCACAGTGACGTGATCCAGGGAGAATTACAAATACTGATACTAGCACAGTGACGTGACACAGGGAGAATTACACATACTGATACCAGCGCAGTCACGTGACACAGAGAGAATTACAAATACTGATACCACTGTGGGTGTACTACGTCATCACAGGCGGCCACGGAGCGAGCAGCAAAGATGACAGTAGTCCTAAAAACCCGCGACTTTCACACAAACACAGGGATATGCTTGGGATTTTGAATGAATGAAGGTTTGATTGTATGAGATTGAAGGATGTTATACAGAAATTTATTTGTGTACCTATTATAATCACTTACAAAATGACGTAAACGTTGCCTTGCTCACGAGAACTTCAAAAAATGGCACACGTCTTTCCGTTTCACTGGTCATTTAGACACTTACAGCACTGAACAAATATTGCACAAGGTGACAACTGTCTGTCCCTTCCAGACAACGTCAGTCTTACACGGCTACATGGTGACAACTGTCTGTCCCTTCCAGACAACGTCAGTCTTACACGGCTACATGGTCACAACTGTCTGTCCCTTCCAGACAACGTCAGTCTTACACGGCTACATGGTGACAACTGTCTGTCCCTTCCAGACAACGTCAGTCTTACACGGCTACATGGTGACAACTGTCTGTCCCTTTCAGACAAAGTCAGTCTTACACAGCTACATGGTGACAACTGTCTGTCCCTTCCAGACAACGTCAGTCTTACACGCTACATGGTGACAACTGTCTGTCCCTTCCAGACAACGTCAGTCTTACACGGCTACAAAAGCTAGTTTCTCGGCAGTGCATTTTTTTCTCCCTCGCAAAAAGCGGCCCCGGAGCAAAGCTGCGAAATTTGAAAAAGTGGCCCCGGACCTGATTTTGCGAGCACAGGTCAGTTTTTCCTGAGATCGCTAGGGATGAGACGATAACAACAGCACAGCTGCTTCGTGCTTTCTAGATGTACATATCTGTCAGTCTACAGTGTTCTGTAGTGTTTGGAATGGAGACTTAGTCGTGCCGAGTTGAAGTCGCTAACAAAACGCATGGCCGCTGGATTTCGCGTCATGAGAGCTACAGATCACGACAAAAGTACTACTACTAATAGGACTGCTGCAGACTGCCAAACATCACAAATCCCCATGGTATTCTTTCACAACCCTCAAGATGTATCACAATCTGTTACATTTTACTAAGTCACTATTGTAATATATGTATATATTTATTTTAAAATAGTGACATGACGACTTTTTCAGTGGAATGGTGGGAATTTTGCAGAGATTTTATTCTTGTCCCGAACACTTTTATTAATTGATGAATTTTCTTTTCTTTTGTGTTTCCTGACCGGCCCGCGATAGTCCATGGGGTATTTGGGTGGAACCTGAACGTTACTGGCCCGCGATAGTCCATTGGGCATTTGTATGGAACCTGAACGTTCATCATCATCATCATCAGTCCCTTGCCCGAACTGGGCGTTGGGGGGACTGAAAGGCAGCAGCAACAGACAGTGCTCTCCACTGAGTTCTATTTTGGGCGGTGGCAAGCAAGTCTGGCATCTCGAGTTCGGTCCATTCTTTTATGTTTGCGACCCAACTCTTTCTCTGACGACCTCGCCGACGACTTCCTTCGAGAGTGCCTTGGAGGATAGTCTTGGACAAGGTGTTGTGTCGGGTCACGTGGCCAAACCAAGCAAGCTTGCGCCGTTTCACAGTTGCCAGAAGGGGTTCATGTGGGCCCACCAGGGAAGTGACGATGCTCCGTACATATTCGTTGGTCTTGTGCTCGCGGTACGAGATGCGGAGCAACTTCCTCAGGCACTTGTTCTCAAAGGCCTGGATTTTCTTTTCTGAGTCTGCAAGCAGTGTCCAAGTCTCACAGCCGTAGAGTAGAATAGACACCTGAACGTTACTGGGCCATTATAGTCCATTGGGCATTTGTATGGAACCTGAACGTTTGCTGACCGGCCCGCGATAGTCCATGGGGTATTTGGATAGAACCTGAACGTTTGCTGACCGGCCCGCGATAGTCCATGGGGTATTTGGATGGAACCTGAACGTTACTGGCCCATTATAGTCCATTGGGCATTTGTATGGAACCTGAACGTTATTTTGTGACATGGTTATCGGTAGGCTGATTTATCTGTCAACAGAAACGAAGATTGTGTACCTACCAAATGAGGAAAATGCTTTAAGGACGGGAAGACTGGATGTTGTGATCTTACATACAACCTGGGTTGAAGCCAAAATCAGCAGGGGTGCAGTTGGTGCTTGACGAAATTCAACTATTGTGTGTACAATATCAATTGCTTTCATTCTAACGCTGAGTGATCGAGAAGATTTAAAATGATTCGTAAGCGTTTTGTGTACATAATCCGCACAACAAAAACATTGCAGGTACCTCGATAAAATCTTTTTAAGTCCCTTTCTATTTATAGAAGGGACTTTTTAGGACGGGTCGCGGTGGGGCCAATTTAATAGCATGTCGATGATGTCAAAGGCGGGCAGGCCTAATCCTCTGAAAAATAAAGTAACAAGATAAAAATTACGTCATGTCTAGTTACGCCAAACTCGCTGCTGAACGTACATTTGGCGCGAAGCGCCGTATGTGAGTATGAATGTGTGTGTGTGTGTGTGTGTGTGTGTGTGTGTGTGTGTGTGTGTGTGTGTGTGTGTGTGCGTGCGTGCGTGCGTGCGTGCGTGTGTGTGTGTATATATGTGTGTGTGTGTGTGTGTGTGTGTGTGTGTGTGTGTGTGTGTGTGTGTATGTGTGTGCGTGTGTGTGCGCGTGAATGTATGTAAACACGAGAATCTCCGATATTGCTGTACGCACAAGCTTGAAAAGTGGCGAAATACTTTCTTCAAGGAGTGGCTAAGAGAGCCTCGGCGCATATTGTATGGGGATGTCTCCTTGAAGACATAAAAGACAGTTTAAAGAAAGTCGATTGATCCAGATGAGAGTCCGTAATTTTTGTCATATTTACTTGAAATTTTGAATATAGCTACATTGGATAAAAGTCATTGGATGAGTTCGTTAGCCTGCTTTGGTCCATTTTAACTTCTTCATTAAAAATTATTTCTTTCCAGAAAAAAATTAAAACAGTAAAAAAACTTGACTTCTGAAAAAAGTCAGACAGTGGCGGTGACGTAAAAAAGCAACTCCGTCACCACGCAGACATTGACGCAATACTCTAAATATGACGTAATTCTCTTTCTCACACACACACACATGCGCGGATCTCCAAGAGGCATAGATCCTCATGCGCCCTTCCGTGAAATTCTAGTTTTGTCACCATTTGTTCAAGTCTTGAAGCGAAAGTGAAACCCATATCACGTTAAATACAAAATTATGTAAAAACAAAGAATACGTCATGACAAAATTTTGACAAACCAATGACGCGTATGCACTGAGCCCCTTTAAGAATTCGCTGTGGCGCATTGGCAGATCTGTTAGGCTTTTTCAAAAAGAGATATTTCAACATCAGAATAAGGTCAAAGACAAAAGGTAGAGACTCTTGACAGCGAGGACAACTCTCATATAGAAGGGACTATGTGGGTTATAGTTCATCTTGTTTATGTTGATATTCGATTATGAAAGCTTAAGTAATTTGGGCTAATACCTTTGAAATAAATTCCAAAGTCAGAAACGTTCATCAAAATCAACACAATGAAGAAGCTTACGTAGTTCTCTCAACAAAACAGCGAAAGAAAATGATTTTGTTTCGGGGGTGCATAACTTATACAAGACGATTTACAACAAAACGTACCTCGTTTGCAGAAATTTGGCTGTGAGATTTCTCAGGTACACAACGTTGCCGGGAATAATAGTCCGCGAGCGTAAAAATGTAAGAGTAAGTCGCCTAGTTCCGAATCCCTCTCCTTCCAAAAGATGGAGAGCTTACATTCTGTTTACAACAGAACCCACGCGGCATGCCACATCGCTTTTTGTGCTCTAAATGGCGAAGATTTTTTTATTATTATTAAACATTCTGATAAGTAACTAGCCTGCATCAGGTAGAAATAAATATGGGGGGTGGGGGGTGGGGGTGGGTGTTAATCGATATTGTGAATATAGACAGATGATTTGTTACGTATCGCTGTTGTATCATTGCAACATCGAGCGATGAGCGCGTCCGGTTATAAAAGTCGATCGTATCACGCGGTTTAATAACAATAATATATAACTCTTCTATAGCGCAATATCCCCACAAAGAAAGGCTCAGAGCGCTTTAAGCGACACAATGTCAACAAGATGAGGATTTCATCCCAAAGTCTACCTTATCATATGGAGCTCACATGCGTTTTTCTTTTAGGAACATTCAGAGTTGTTCACATTTTTCAGCGTACCCTTCTGATCCATTTCCCTCCTCTCTAAGCCAACCTCTGCTCAACACACACGCCGGCACACACAAATAAAGACGGACACACGGCGCTTCCCGCCATTAGTACGCGTTGTGGGCTCGTGTAGCAACAGGAATTCTGAAGAAGAATAGCACGAGCAGCAAATTGACGTCACAATAAGTTTCGCGTCATGGCATCGCTAGTCTCACGACGCCGTGTATGCAGTGACGAATTTGATGTTTGGCGTCACTCATCCAAAAGGCACGCAGCCTCTTCCAGGGCTGACTGTTTTCTTCCACACAGTTTCTGCCAGGGCTGACTGTTTGATGGGAGTATATACTGGACCCAAAACTTGCAAAAATGAATTAATTATTATTCACAAAGTTGAAGAGGTACGGCGCTGGATTACGAACTCATCCAATGTGTATTTCAAAGCTAGGTATCTAAAATTGCAATTAAATAGAACGAAAATTACGGACTTAAATGTGAGTCAGCCGACTTTCTATAAGTAGGTAGGTCTCACATGTAGATTGTCCTGAATGTTTGTTTTATAGTCTCACACATTGATACGTTTGCAATTACAGTACGCCTAAAATGACCCCCCAAAAAAAATGCAACTTGGACATGTGTCATAATGAGGGTTTACATGGCTTGTACACCCTTCACGAAAATCGTTATATCTTAGGCCATTTTCATCGTAGGCATATGAATCATACAAAGAAGTACCCAACGATAAGAAAATTATTATAGACTTATTATATTAGAACAGCGGAGTGGGAGAAGAGGTATCTTAAACAAGAAACACGAGGCAGATAACCACTTTGCTTGTTTCCATACCCAACAGACGTCCTGCAGCTGGTAAATTTGAAAAGAAAAATAGGATGAAAATGCATTCAGAATTCCATGTATGAGATATAGCGCTAGAATGCAAGATATTGTCATATTGTTGTGTTCATATCTGAAACGTGCTTGATTTAATGTGAAATTATCACACAGAAGGGGATTTGTCATGTCTTTGTGTACAACGACTTATTCTTTGCATTTTACACGCTTGGCAGTCACCTTTTTGGTCTGGATTGCATAGGAATCATACGCTATAATGTACACAAAGACACGACAAATCCCCTTCTGTGTGATAATTTCACATTAAATCAAGCACGTTTCAGATATGAACACAAATATGACAATATCTTGCATTCTAGCGCTATATCTCATACATGGAATTCTGAATGCATTCCCATCCTATTTTTTTAAAATTTACCAGCTGCAGGACGTCTGTTGGGTATGGAAACAAGCAAAGTGGTTATCTGCCTCGTGTTTCTTGTTTAAGACATAGTCCATAAGCTAGCAAGGTCTACCGTGCACCCCCCCCCCCCCCCAAGTACTCAATAAGATGGGTTTCAAAGTGTTCCTTAGTATGTCCTGAAATGTTTAAGCCATGTTCCCCAAAAATCCTTAGAACACACCAGAGATATAGCCGATGGCGCAAGGGTACCTCCATTCACGCTCTTCGCAAATGCTAAAATGAGGTTGAGAAACATTTTCCTCTAAATAAATCAGAATTCATTCCAGAAGCCCAAATCAGGCAACACTATGTTCAGGCACACCTTCTGCATCCTCTGCTAAAGACAGAATGAAAACATATTAAATCTCTGGATCACAGTGAAGGTATTTGTGCACCCAGCAAACGCCATTTCCGCGAAATCGTAAAAAAAGACAAAAATAATGTGTCAGATGCCTTCAGACATTTTCTATAGCACTGGCAGTCCATTTTCAGGTTTACATCATTAAAACAGGATGTCACAATTATTATAAACTTAATTAGGTGATGCTGTGATTACTGTGAGTGCCACAGTGGTTGATTTTGTACCCCTACCCCCAAGTTGTAAAAATACACAAAATTAATTAGAAAAAAATTACTTAAGTTATTCCATTTCACTTTGACCTCTCTTTCCCTATTAAGTTTTATTAATGTGAGCATAAAGTGCAAGAAAATAAGGAAAGTCGGCATCCTTTACTGTACATTCGTGGTGAATGATAGCGTTTTCCCATTTAAAATTGCTGAATTTGAAAACGTACGTTGTTTCTGATGCTCTCAGAAATTTTGTATACAACTGATATTAGGTTTTATTGGTTAGGATAGAGTACCACAGTTACTCCCAACCTGATTTTGTGATGCTGTGATGTATTTAGGGGCCACAGTGGCTGAATCTGCTGCTCTACCCCCATTTTACTAGTACGCAAAGTAACACAAAATAATCATAACAATTGCTCCTCTGTTTAAATATTTTTTGTTGCCAATTTTTTTATGTATGCATATTGAGCATAAAAAGTTGTGATAATTTCATTAATTTCAATGTGACCCATCAATTTAATTGTAACTATTTTTAACTGGCTGGTCTTTTAGGTGATATTTTACCTAGCGTAAGGCGGGTCTAGTAAGGTCTCCCCTTTTCCTTTCATTTATTTTCGTCTAGAAATGTGTAAATATGAATATGCGTAATAAAGTTTCATGGTTTCTAATAGCCAGAACAATGTTATCAAAATACTTAGTTGCCACATGTCAACCACAAGATCTCCACGTCCACCTTCTGCAACGTTCAATTTTGTTATGGCCGTCTTTAAATTTTATATTGTTCTGGCTGCCAATAAGTGAGCTGTCAAGAGCTAGGCAGCATGTTTTCAGAGTTTGGTGTACAGGGGCGTGTCTTCTGGTCAGAACTGCCAGCAGACCGCTTGTCTGTATGGACATGTTTGGAGAATGTGCTAAGGAGACTGATTTTCTACGCCAAATTCGCATAGGGCTGTTTCTGCATGACCCAGTCTCACGAGGTGAGTCCAGCAGGGTCATTACAGTCTGTGAACATTTGTGAAAGTTGTTAAAAAATGACAAGGCTTTTTCAGGGCCCTGGAAAGTCTGTCAATTTCAGTCCTTTTCCTTAAAGTCCGTGAAAGTTTGTAAAAAATGACAACGTGCTGGCAAACTTTTGTCTACTTCTTTTTTTTCTCCTCCAATTTGTGACTATTCCATTGCGAACGATCATGCTGATGCTTGCTGCAAGTGATCTATATTTAGCTCTGATCATAAAGTGACTTCATGGCCTTTCTGCCGAACATTTTGATTGGTTGTTTACGCTTCTACCGAGCTCCGCCATTCGCTAAGCGTTCTTTTATTTTGGTATCTCTTCATGCATTAGGCACGAAAGCTTCAAATAATTGCTGATACAGAGTGATCTAATTAAAGTTTGTAAACCTTCAGGCTTCAGTTTGGGTTTGTGAAACGTTTATGAAAAGTTTGTGAACTTCGTCTCTGCTTTTCTGTACGGACCCAGTCCAGAGTAATCAGTGCGTAGAAAAGATGGTGGCCTGGCTCTCCCTGTTCAGCTTGTTGATGTCTTCTGCCCACGGGCTGCAGCCGCCATTCTGCTGTTGCCAATCGCTTTGTTGTTGTAGTGTCTTGGTTTCTTTACAAGAGGTTGTGATCTTGAGGTAGTCTGGCGCCTGCTTTGGCCAGGCTGTCAGCCTGTCCATTCCCAGCTAGTCCAGAATGCACTGGAATCCACTGCAGCACTATTTTGTGGACAGGGCATCCAGTCTATCTTGAAGTTTCCTGGTGAGATCAGCGGATCAAGCTGCTGCCTTTCCATAGCTAGTGCTCTGCTGCTGTGTTGACCACCTGCAGATCTGTATGATAGTTGGAGCTGCTGCCGCCAGCTGGTAACGAGAGGGAGGTAGTAGTGCGGTCTGTACAACAGATGTACACGCCACTTCCTTTATTCCGCACCGCATCTTGTGCGGTATCACAGCTGCTGTGAGGGTAGCGCTTGTGCATAACCTCCAGCAAGATGGCTTTGTGCAGTGCCGCGACCTTTGGCAAAGAGTCCTGGAACATTGTTTATGTTGTCTTGAAGGCTCTTTCGAGATGTCCAGGTATCTGAAGGGAGCTTTTCACACATCTTTGGGCTTGGTTCCAGGACGTCAGTTTTAGCCCTTTGCAGGACCTTCAGTTGACGGTTCAGATGTGAGTGTTTCTGGCGGTTCTTGGTCTGCTCCTGTAGTCTCCCATGCTGTCGGTGTTTAGTAAGTCTCTTCATCGTGTGTGCTGTTCTGCGTTTCAGTGGCTCCAATGTCCTCCATTTCCTAAATTAGGGTGCTCCAGATGGCTCTAAGAATGTCACTGCATCATGAGAATGATCTATGTTCTGCATCTTGTCAAGCCTGGCTTTTTGGGTTTTGCAGGCAGCATTTCATGTTGTCGATGTATCTTGGTACCGCACTACTGGTCTGACCGAGCAGGTGTTTGCTTGTGCCCGGATGCTGTAATTTGCGCCAATGTGGTCCCCACCAGTTTCTTCATCAGATACTTTTTTTTTGCAGCTCTAGCTTCCATGGCTTTGATGTGAGGCATCCACGTGAATCCAGTAATTTATTTGTTGCCAGTAAAGTTGGCCTGTCTGTCTTTGGTACTGGAAACTCTCCAGTTTTGAGGTGACCTCTTCTGTCTGATTGAAAGATATGGTCTAGCTCAGTTTGAGTGGCCTCTTTCAGTCCAGCTGCTGAGTCTATTGGCAGCATCCTGGATTCTGGAGGATGCTATTTCTTTATGTTCTGCTGCGCTCCACACTGCAAAGTCATCCGCATGGAGGATGTTCGAGACAAACCTTGGTACTGTTGTAGTGATGTCATTAATGTAGACCAAAAACACCATCAAACACAACATCTCTCTGAGGTACACCTTCCCCGAGTTTGACAAGACTGCTGAATGTGCATACGGTAGAAGCTTCAGCAGCAGCCCCTGTTAAGCATGCCTTAAATAAAAATAATTACAATTAAATTGATGGGTCACATTGAAATTAATGAAATGGTCACAAATGTTTATGCTCAATATGCATATTTTGTTAAGAAAACTGGCAACAAAAATATTTAAACAGAGGAGTATGACATAAGCAATTGTTATGATCATTTTTCGTTCCTTTGCGTACAGGTAAAATGAGGGTAGGGCAGCAGATGCAGCCACTGTGGCCCCTAAATGCATCACAGCATCATAAAATCAGGTTGGAAGTAACTGTGGTACACTATCCTACCCAATAAAATCTAACAAAGACCTATCAGTTGTATACAAAATTTCTGAGGGCATCAGAAACAACGTACATTTCCCAATTCAGCAATTTTAAATAGGAAATAGCTATCATTTACCACGAATGTACCGTAAAGGATGCCGACTTTCCTTATTTTCTTGCTCTTTATGCTCACATTATTGAAACTTAATAGGTAAAGAGAGGTCAAAATGAAATGGAATAACTTAAGTAATTTTTTCTAATTATTTTTGTGTATTTTTACAACTTGGGGGTAGGGATACAAAATCAACCACTGTGGCACTCACAGTGTTCACAGCATCACCTAGTCAAGTTTATAAAAATTGTGACATCCTGTTTTAATGATGTAAACCTGAAAATGGACTGTCAGTGCTATAGAAAATGTCTGAAGGCATCTGACACATTATTTTTGTCTTTTTTCGCGATTTTGCGGAAATGGCCGTTTACTGGGTGCACAATTACCTTCACTGTGAGCCAGAGATTCAATATTTTTTCATTCTGTTTTTTGCAGAGGATGCAACAGTGTGCCTGAACATAGTATTGCCTGATTTGGGCTTCTGGAATGAATTCTGATTTATTTAGAGGAAAATGTTTCTCAACCTCATTTTAGCACCTGCGAAGAGCGTGAATGGGGGTACACTTGCGCCATCGGCTATATGTCTGGTGTGTTCTTAAGGATTTTCGGGGAACATGGCTTAAACATCTCAGGACATACTAAGGAACACTATGAAACCCATCTTATTGAGTACTGGGGGGGGGGGGGGGGGGTGCACGGTAGACCTTGCTAGCTTATGGACTAATGCCTCTACTCCCCCTCCGCTGTTCCTGAGAGGGGGTCTACTGGAGTCATCCTACGTGTCACTGTAGTTGGGTGTCTGTGAGAGGGGGTCTACTGGAGTCATCCTATGTGTCACTGTAGCTGGGTGTCGGTGAGAGGGGGTCTACTGGAGTCATCCCATGTGTCACTGTAGCTGGGTGTCTGTGAGAGGGGGTCTACTGGAGTCATCCTATGTGTTACTGTAGCTGGGTGTCTGTGAGAGGGAGTCTACTGGAGTCATCCTATGTGTCACTGTAGCTGGGTGTCTGCCAGAGGGGGTCTACCGGAGTCATCCTATGTGTCACTGTAGCTGGGTGTCTGTCAGAGGGGGTCTACTGGAGTCATCCTATGTGTCACTGTAGCTGGGTGTCTGTCAGGGTTTCTTGCAGGTGATTTTTTCAGAAGCAACCAACAGAACTGTCTAAATTTTCGTATCTTGTCAATATTATATTAGAAGATGTGTCTTGTACCAAAGCCGAGGTTCTAATGTCAATCTCTGGAATCACTCTACCGAATTTAGTCAAGTTTTGGTATTTGGTAGCCTTTAGTGTGAGAAATGGCCAGAAGCAAAAACGGAATTGATACTTTTAAGTTTTAGGTTCACGTGCGGAACGTGAATCTATGTAATGGGCAGTGGTCGTCCGTCCGTCCTTTGTCTGTCGTAAACTTCAACGTTGGCATTTTCTCGGAGTCTATTCAATCCACATTCTTTTAACTTGGGCCGAAGATATAATTGTGTGCTAAGACCTTTCTACACATACCAAATTCTGTTAACTCTCTCAAGGTCAAATTCACAGGGGATTAGAAAATAGATTAAACAAATACACATTTTAACAAAAACAAAAAGTAGCTTTTCTGAAATACTGTTAACTGAGTAACGGTAAGGGTGGGGAGGGGTGGGGGCGGGGAGGGGTGGGGGTGGAGACATAGGACTCACGGCTTCAGAGAGATGCTATTCGCTACGATTGGGAGAGGGGGGCAGGGGTGGGTGGAGTAGAGACAGAGGCTCATGTCCCTCAGAGAGGCGCTGTCCTTTGGGGTTGCGGGGGGGGGGGGGGAGGGAAGGAGGGGGGCTGCGGGGGGGGGGGGGGTAAAGATTCTGGATAAGGTGTAGGTCTTTTTTCAACCGCGTACCTATTTTGTGGGGTTTGCTTACGTCATCGAAAGCAAGACATTCAAATATTTTGCACCCACCGTTTCAAGTCAGTGCTCACTGCAGGTCACACCTTCCTCACAGGTTATGGATGCTAGCTTCAGTCGCACAGACATGAATCTGCTATGATTGTAAAAGAAGAAAAAGATGTAGTCGGTGTTTGACTAAGATGCTGAGAAGATAGGGAAGAGTGGACTGGAAAGGATAAGTGGTCTGGGACGGTAGCATTCATTTCTTGGTCAAGATATTCATGTCTTCCGTCATGTCTATATTTTCTCATTTGACGGATACGCGTCTGTGTCATAGAAAGTACTGTAGACAGGCAGACCTCATCATCATCATCGTCATCATCAGTCCCCTGACCTAGTGTGGTCGTCGAGTTGCTGAACTGCTGAACGTTCAACCAGCTCCCTTTACTTATCTCGGTCACGTGCCAGGCTTTGCGTCTCTGCAAACCTTTTCCCAGTCCACTCTGTGATGTACCTCTAGAAAGAACGAAGCAGCTGTGCTGTTGTTATCGTCTCATCCCTAGTGATCTCAGGAAAAACTGATCTGTGCTCGCAAAATCAGGTCCGGGGCCGCTTTTGAACTTTCGCAGCTTTGCTCCGGGGCCGCTTCTTTTGCGAGGGAGAAAGAAAAAAGCACTGCCGAGAAACTAGCTTTTGTAGCCGTCTAAGACTGACGTTGTCTGAAAGGGACAGACAGTTGTCACCTTTTGCAATGTTTTTTCAGTGCTGTAAGAGACTAAATGACCAGTGAAACAGTTTTGGTATTTGTGCGAATTTTCGAAAGTTCGCGTGAGCAAGGCACCGTTTAAGCCATTTTCTAAGCGAACATAATCGGTACACAAACTCTGATTACTGCTTAACGTCCTTCAATCTTATAGAAACAAATCGTCATTCATTTAAAACCCCAAGCGTGTCGCTTTGTGTGTGAAAATCGTGCGTTATTAGGAGCATTGTCATCTTTCTTGCTCGCTCCGGGGCCGCCTGTGATGACGCAGTATACCCACAGTGGATATTGATGCCCCACTCTTATAAAATCAAACGACCTGGGGGTGAGGAGGTGAGGAGCGGGGGATAGGGGGGGGGGGGGGGCGTGAGGCCAGTCTTGGGTCACCACGAACTACAACATTCTCTCGGCGTCATTCTGTGCAGTTTCAGTTCGTGTTCTGAATTTCATCTCTCTTACGGACTCCCGGCCCGCAGTGACGTCAAACTCAAAATAAAATCGAGAGTGAGGTTTGTTGAGACAATCACCTCAGGAATATTCCAGAGAATCTCGAATAACGCTTCTGTCGCAGAGTCGGCACCGAGGGCCGGTTGCATGAGTGAGCTTAGTACTGCGCCAGCCCCTAAGCACGGTGCTCCGCTGGGCCCTGAAGTGTAAAAAGCACTACCTTGCAAAGGATAAGTGATCCAAGAAATGATTTTCTGCGTATTTTTTCTTTCCCGATTTTCTGGACTGTTTGATCGGTACCAGGCATCTGTCATGTATACTAAACTGGTGTCGGCTTCACTTGGCGAACGACTCAGTCAAATGGGTGCTGGTGTGCGATGTTGGATTGTACGACTCTGTCAAATGGGTGCTGGTGTGTGATGTTGGATTGTACGACTCTGTCAAATGGGTGCTGGTGTGCGATGTTGGATTGTACGACTCTGTCAAATGGGTGCTGGTGTGCGATGTTGGATTGTACGACTCTGTCAAATGGGTGCTGGTGTGCGATGTTGGATTGTACGACTCTGTCAAATGGGTGTTGGTGTCCGATGTTGGATTGTACGACTCTGTCAAATGAGTGCTGGTGTGCGTTGTTGGATTGTACGACTCTCGGCTGTAAGGTCCACAATCACAGATCAGTACACACATTGAAACAGCCACAGTCAGCATAAAGCTTCTGTTTAAGTAGTAAATAAATTCATACTACCATGAAGTGTGTCAGTAAATGCGCGTGTTTCACGTGCACGTGCTTGTTGGGCTCAGCTCGCGGCGACACTTTTATCTGAACCGATTGTGAATGAGATAAAGCGCCCACACAATGTGCTGTTATTATTATTATTATTATTATTATTATTATTATTATTATTATTATTATTATTCTCCTTTTTCTTCTTATTGTTGCTATTATTATTATAATTATTAAGATCTGGTTGTACATTTAATTTTCATAGTGATTGGTCCTCACCTGATACCTGTACCTGTACCGTCTGCACCTGTCTGACGACTGTCCCGGTTAGATTCAGGTTGACGTGAACGGAGTAGGTTCCAGAGTCCGCTGTGGCCACGTGTTGTAGACGGATACCGGCGTTAGCGATGAACTGCACGAATTGGGAGGAACCCGGAGGCGCGAAAAATACGCCCATGACATGTGTGGCCAACACCGTCTCACTTCCACCTGGAAATTGAACATGCAAAAGAAAGCACAGGACACCAAAGCGGAAACGGTCGTTTTGCTGAATACTTCTAGTTCGGTACTCCAAGTGCAGACAACAGTAATGTAAACTTGTTAATGTACCATTGCGCATAAATCTGAACACGTTACAGACACATTTCAGCACCAACTGTGTTTGTTAAGCTTTGTCGACAAACCTCATGAACTTTAATAGCAGTTTGGATACAGAGCAAAAGCACATGTGTAATCGTACTTATTAATTCTGCGCTGCCGTTACCGTGTCACTCTATATTTAGCTGTTTCTCGTACTGGTAGCGTTGTATTTGTTAAACGGAGTGGAGTCATTGTCAGATACTTGAAATAAAGACGACGTGTGCTGAACTGGATTGTCCTGTGTCTAACTGAAACCGTAGCTAGACATGTATGTAGCGTTTCGTTGCCATCTGTTGCGGAAGAATATCTTTGAACAGTTACGGCGGCAGTGGGCCTTTACGTCAATTTTGCCTTTCAGCTGTTCAGTAAACCCTGCACCCACCTGATGGCGTGTAGTGCCACACCACGTTGTTCAGATGTTCTTCCGGTTTCGCCGTGTAGTTCCAGGCTAGCGTCACATCCTGTCCGGGGCATGCTGGGATGACTTTTCCATTAGCTAAACTGCCCGTGGACGTCCACTGAAAGGCGTTCGTCCCGGAGACTGTGGACAGCCCATGTACACGTACACGATTACCAACAAACACATGACACTAACAGACAGCGTGTGGACCCCTTGCCACTGTAGACTGTGGACAGCCCATGTACACGTACACGATTACCAACAAACACATGACACTAACAGACAGCGTGTGGACGTACACGATTACCAACAAACACATGACACTAACAGACAGCGTGTGGACGTACACGATTACCAACAAACACATGACACTAACAGACAGCGTGTGGTCCCCGTCCCTGCCACTGTAGCTCCATGTTTTCTGAAACCTTGGTTCATTCAACGACCAAAAGCAAACACCGTCCACGAGACATAGATACAAATTGGTCTCTTAAAGGGGCATAGATCCTCATGAGCCCCGCAGTCGGTTAGACTCATAATGATCTATGTCTTTTGCAGTTGGATCGTGTTCACTTCTTTTTTTTTCCTTTTTTTTTTGGGGGGGGGGCGGGGGGGGGGGGTTGAGGGGGGGGGAGGTTGGGGCGCCGCATTAAAGCGCCTGCCACCAATGCTAGAGGTGCGAGGTTCGATACCCGGTTCCGGCGTCGGACGTTTCTGCTCTAGAAAGTGTCACCGTTAGTTCGGGCTGACCGTCGGGGTTTCTTTCTCCGTGTACTACGGTTCTTCCTCCCCCACGGCTTTGGTATCAATTTCAGCCCACTTAATCAAATTTCAGATACAAATACAAACGATTTAAATTTCCAAAATCCTGAGTAACTCGCTTGAGCTTGCTCTTAGCACCACGTGAATGTTGTCTCCATCACAGTATGACGTTCCCTTTTCTGGTCAGTGTCTCTCGTCCTTCAGACCTGTCAGTGAACAGGAACTTCATGCTGTGCTGAAGAGAACTGCACAAAAAACTTGTAGTTTAGACCCACTTCCTACTACATTGCTGTACGAGTGTATTGATGTTGTGCTTCCAGTCATGACCAACATTGTCAACGAGTCCCTGAGGTCTGGTATTTTTCCGTCGGATTTCAAGTCCGCCATTGTTAAACCTTTGCTAAAAAAAAAGCCCTCTCTAGACCCTAACAATCTACAGAATTACCGGCCTGTCTCAAACCTCCCTTTTCTCGTTGAGAAGGTTGTGTTGTCGCAACTTCTCGACCATCTGAACCTGAATCATCTTCTTAGTCCCAATCAGTCTGCTTACCGTGCAGGTCATTACACTGAAACTGCGTTTGCAAAAATTCTGAATGACCTCCTCGAGGCTCTTGATGATGGCAAAGTATCTGTTCTCGCACTGTTAGACCTATCTGCTGCCTTTGATACGATTGACCATGACATTTTGCTACAACGTCTCTATTCTGTGTATGGCATTCATGAAACTGCTTTATCGTGGTTTAGATCATATCTGACGGACAGAACTCAGTGCATAGTTGCTAATGATAAACTATCCAGCCCATCCACCGTGCGCTTCGGCGTCCTATAAGGTTCAGTATACGCCCTTGAGACAGAATTTGCGCTCTGCTGCCGACTCTCGAGTTTTACGTATCCCTCTTGTCAAAACAAAGTCGTTTGGTGAGAGGTCACTCAGATACCAGAGCCCAGTTGTTTGGAATGATCTCCCACGCAAATTCACGTGAGCGTGCTTGTTGCCTTCAGTAGTACCCTTAGCACCACGTGGATGTTCTGTGTTTATGTACAGTGTGTGAGTGAATGCGCGTGATTCACGTGAGCGTGCTTGTTTCCTTCAGTAGTACCCATTGAAGGCACAGTCTTGGCATGGTTTAGTTCATACCTGACTGAACGATCCCAGATTGTTTCTGTCGACGGCTGTCGTTCTGAGCCATCACCTCTTCGGTTTGGTGTACCCCAGGGCTCGGTCCTAGGACCTGTATTGTTCTTACTGTATGTTCAGCCCCTGTCCGACCTGATTTGTAGTCGCTCCATTTCCCATCATGCATTTGCAGATGATACGCAGATGTACAAAAGTGATACTGTCGAGCGAGCTGTGAATGCCGTCCAAAGTATAAGCCTGATGTCAAATCATGGATGACCACCAACAAACTGATGTTAAATGATGGCAAAACTGAAGCAATGTTGGTAGCTAATCCAAGATTATCTTCGTCCCTGCCTTTACCGTCATCATTGTCTGTGGATGGAACACTCATTGGCTTCTCTGCGAGTGTGAGAAACCTGGGTGTTACACTTGACAGCGAGTTATCTATGTCACAGCATGTCAGTGCAGTGTGTAGATCCGCTTATCTGGAACTTCGTCGTATTAGTTCAGTTCGACACCTGCTGACCGTGGAAGCCACTAAAACACTAGTTTGTGCATTTTTGCTGTCCAAGCTAGATTATTGTAACTCTTTGCTTTGTGGCTGCCCTCAGTATCTCATTGATCGCCTCCAAAAAATTCAGAACAATGCAGCCCGGCTTGTTGTGAGAGTCCGTAAGACTGAGCATGTCACACCCATCTTGAAGTCCCTTCACTGGCTACCTGTGTCCTCACGTATTCAATACAAAGTTATGTCAATCTGTTTTAACTGCCTTTCAGGCACCAGCCCAGAATACTTGTCCTCTTTGCTGCATGTGTATACACCCTCTCGTGAGCTCCGCTCCTCTTCTGATAAACGGAAGTTGTGTGTACCTTCTGTCCAAACTAAAACATTTGGTCAGCGCACTTTTGTTTATCAAGCCCCAGTGTTATGGAATACACTTCCTCTTGAGGTCAGAAACAGTGAGTCTGTCTCTGACTTCAAGAGGTCGTTGAAAACTCACCTCTTCAAGCTTTACTTTGAATAACTGCCAGTGTTTGATGCCTTAGTTGTAGTTCTGCAATCCTCCTTGTTTAGACTGAATGTTAATTAGAATATAAATTATTATGTATGTATTGTTGTTTAGTTTATTGTAAAAGTGGTGTGTTCGGGCATTGTGCTTCTTTATGTGCATATGTCATTGTATTTTTATTTTTGTGTACAGATTGTAAAGCGCTTAGAGCTTTTGAGTAAGATTAAGCGCTATATAAATACTCATTATTATTATTATTATTACCCTTAGCACCACGTGAATGTTGTGCGTTTATGTAGAGTGTGTGAGTGAATGCTGATTGATTGATTGTACATTGCTTAACGTCCCGACAGCAACAAGGCTTTCTCAGGACGTGCCTGCACTGCTTGTGAAAAAAAAAAATAAACAGAACATTGAATGTATGTCGCCAGCCGGTCAAATACATTAAATAAACCTAACACATGGGGCCTAAATAAAGCTAAGACCATTTAGCAACACACATCCAATATCAAGAGCTACAGGCAGTGCAGACAGTAGGGAGAGTTTGAAAAAGGCAAATACAGGTGAATGGACAAAGGGTAGACAGAAATACATGCCCCAGAATAGAGAGAAAAACCCACCCTGTGGGGCTGACCAGGGTGACCCTGGGAACTAAAAAATACCTAACCCCACCCAAGTCCCCCAGGGCAGACCCAGGTGGGGGAGTGAGTGAATGCGCGTGATTCACGTGAGCGTGCTTGTTGCCTTCAGTAGTACCCTTAGCACCACGTGAATGTTGTGTGTTTATGTAGAGTGTGTGAGTGAATGCGCGTGATTCACGTGAGCGTGCTTGTTGCCTTCAGTAGTACCCTTAGCACCACGTGAATGTTCTGTGTTTATGTAGAGTGTGTGAGTGAATGCGCGTGATTCACGTGAGCGTGCTTGTTGCCTTCAGTAGTACCCTTAGCACCACGTGAATGTTCTGTGTTTATGTACAGTGTGTGAGTGAATGCGCGTGATTCACTTGAGCGTGCTTGTTGCCTTCAGTAGTACCCTTACCACCACGTGAATATTGTGTGTTTATGTACAGTGTGTGAGTGAATGCGCGTGATTCACGTGAGCGTGCTTCTTGCCTTCAGTAGTACCCTTAGCACCACGTGAATGTTCTGTGTTTATGTACAGTGTGTGAGTGAATTCGCGTGATTCACGTGAGCGTGCTTGTTGCCTTCAGTAGTACCCTTAGCACCACGTGAATGTTGTGTGTTTATGTAGAGTGTGTGAGTGAATGCGCGTGATTCACGTGAGCGTGCTTGTTGCCTTCAGTAGTACCCTTAGCACCACGTGAGTGTTCTGTGTTTGTGTAGAGTGTGTGAGTGACTGCGCGTGATTCACGTGAGCGTGCTTGTTGGGTTCAGTAGTACCCTTAGCACCACGTGAATGTTGTGTGTTTATGTACAGTGTGTGAGTGAATGCGCGTGATTCACGTGAGCGTGCTTTTGCCTTCAGTAGTACCCTTAGCACCACGTGAGTGTTCTGTGTTTGTGTAGAGTGTGTGAGTGAATGCGCGTGATTCACGTGAGCGTGCTTGTTGCCTTCAGTAGTACCCTTAGCACCACGTGAATGTTCTGTGTTTGTGTACAGTGTGTGAGTGAATGCGCGTGATTCACGTGAGCGTGCTTGTTGGGTTCAGTTTGCGGCGGCGTTTTGAGCCGAAGTTCAATTGGGATAAAGCGCCTGTATAATGCGCTAGTTTACTTATTCTCGACAGTGAAGTGGTTAAAGAAGGAAAGACACACCAGTCTGCAAACGTCCCCAAGCTATTCAGGCACCAGCCTTGAACTAAAACTGTTCATCTACTGCCTAATCTGTAGTGTAGCCTTCATAGGACAATAAACAATTGTCTTTCAATCAGCCTCAGGATGTAGTGAGTTAACAGGATTTGCGCGCGTCATCCACGAAAGCCGACATCAATGGGAGCACTCTCTTCGTGGTTTGAAAGTACTTCTCACAAGGGCCAAAATATCAGTAAATGGATGGATGGCTTCCGTTATGATACACGGAAGCTGAGCACTTGCATGACGGCACTCAGTAGTCACTTGGCTTGCATTCACCGTGACTGTGTAAGGACGGTGTAATGGTTGATTCGCCCTGCAAGGCGGTCAGGGACGATATCCGTGGTGACACTATACTATGGGCCATGCCAGGTCCGCGCCGGGCGACGGAGACACTTTCAGGGCCTTGTACTCCGACCGGTGTTGTCAGGGCAAGAACTGCTCTAAGGACAGCCGGGCGACGGAGACACTTTCAGAGCCTTGTACTCCGACCGGTGTTGTCAGGGCAAGAACTGCTCTCTAAGGACAGCCGGGCGACGGAGACACTTTCAGGGCCTTGTACTCTGACCGGTGCTGTCACGGCAAGAACTGCTCTCTAAGGAGAGGACTGCGCAAACCCGCCCTGCACTGGCCCTTCAATCCGGGGACGCACGACACCGCAATAGGTCCACGGGCACGCAGCCCAGTCACGGCTATGTCATTCGAGTCGAGCCTTGACCCGTAGCATGGCCACCAGGGGTCAGTTGCATGGGCGAGCGTAGTCCTGCGCCGGCCACTGGGCAAGGTCCGTTGCTATAGCGGCGCACATTGCTTGGTGGCTGGTGTAGGACTGGGCTCGCTCATGCAACTGGCTCCAGGCTCGGGGAGACCAGCTCCCCATCTGTCAGCTCATTGTGTAAATTGTAGACCTATTGTTTGTTTGCGCGCTGTTATGTGTATTTTCTGTTACTTTGGATGCATCCTTCTTTGTCGTAAATGTTTATTTCGGTTCTTTCGGTTATCAGGCCCCTCACGTCTGGAACTCACTTCCACTGAAGCATGTCCGTGTATCCCCTACCCTGATGCCTTTTAAAACAAATTTAAAGACCCATCAGTCTTTTCCACTGAGGCGGCATATCACGATTAGCTTAGTCTGGATGTGCTGCCTGGAAATGTTTGGCTGTTGTCTTATATGTGTAGCCCATGTATGTAGACTGTGTGTGTGTGTGTGTGTGTGTGTGTGTGTGTGTGTGTGTGTGTGTGTGTGTGTGTGTGTGTGTGTGTGTGTGTGTTTCGTGTTAGGAATGTGCCTACATGGTGCAAGTTGGTGTTTATTTAAAGAGTGCGTGCGTGTTTTTGTAAATGTTCTAATTCTTCTTTTTATATTATTTGATGTGCTGTAAAGCGCTCCGAGCTTGCTGTCTGCGGGGAAGGGCGCTATATAAAACTATGTATTATTATTATCATTATCATGATAACCCAAGATTCTATGCATCGCGACATCGTTACAACAGACGATGCTGATATTTCGTGCGTTGATCTGTTTTTTGTCGTATTAGAGCTGTGTGACTCAGTTACGCTGACACAAAATCTGTTTGTTGGCACATCAGTTGGCCTGCTGTTTCTCCAAGTGGGGAACCCTTTGTAGCACAGACACTAGTTGTAGACGATCTGTACAATGGCCCAAAACTGTCATCAGACAAAAGACATTGATCGTGTACTCAGTAAGTGCGTGTGCCCTTATCACGTACACTGAACGGCTACAAGTCACACTTTCTGGCTGAATTACAGCAAAGATGACACCAAAGTTGTCGCACAGCCAAGAAAAGCTGGCAAATTGACGATAGTATACAGCCACCACCACGACCAGCACCACCACCAACAACAACTACTGCAGAAAGCATGCATGCCGTGTGTACTCACCATGGAAGAAAATGAGCGTTAGACACAGGTGAAGAACTTTCATGCTGCCTTTCGCTCCAGACCACTTCACACCAGCTCTGTGTCTGAGCCACTGCCCCACAAGTCACAATATGGTGAAGCCCCGATCAGGCCTCAGCGAGGTTTTTTTCCCACAGCTTTCTAAAGCACGAAGGAAGACTAAACACCTCGTCTAGGTCTAAATAAGAACTTCTGGTCTACTGCTAGGAGCAGTAGGCTATAACTTCTTGTTTAGACCAAGCCCACGTTGATAGCCCGCCTTAAAAACAACAACAACAACAACAAAAATCCAAATAAACCCACCTCACAGCACAGACGCCTCGTGGCGGCTAAACCGTAAGTGAGCGGACTAAAGTCGCTCATGTACTTGGGACTACTTTTCCCTACGCGCATCTTGTAACCATATCTTGTGTCCCACCATCAGTCGCTAAATGCACTTCTCCACTGTAGCCAGCTGGTGTACTACACGTGTAGATACCATTTCAATTTGAAGTACGTGACATTTGTCACAGAATATCGTCGTGAACTGGTCATTAACACTTTTACTGCCAGACACAAACTGTGGCTTTTTTAAAGCGTGAACTCAAAGATATAAGACTTATTATTATTGTGTGTGTGTGTGTGTGTGTGTGTGTGTGTGTGTGTGTGTGTGTGTGTGTGTGTGTGTGTGTGTGTGTGTGTGTGTGTGTGTGTGATCGTGATCGTGTATGTGCACATACGCACCAGTATTTTTGTGGCTGTTTGGTTTTGTTCTTATTTTGTTAATATTTATTTATTTGTATGTTTATGTTTGCGTGATGTTTGTCCATTGTAAAGTGCCTAGAGCTCCGTCAGGACATTAAGGGCTATGTAAATACCCATTATTATTATTATTATTAATATTATTATAAGATTGTCTAAAAAAACAGTGAAACAAAAAAGGTTTCAGCAAGATCAAGATCCTCATAAGCCCCCGCAACATTGTTGGCTCATGAGGCTCTATGTGTCTTGCATTTTGTGTTTTTTAGTTGTGTTGCGACAGTGGAGGGTTATATAATTGTTGTGAAATATCGTGACGTATTTTTGTGTGGTGAGGATTAAAGTCGTGACAGTAAACACCCATACACCGCCTTCCTTAGCACATCGGTTGGGCCATCCAATTGGGTCTAGAAGTGAAAGAGGTGTAGGACACGGAGAGAGAGAGAGAGAGAGAGAGAGAGAGAGAGAGAGAGAGAGAGAGAGAGAGAGAGAGAGAGAGAGAGAGAGAGAGAGAGAGAGAGAGAGAGAGAGAGAGAGAGAGAGAGAGAGAGAGAGAATCATATTCCAAAACCAGCATCCTCATCATTGCCGCATCATGAAGAGCACTCTCAAGTTTGCTTGGTACTCTACTAACGTTACCAATATCAAGGTCACGCTGCAACCCAGCAACACCGCCGACTTTAGCTCTTATCGTACTTCAAGCTAAAATCTTTCTAGAGTCTTTTTTGTTAGTCAATTGTATTTTACCTATGTCAACAGTATTTAAATATAAGTGATCCTTGTCGGCACACATGTCAATCAGAAGAAGAAGTTCGTCTTGATTTATTTATTACATCACAAAAAACAAATGAAACAAAATTTATACACTTATCTTTAGGTTTAGGCTGTTTCAGATTGGCATAAATCCTCATCACTATAACCCTTGACAGCAAAACATCATTACAGTCGTGATAACTGTTTTCACCACTGGCACCATCATTTACTTCGTAAACCGAAGGCCGTCTGACTGACTGTACGAGTGACGCACGCGTTGTCTTCATTATTAGTCTCACGCTTACTAGCATTGTGCGCTTCACAACGTGCCCATTTCACACGCGTGTAACAAAATTGATGTTGGTTCAATCCCCGCAAGGAGATAGAGAGACAAATACATACTTGGCAGCAAAAATCATCACTATAACCCTTGACAGCAAAACATCATCACTATAACCCTTGACAGCAAAACATCATCACTATAACCCTTGACAGCAAAACATCATCACTGTAACCCTTGACAGCAAAACATCATCACTATAACCCTTGACAGCAAAACATCATCACTATAACCCTTGACAGCAAAACATCATCACTATAACCCTTGACAGCAAAACATCATCACTATAACCCTTGACAGCAAAACATCATCACTATAACCCTTGACAGCAAAACACATTTCACAAGCACTACACTGATCATCCCACTTAATCATATAGTAGCGCACCTTCATGTTTGTGTATGTATGTTTCTCCTGCCTACTTCCTAAGTTCCGGAGAAAGACATGGGTTTTATAAGAGACCTGATCCATTCTTATTTAGGAATGGAAATGATTGTCTTATTCTATACCTGCGTATTTCTCTGTGGGCTGGCGATTGGGTGCCTGATAGGCGGGGGCAGGGGATCTAACTGTTGTCTGTCCAGCGCTGTGATTCCCCTTGGTTTGAGTACTGACAATTCTGCCAGCGCTAGCCTGACCTATCTGGTTTGTGAGTATCACTTAATCATGATTTCTCGAAAAGACTGACAGTACAAGGTTGTCAGTTTTTAATTTAAAATATCAGGGTACGTGTTCAATAAAACCTCCAATGAAATTAGTGGGTAAGCACGCCACACAGATCAGTAAACTGTACAGTTTAAAACTGGTTTGGTCTGTCTTTATGTAAGGCCCGTCCCTCGTATGCTTGTATAGCACCCTGGACTTGAAAGGCAGACGGTAGGAAGGCCTTGCCTGTCCCCAGCAGGTATGAACCTGACATGAATATACTTAAGCTTGCCTCGCCTGACTAAACTCACTCAGATCTTGTTTTCAACTAGGACTAGACCTACACTATAGAACTACACCCCCGGCTGTGAATGGAACACCCCAGTAACAAACACATGCGTCCGATTTCCACCACCAGACTATTATTGAGAAAAAAAGTTATTTTGCTGTCAAAGTAACTTAACAAAATTGAACGAAAGATGGTCTCACCTTGTGTGTGGTTTGAAAAAGCAAAGTCGGACACTACACAGACATGTGGGCGGCCTGAGTCACTGTGATATTCATGCATGATTCTAATGAAATGAAATAGGTTTAATTTATGGATTGAGTGGCATGTGTAGGCGTTGTCTCCAGGTTTGCAGCCGATCAAAAGAAAATGTACTGAGTGTACTGAGAATGTGGGGAGGGTGATGGGGCAAATTAGTCATTAATTAAGGGTCAGCTTAAAGCATGTTCTTAATTAAACGAACTTTAGTTCGCGAACTCTGACGAACTAGAGTTCACGATCTCGGACGAACCAGGTTGGTTCTTAATTGGACGATCTAAAGATACGGCGAACCTAGTTCGAAGTAGTTCACGAACCTTGACAAACCACAGTTCGCTGTCGGAAAAGGTTTGCTAAACGTGTTGAGCAAACCAAGGCGAACCTTTTCTCTGATTGGTGAAAACTTTTACCCTCTTCTGCGTTGGAGATAAGAAGACATTGACCGATACAAACAAATATGGCGGACGGCGATATTTCACTCGTGCGAAGAACAAGACCTATGATTTGTGGGAGGTGCAACGCTGTTTGTGGGGTCGCTACTGCAAAGAGTACAAAAACAAACATCGTTCAAATCGCGAAGCGGCATAGCGGCAGCCATTTTGAACACCTTCGCAGACAGTAAGTACGCCGAATCAAGCACTTCAGTTAAGAAAGAGAACCATGGCAAACCTGGTTTGCTGAAGTTCGCCTAGGTTCGTTCAACCTCAATTAAGAAACAAACCAAAAGATCGCCGATCTTCTCCGATCTAGGTTTGCCGATCAATAGTTCGACTAATTAAGAACAGCTCTAAGACAATCTCCAAATCCTGAAGGACCCTGGGTTAACAACTGATCAAATAAACGCTTTTTCAACGATTTGAAAATGTACTGAGTGCACTAATAAGGCGGGGAGTTGGTGGGGGCGAGGGATGGTGATAGCCGACATACCTTTGTTACAGGCATGGATGTGGCAATGATGAGAATGCTGGTTTTGGAATCTCATTATCTCTCTCTATATATGACAGAAGCCCGCCACTCTACAAGAGAAACTGTACGGGCCTGTGGAGGTGCTACAGAAGACCGCAGATTTTATTTTGAGAGCAAAACTTCAAGTGTGACGGCGTTCGAGAAGAAGAAGAAGATCTCTCTCTCTCTCTCTCTCTCTCTCTCTCTCTCTCTCTCTCTCTCTCTCTCTCTCTCTCTCTCTCTCTCTCTCTCTCTCTCTCTCTCTCTCTCTCTCTCACACGATGGTAAAATACAGTCGTGATAACTGTTTTGACCACTGGCACCATCATTTACTTCGTAAACCGAAGGCCGTCTGACTGACTGTACGAGTGACGCACGCGTTGTCTTCATTATTAGTCTCACGCTTACTAGCATTGTGCGCTTCACAACGTGCCCATTTCACCGTGTAACAAAATAGATGTTGGTTCAATCCCCGCAAGGAGCTAGAGAGACAAATACATACTGTTACATACGTACTGTCTGGTCGTGAAAAAGAACTGTGCGGATAGGTTGCGGTAGTTTTCTTTATATAACGTGTGTAAATTGCGTCGTTTCGGACTTAGCCCTAAAACGCCTTGGCCGCCGCGTGGTCTCAAAATTGTAGCCGCACGAGTCTGAAGACAGCCCCACCCTCCTCTCATTTCAGCGTCCGCCATCGCATCGCCATAAATATTTCGGCAGCCTGACGCTATGCACATGTTCTCACAGAGCTGTTGCTACTTAATCTTTCCACTCGCTTCCATTTAAATCGTTTGACTTGTGAAGGTGCGTTATACGGCGATACATTTTGTCTTTTTCATTTCCCACAGATGTTATTGGTTTTGTTGGGTCTCCTTTTAGTCATGACAGCGAGTGCGCGGAAGACAGTCAGTGCAGACGTCTTTTCAACTGTCCATACAGTGGCGCACTTTGTTGGGGCAGATTGTTTACGTGTAAACTAGTTTTAAAACTTATGGTGCAGATTTGGTAATAAAACCGTTTTAAAAGTCAGTTTGTTTGAAATACGCGGAAAGTGGCTATGTAATGTTTTGTTGTCATTTAGGACTTTCAGAATGTGCCCCCCCCCCCCCCCCCCCGGATTATTTATGTTACTACTTACCGCTAAACTGAGAGCTTTCTCTAACTCTGATACATGACAACGGTCACTTAATTTTCCAGCTCTAGATCAAGATCTTTGCAAGGTGAATCTATCTGTTGAGTGTACGACAGAGTTATAAAATTCTGGCTGTACTTCGTCTGACTCAGCGACATAAAAAAGTGCGTCTATGTAATGCGTTTCCTACAGTGGCCGTTACTTACCGGTAAATCGGCTTCGTTTACACGAACGTACAGTGTGATTATGACGTGCAAACAATCTTAGATGTCATGGTGCACATCTTCGAAATCGCGGCGTAATTCATTCGTGCGAGAGAGAGTGAGAGATCGACGTCATATCTAACGTTTTTTGTCAATATTTGCGTGATGACGAAGTTGCTGCTCTTACGTCACCGTCACTGTCTTATTTTCTGCTGAAGACGATAAAAATTCTTTCTGCAAAGAATTATTTTTAACTTCTAAAGTTGAAAAGGTGCAAAGCTGGCCAACGAACTCATCCAATGTCTTTCTCCAAGCTAGTAATATCCAAAATTCAAAATGAATATAACAAAAATTGCGGACTCAGTTATGGGTCAACTGACTACGACAGCAATAGAATTCTGTAGTACTAATCAATTGATAATCATGAATTTGAGCATTTGGATGACATCAGTCCTGTATGAAAAATCTCATTCGGGCTGATATATGACAGGAACAACAGTCCGACCCGGAGCCATGACAGCCCGTACCGGCGCAACCGGAGCGTCTCCCATAACCCTCCCCGGTCAGTGCCAAAGAAGGTTGTGAAAAACAATCAAAATACGCACACCAGCAAGAACCATCCAGGCTACGGATCGGAGTGTGGCGCCCATCAGACATCAATTTTCTTTCATATAATGAGAAATTAATTATGTGTTTGCACGCGGTGTACACTGTCTAGCAGTGAAAAGAAGTTGCGCAATTTGCATCACTAATTCAATGGGAATCTGGTTGTCACAAACAGCAGCGGGGGCCCAGGCATTAGCAGCTGAGGTCTGGGCCGTTCCGGCAGATGAAGTCACAAGAGGCGGAAAGTCAGTTGTCTGGAACACCGGTGACTGCTGTTCCGCCTGGCCTCGTGGGTTCGGGAACGAAGGGTCGACAGGCTGCTGGCCGAGTTTCGGCGGCACTGGCTGAAGAGGCCGAGTCAACTCTGAGTTGTTAACTTGAGCGGGTCGCACCCCGTGGCCCTGACATGCCAGTCATGTCAGAGCCATGGGGTTTGCGTGCCTGGTAACCGGGCGCAGAGTTGAAGTTGGCATGATCTCGTGGAGCTACGTAGGGCCGGTATTCACCGTAGCGAATATTGAGGGCCAGACGTTTTGTGCCTTCAACGCTGGGGTGCATTCTGTCACCGTCCCGGTAGAGGGCCTGACGGGGGGCGTGGTTCTTGGTCAGAAAGGTGGCGGTGTGGTCCACGATGGCAATATCAGCCTTCCTGCAGGCCGCGTGGAGGTTGTCATTGAATTTAGCGGCGGCTGCAAACAGGGGGTGGCGTTGACCAAAGGGCGGCATGATGGTGGACGCCTGTAGAGTGGTCTGCGGGAACTTGGTGGCCAGCAGATCGATGAGCTGCAGCCACGTGTTGCATGCGACCAGAACATTCAAGTTGCGGCAGCTGTTAATTCCGACATGAAAGGTGACGTGGTGTACATGTCGGACAGGCTTTCGGGTGTCAAGCCACTTGATGGTCATTTAAATTCAGGCAGTTGAGGCAGTAAGAGGACCGGTGTTTTTAAAAATAATTTTCGCCTTTAAAAAAAAAAAAATTGTAGTAGGGCTAAATGTTGAAATTTGCTGGAAAGTTAGATGAGAGGAGACATGTTTGGTGCTTATTCAGTAGAGAATTGTGGACCTATGTTGAGTTGCCGTTGACGTAGTGATTTGAGGGGCACGCTGATTTCAGCTGTGCTTGGGTGTGGGGTCGGTAAGGAATCAGGTTCATAGCCAAGAAATGAGACTGTCAATGTGCTGTTTTTATTGTTATTTTGTGCATGGCAAATGTGCAGCTGGTGGGCGGTAGTGTTTTTTAGGTGATTGAAATATTAGGGGATGCCTGGGACTGACTATGGCTAAGAGACTGGACAGTACGGAAACGCGACTGTGTACCGTGGCCTGATGAGGTCGCTGACAGACAGACCTGACACCGCCATGTTCTGAACTGTAAAATCCGGAGCTGACATTTTCCGGTCATCGATGAACCTGATGACTGAGTCGCCGAGGAGTAGAGCGTGCGACAGCGGGTTCACCTTTGCTTGGCACAGCTTTTCATAAGGTGTCAGCAGCTTGGTGTTCACGGCGTTGGTCGAACCGGGAGTAGAGCTGTCAGATTTGCGGTCAGGGTCACGCGCGGCCCTGCTGTCACTTTCCTGTGTGTCAAGGGGAGCGAAGCGGTTGTGGGTTTCGATGCTGAACGATGAGTGGCGAGGCACATAATTATCATGCTGTTGAGTGTGCAGGGGGCTCACAGACTGGCGAGAATCAGGGTTTGAGGTGTTCACTGAGTGATTGGTGGCGGGGGACGGGGTGACCGGGGGAGGGGGGAGGGGCGACGTGGAGGCTAGGGCCTGGTTTCACTGTTTCTTGGGAAGGTGTTGCCTGGCCAAGTGCTCCTACTTGCTTTTTCAGGGTACCGATCACGGCGCTCTGTGTGTCTCTGGCAGCAGCAAGTTTTGAAACCTGTTTGGTGATGGCTTCCTGCTCCACTGTAAGTTTCTGCAAATCAGCGCACGTGTTTCCTCTTAACCTCATTGTCTTGCACTTGGGCTTCAAGAGCGCTTTGTTGTTGTTGCAAGGTGACACAGTGCGCCTTGACGCTTGCCAGTTCGGTCTTCACTGAAGAAAGTTCCGACTGGAGTTCTTTGATGTTAGCCGCCGAAGCCTCCAATTTGTGCTGAAACTGACACAGGAGAGCTGGCAGGGTGGCTAACTGGGCGAGGGGGAGGGGTTGTTGGGGAGGTAGCGAGGTAACGGCAATCGGTGGGAAGGCAGTAGGTCACTTGCGAAGATTTTCTCGTCGTCTGATTGGTTCGAAAGACAGGTGGTGGGAGAGTGGTGGTTGGTGTTACGTGGTTGAGTCCTAGTCGTAGACCAGACGCACACACGTAAGGTTCTTTTAAATAACCCTCATTCAGCTGCAACCAGCCACACGTAGCTTAAGGATGTAGACAATACTGGAGTAACAGTTCCAACAATATTTTAATTCAGCAATGCGATCTCCACACCAATGCATTTCCAAATGCACTAACACTGATACAAAATCTCTTCTGCAAATGTCCACACTGCCGACACAAAGTTTCTCATACAACGTACACCACAGTAACGCTGCGTCTCTCACAAAGTACACCCTATACGGGCCACGTACCTACGATAAACTGTGTGTCTCTACAACTGACTATGCACGACAATGTATATCCGAGCTTCCCAGCACCAATCTTTTATAGTGTACCAATTTCTAGAATAATCCAGGAAAATCACACAACGCAACCTATGAAAATAATCTACGTAACTGACACTCATAAATATTAATAAAGAAAACTTTTCTAGAATAACTATAATAGGCTACAACAATTCGACTGCTCATTTCAGCCCCAATTCCTAGTATGCAATGATGTCACACAAAAGTATGGAAGGCAGTTCACGGCCTAGCCGGGACCTTTCGAGAAATTTCACAATCTTTTAAAAAAATACACCGATTGGCTGCCAACTTCGCGCGCACAGTAGACAACTGTGGCTTTACACTTTGATACCGAGTTTCAAAAGGTTGCCGACGCTTTGATGTTACATATACGAGGCCACTAGACAGAGCGCAATTTTGCTCTAAAGTTCTGGACTATTCTCAGCGAAACTACACAGTACAAAAAATGACCCGGCTTTTCTCCGTGCGACTTCGCTAGAAACTTCCGGAACAAACCTAGCGTATCATAACAAAGCGAACAAAAGAAAATCTCACCGAAAAGGTACGTAAAACGTAACCAAGAGAGCTCAAATAAATATCGGATCGTTTCCTACGATTAACACAAGTATGCTCTCACAGGACAACACAACCACAATCGTAACAGTTAGATCCGAAGGACGGAGAGTGACAGGTGGGCGTGGCCTGATCCTGCCCAGTAGAGTTGTCACTGTTAGGCAGCGGTGGCTCCACCAACCTCTGCGCAGCTGAGCGTGACGGGCGGGTCATGCTGGGCGAGGTCAGCCGGTCGGCTGGGTGGGGATGCGGTCACGTCCAAGGGTGGTGTGAAGCTGGTTACATCACTGTTGAGTGGAGTTGAGGGATTAGTGTCCTGAAGAGACTCGTCAGTTGTGCCGGGGGAGGGAGATGGCAGCGCCAGCTGACCGACAGGGGGTGGTAGTGATGAAGATTGCTGGGAAGACAACATCTTTTCAACACAGTCTTTGAGCGGTTGAAATTCTTTGTCTATCCAATCATGGCAGCAAGCTCCCTGGACCCTGATAAAACAGGTGGTATAGAAAACAGTGATCATCATCTCATCTCTCCTTCACAGCCGCTTCAGACACGCGCGACTTGCTGCTGGCCACCTTCGTACTTTGGGCTACTCTCGCCACGCTGCGCTCTCACCCTACACAGCCAACGGCCATCTTGACTTTGCTGCAAACTACGCTACGCCGGTCCTGTCTCCACTGCTCTTCACGCACTTAGACAGCAGAGCTTTCTTACTACTAAGTCCTTTTCAGGACCGCCTTACTAGGGACTGACTTGGGTGGCATTTGGAGTCTCCACGGTCAAGGAACTTGGTAACGTTTCCATCTCTAAAGTTTAACTTGAGTTTTACTAGCACTGGCCCGAAGGAGTTACTCTTATATGGACTTCCTTATCGGGACCTTGTCGTCCTCTGACACCGACCAGGGATCTGGTTCCTCGGCGGTGTCTGAGGGCATATGGGATACCCCCACTAGGAAAAGAAAAAAAGAAAAACAAGAAAGGAGAAAAGCGAGCTTGGGCCGATGGCGTCTTAACCACACCGCGTTCACATGCAGGCACAGCTTTCTCTACAGATGGAATCAGCCCGTCTGCCGTATCCCCAAACGGGGCCCCATTAGGGGGCTCTGAGCGGGGAGAGCTTAGGGTATTTACTTCCCCCCCCCCCCCCTATCCCCGGACATTGCACGTGCCTCAGGCACAGTCCCGGGAGAGCGTAGACTAGACTCCCTACCGAAAAAATTTTTTTTTTTGGCATCTGGACCGGAGGGGATGCCTGCCGCAGCGGAGATAACTTCTCCCCAGCGTCAGCTGTCCCCCCTTGTCCACCAAAATTCTCCCGCTAAGTCAGTTACAATGGACTGCCCGCCCCCTCTCGTCATCGACGAGACTGTGGTCGATGCTGAGATGGGGGACGGCGAAACGTTACTTAAAACTCCCTTTCAAACAGTAAGAAACAAGAAAACAAGTAAACAGCGTAATAATATTAATGTATCCGCTCTTGGAGAGGGCGGCGCTGGCGCCACTGCCGAGGTGTGGTGCACTTACCCGGTGAGAGTGCATGACTTGGGGACGGGGACCTCCCGTCTCCGGGACCATGGCACACACCAGCCCCACCTCTGCGAGGGCGCCGGGGTCGCCCACTCCGAAATTACTCTTCGTTCAATAGGCAGGGACGTGTGGATAGTCTCCTGTCCAAACTCGCGTTCCCAAAAACTTCTAGCTTCCAAGAGTGTCCTCGGCGGGGCAAATGTGGAGTGTACCATCCCCACCCCTAGGGTGGTGGGGGTGGCCCACGGCATCCCCCTCGCTGAGGACTTAAATCAGCTTAAAAAATCTTTCTCTAATCAGGGATACTCTACTGAAGTAACTAGACTCACAAATAGAGACGGAACCAACTCGAGAGCAATCAAAATAGATTTTCACGGCCTAATCAAGCTTCCCTCAAGAGTCAAAATTGGTGTTCATCATTTGCAGATTGAGCCGTATGACCCTCTTGTCCTGCGCTGTACTAAATGCTGCAGGTTGGGTCATACGACACGATCTTGCAAATCAAAACAAACAGTTTGTGTACGATGTGGCAGCCGCGACCATGTTCGTTCTGCCTGTCCTGAAACAATAAATCCTAAATGTGTAAACTGTGGCGGCGCTCATAGCGCCGCCTATCAAAAATGCCCACAGATAATCCTTCTTCGGGAAGCTAACCGGATTAGGAACGAAAGTTCATCATCATCATCATCATCAGTACCTTGCCCGAACTGGGCGTTGGGGGGACTGAAAGGCAGCAGCAACAGACAGTGCTCTCCACTGAGTTCTATTTTGGGCGGTGGCAAGCAAGTCTGGCATCTCGAGTTCGGTCCATTCTTTTATGTTTGCGACCCAACTCTTTCTCTGACGACCTCGCCGACGACTTCCTTCGAGAGTGCCTTGGAGGATAGTCTTGGACAAGGTGTTGTGTCGGGTCACGTGGCCAAACCAAGCAAGCTTGCGCCGTTTCACGGTTGCCAGAAGGGGTTCATGTGGGCCCACCAGGGAAGTGACGATGCTCCGTACATATTCGTTGGTCTTGTGCTCGCGGTACGAGATGCAGAGCAACTTCCTCAGGCACTTGTTCTCAAAGGCCTGGATTTTCTTTTCTGAGTCTGCAAGCAGTGTCCAAGTCTCACAGCCGTAGAGTAGAATAGACACTACGAGGGACTTGTAAAGCCTGTACTTGATGGTGAAGCTGATGGAGTTACTTCGCCATATCCTGTCCAGCCTGGCCATTGCGGATGTTCCTGTACCTATCCTGATACGGATCTCTGCTATGCAACTACCGTCTTTGGACAGGGTGGCTCCCAAGTACTTGAAGCTATTGACCTCTTCTAGCTTCTGGCCGTTCATGTGAATGTTGCTGCTGCTGTCGCTTGTGGTGTTGATCATCACTTTGCTTTTATCCGTACTGATCTCCATGCCATAAGACCCTGCGCTACTTGAAAGTTTGTCTGTCAGGTTACATACCGTTTAAGGAGGCAGTGAGGAGGGCCCAGATCAAGACCCAAAATAAAGTGACTGAGTTATCTGCCCAAGTACCTCTGCCGAGAGATCTGGATCCCATTGCGTGGACCCGGATCTCTACGCAGCCTAAAAGGAATGAGAGCTCTGCTGCTTTGGTTTCTGGAAATAACCCAGGGCAGAATAAATCTCAACTTATCAAAAACTTATCCTATAGGGATGCACTGACGCAGAATTCTCTGCGAGATAAAGTCGTGTTAACTGATCAATCCCCCCCCCCCCCCCCCCACTTCTACCGCTCCTTCCCCGTTGGTGGTGGAAGCTTCACCTCCTTCCCGCAGGACTCTCCACTTTGGAGAGGCGCGGCATAATGGCGACGGCCCTGGATTGAAGTCCTTCATGCTTGGGGACATCCATAGAGTGACTCAGTCACTGACTACTGCAATTTCTGGAGGTAGCGTGCCGGGGATCATGATGGCCATGCTACAGCTAAATCAGCTTATCATGACCATCCTGGTTCCCCTGATGGCGAACCCTGAAATACAATGACTAGACGATAGTCATCAAAGTCAGCAAAATAATTTTGATAAGTCTCGACCGCCAAGATGGGCACTCTAAATAATGAAAGTCTCAGGCTCCTTCAATGGAATTGTAGGGCCATCAGTAGTAATACTCATTTTCTAAATAACTATCTGAGTGTGGAATACCCTCATATAGTATGCTTGCAATCTTTACTTATGATTAAAAATAAGTTACCAACTATCAGTGGGTATTATTATCCTCCCATTGTAGAATCCTTCAAAAATCCTAACGAGAAAATTCATACTGCTACTTACATCAGGGTAGGGATTGAACATCAAGTATTATAAACACCTGTCCCCCTACACGAAACACATCCCATATATAGTAATTATATCCAAATCAAAATTTCTTCAAATAAAGTAATTAATTTATTAAATGTATATGCTCCCAAATCAGTTTCCCCAACTGGTCTAGAGTGGCTGCTGACCCTGTCGGGGGATGGCTGGATGGTTATGGGGGACCTTAACATCCATCACCCGATGTGGTACGCTAAATCTCTTGACACACATGCTATAGCACATAAACAGGCTGAGGATATTGTCTCATCAAACTTATGTATATTGAATAGCGGAGACTTCACCAGAGTTCCCGACAGAAAAGATCAGCACCCATCGGCGGTCGATCTATCATTGATATCTACTAATTTATTTCTTGATGCTTCCTGGACGTTGGGGGATGACACCATGGGGAGTGATCATCTCCCAATATTTTTGGAGCTTAATTGTAAACCTTCAATGGCCAATGGCCTTTCCCATACTAAAGGCAAATTCCTGTATAATAAGGCAAATTGGCCATCGTTTCAGAAAACCTTTATTCAGAACTCAGTAAATATACAACTGATATTGAAACTTTTAATGATACTCTCACGAGGACTATAATCAGCTCGGCCGAAGTAGCCATTCCACGTAGTAAGGGTGCCCCACCTGGTAAACCATCCAACCCCTGGTGGAATGAAGAATGCGACAGAGCGGTTAAAATCAAAAAGAAAGAATATAATATATGGAAAAAGTCGAAAACAATAGATAACCATATGGCGATGAAGTCCACGAATGTTCAGTGTAATAAAGTTATCGCATTAGCCAAGCTCCAATTCTTAGACCATCAAATCCGTAAGGAGATTCAATCTCCTACGGATATGACTAAGCCTTGGAAAATTGTTAAAAAACTAAAAAATAAATATAACCCTTCTCCGAGCCCACTGATTAATAATGGAGCCATTTATACTACTGATCAGGATAAAGCCGAGTTTTTAGCGGAAACCTTTGCGTCTGTTAGCTCTACGGACAATCTTCATCCGACAGCTAAAGACTATAGAGCAGCTGAAGAAAACAAACCTGAGTTTAAAAATTGTCTTTCCCCTTGTATAGGGGATTCTATACCGATAAACCTTCCCCTGACTATGGAAGAGTTAGGCACCGTCCTGTCCCAGATATTTACAGCTAAAATTACTCCAGGGCCGGACGATATATCTTATGTCATGCTTAAAAATCTTCCTCCTGCTGGAAGAAATCTGTTGTTGACCTTATATAACCGTTGTTACAGCGAGGGCCTGTTACCCCGGGTATGGCAACATGGGATAGTAGTCCCAATACACAAACCTAAGAGACCAAGGAATTTAGCTACATCATACCGGCCAATAACTCTTACGTCCCATGTAAGCAAAATTTTTGAACGTCTAATTAAAAATAGACTTGAATATTTTTTGGAAAAGAATAAAGTTATCCCTATTGTACAAGCAGGGTTTCGAAAATATAGATCAGTATCAGATCAGCTGTACGCCCTGTCTTCTGCTATTAAACAGGCCTTTAAGAAAAATCAAAAGGTCATGGCCTGTTTTTTCGACGTCAAACAAGCGTTTGACGTCGTTTGGCACGGTAAACTATTACCCAAAAAATCAGTAAACTTGGTCTCTCTGGTAATATCTATACGTACCTTAAAAACTTTCTTCAGCGTACCTTCCAGGTCAGGCATGGGTTGGCATTTTCTAAAAACCATAAAACTAATTGTGGGGTACCTCAAGGCACTTGCCTTGCCCCAACACTTTTTAATATTATAATGGCTGATTTACCAGCCTATCTAAAAGCCAAACTTGATAAATACACTAATACTTCTTTAAAACTTTCACAATTCGCCGACGATATAGCCATATGGAAACCAATTAAATTACGGAGCAGGGAAATGCCTAAGGAAAAAACAACTAAATTTCAAAAGGCCATTGACATGGTCCAGAGGTACTTAAAAACTAATGGCTTCGAGTTAGCCCCCACTAAAACACAACTGATAATTTTCAGTATGCAAAAAGCTAAGTTTTGTAATCCTATTACAATAACTAATTTTAATATTAAATATCCGATTATACCAGTTAACCAAATTAAGTTTCTGGGTGTTACATTTACGTCCACGTTAAATTGGACACCTCACATTAATAATCTTATTTATAAAGCCAATACGGCAGTTAATTTAATTAGAATCCTTAAACATGAAGCGTGGGGAAGAAATATTAAACTTCTGTTGCATCTCCACCACGCATTGGTACGTTCCAACCTCAATTATGGGGCCGAGTGCTTTTTCTCGGCCCCAAAACGAGTACTTAAAACCCTTGAGTCTGCGGAAATGAGATCCCTAAAGAATATCATTGGAGTTCCTATGAGTGCAGCTAATAAAGCAGTATATGCTTTTACGAGGATCCTTCCACTAGACCAATATCGGTTAAAATTTTGTACCAACTATATCAGTCGTATTTTTTCTACCCAAAATAATGCCCAGGAAACTTATTATAGTGAAACAAACATTGATCGACTGGAATTAGCATTATACTCGATGCAAAAACGTAAAGTAGAACCGACCTTAACTTCATTTGTACGGGGGGTTTACGAAAAAACCGTTCTGAGTCCTCTGATATTACCCCTGTACCGCTTTCTCCTGTACCACCCTGGACCCTCCACGCGGCCTTAATTGTAACAGAAATTCCTAATATCTCCCAAAAAAGTGATCCTTCTTTACAAAAGCTAGCTACCTTAGAGTACCTAGAGACCCAGTACCCGCAGGCGCTGATAGCATACACCGATGGCTCTATTGATGATAAAGGGAATGTGGGCTGTGGAATATTTATATCTGCCTTAGCCAAAACCTTTAGTTACAAGCTTGGCAGCGGGTGGGCCATATGCACAGCTGAGTTGACGGCCATCTTGATGGCCCTCGACCATGTGCTGACCCTCCCGCTGCAAATGTACCAATTTTTAATTTGTTCTGACTCAAAATCCGCTTTACAAAATATTCAAGCCTTTAACCGGACAGTACGGCCTGACATTGTATTAAAAATTAAATATACCATACACCAACTTATTGCTAGAGGCATTGATATTGTTCTCCAGTGGATCCCCTCGCATGTGGGTGTTCTCGGTAATGAGTCTGCTGATAGGGCAGCCCGGGCTGGGGCTGCTGGTAAACCCGGCGCCCAGCCCATCCGGCTGCCACTTACTGTTAACGAATCTAAAAATATTATTAATAAGTTAATAAGAGAAAATAATGCAGAAAACAACCAAATTTTGGCTGGGGAATACCCTCGCGTCCTCGCTTACAAAATGAATAAAGACCATGCTGTCTACAGACTACCCTTTGCAGACGTGGCTATAAATAGGATTTGTACTGATAGCTGGCGGGCTCGTTGGGCTGGTCCGACTTGCCTCTGCGGCGAGAGCTTCACTCCTGACCATGCGGTCCTCGAGTGTGTGGCCTTCGCCGCGGAGTGCGCGGACTTTAGATCTGCGCACCCGGCGTCTGCATCTTTACGTGCTATCCTGGCTTTGATCCCTCATCTGTCACAATGGCTCCTAAGTATTTGAAGTTCTTAACTGTTTCCAGTTTTTGGCCTCCAACCATGATTTCAGTGCCAATGCCACTGGCGTTATTGGTCATCAGTTTGGTCTTCTCTGCACTGATTCCCATCCCATATGCAATGGCTGTACTGTCCAGCTTTTCCACCAGCTAAGCTAGCTCCTTCTCTGTTCCTGCAAGGCCATCAATGTCGTCCGCAAAGCGCAGGTTTGTGATTGTTCTGTCTCCAATACTGACAGTTCCTTCATGATCTTTCAGAGCGTCCATCATGATTCTTTCCAGGAAGATGTTGAAAAGAGTAGATGAGAGCAAGCAGCCTTGTCTGACTCCAACTGTAGTCCTAAACCAATTTCCTATTTTGCCGTTGAAGCAGACTGCGCTAGTGGCCTTGTTGTAAAGGTTTGCTATGACTTTGATCAGGTTGGCATTGATGTTGTATAGCTTCATGGAGGACCAAAGGGCTGCATGCCACACCCTGTCAAACGCTTTCTTAAAATCCACAAAGACATGATGGAGGTCCTGCTGGTGCTGAAGGTATCTCTCACATAGAACTCTCAGGTTGAAGATCTGCTCAGTTGTGCTGCGCCCTGTTCTGAAGCCTGCCTGTTCCTCAGCTATGATTTCCTCTGCCTGTGGCTTCAGCCTGTTCAGTAGGATCTTTAACATGACTTTGCTTGGGTGGGATATAAGACTGATCGTGCGATAGTTCTGGCATTGATGCAAGTTGCCTTTTTGGGGGAGAGTTATTATAAGTGATTGGGTCCATGGTGTGGGCCAATTCCCTGACTGCCAGATCTTATTGCAGATTGTTAGTAAGGCGCTTATCGTGTCTTCTCCCCCTTCTTGGACTAGCTCTGCAGGGATGTTGTCTGCTCCTGCTGCCTTCCCTTTTTTCAGCGACTTCACTGCAGCCTCTACTTCTTTTCGGAGGATGGGATAGTTGCCATTGTTGGTCACGGGTGGGTTGACAGGTATGCCTGGGTCCCCTGCAGCTCGGTGGTTGTACAAATCTGAGCAGTATTTTGTCCATTTCTTTAGTATGACTTGGTCTTCCGTAAGACAGTTCCCTTCATTATCTTGAATGATCGAGGAGCGTCCTTGTTTTACACTGGTCAGGTCTTTCACCAGCTGGTATGCTTTTTTTGCTATTATTTTTGTTCAGGTTTTCTTCTACGTGTTTACACTGATCTTCAATCCACTTATTCTTTGCCTTTTTCACATGCTTTTCTTGATATCCTGGTTAATTTCCCTGTATTTTTTAGCTCATTCTACCTCTGATTTCTTTTTCTTTAATTCTCGACGCTTGTCACATAGAACAAAGATGTCAGCTGTAACCCAAGGTTTCTTTGCTTGTCGGTGTTTGCCAAGGATCTCACTGGCTGTTTGGGTTACAACAGTGTTAAATGTGTCCACCAGTGTGTCCACGTCCGTGTCTTCTGCACCTAGAAGTAGCAGTGGTGCGAATTTTCCTCCTATCTTTGCCTGGAAGGCTTCCGCTACCTCTGGGTCTTTCAGCTTCTCGAGGTCAAACTTGATTCTGGTTGGACCCTGCTTGTTGACCTTCTTTAGGCGGAGTCGGAAGGTCTTCATCACTAAGTCATGATCGCTTCCAATGTCTGCTCCTGGAAAACTTCTTGTCTTGGCAATGTTCACACTGGTTTGGAAGCGTCTCTTCACTATGATGTAGTCAATTTAAATCATACGAAAATTGTGAAATATATAAAGTCTCACAAAAGTACCTGGAAAAGTATCAGGGCACCAATAAAATGCTCTTTCGCGGTCCGTGTAAGGTGACCAACACACACAAATAAGTCCAGGCAAAATCACAGTAGATGGTACATCCTGCTACTGGGCCGCCCGTCAAGAAAGTTCGCGTTGGAAGAGAGAGAGAGAGAGAGAGAGAGAGAGAGAGAGAGAGAGAGAGAGAGAGAGAGAGAGAGAGAGAGAGAGAGAGAGAGAGAGACAGACAGACAGACAGACAGACAGACAGACAGACAGACAGACAGAGAGAGAGAGAGAGAGAGAGAGAGAGAGAGAGAGAGACAGAGAGACAGAGAGACAGAGAGACAGAGTAACAATGAACCTTTATTTTCCAACGGTAAAAATTATTGGTAACAGGACCAGTTTTCAAACTTGCCGTTATTTGTGCAGTTGAGACAGAGAGAGAGAGAGAGAGAGAGAGAGAGAGAGAGAGAGAGAGAGAGAGAGAGAGAGAGAGAGAGAGAGAGAGAGAGAGAGAGAGAGATAATGATGAAGCGTTTCATTCCGGATAAAAAGTTTTAGGCATTGCAATGCCTATCTTCCAAACTGTCAAGGGTCATTCACTTGATTCTGATGTTGAAATATCTCCTTTTGAAAAAACCTCGCAGATGTGCCAAATCGTCATTGTGAACTCTATAAGGGGCGCGCGCAGTGTATACGCGTCATTTGTTTGTCAAACGTCATTTGTTATGACGCATTTTTTGTTTGTACGTAATTTTAATTTTAAGGTGATATGAGTTTCGCTTTCGCTTTAAGACTTGCGAAAATGGTGACAAAACTAGAATTTCACGATACAATTTCAGTCTTGCTATAATTTGTGTGAAATCAGGTTGACTTTACCTAGCTACATGATATACTAAGTATACTAAGTACACCTGCATGCTCTTCTGAAAGCGCGTCGATGTGTGTGTGTGCGTGTGCGTGCGTGCATGCGCGCGCTTCAAACATCTCAAGAGGCATAGATATTCATGCGCCCTCCGGGCACATAAGGATCTATGTCTCTTGGAGATGTACGCATGTGAGAGAGAGAGAGAGAGAGAGAGAGAGAGAGAGAGAGAGAGAGAGAGAGAGAGAGAGAGAGAGAGAGAGTCTCTCTAAGAGACAGGTGGAGCGAGCGAGCAAGCGAGAAAGAGATGATGATGATGATGATGATGAAACTTTATTTTTCAACGGTAAAAAGTTTGGTTTCGTTTGGTCTGAAGCCTGACTGCAGTGAATGGATGAGATTTTGGTTTTCTAAGTATTCAAATAGATGCTTATGGACGTGCCGCTCTAAAGGCTTCGACAAAACAGGTAATAGTGATATGGGGCGAAAGTTGTTGATTTCACTCAGATCTTTTGATTTTGGTATGGGGATCACTTTTGCGTCTTTAAATGCGTCCGGAAAAGAGTTTTGGTTTATACAGAGATTGTAAATATATGTAATACTTTCGGCGATATATGGAAGAGATATATTGAGTATTTTTGAGCTGATCTCATCAGGCACGGATGACTTTTTATTTTTCATCGAGGAAATTAATTTACCCACTTCGTGGACTGCTATAGGCGGTATCGTGAATGGTTCTTTGTCCGTATTTTCCCGGTTACAGTGGTGTACTAGCGCGTTTGGACAAAAAAAAACAAACTCACATGAGTTATTTCCTGTTGGGATTAACGATTCGGCTATAGAGGTAAAGTGGTCATTAAACCTATTTGCAGTGAGGTGGGGTGATACAGGCGCACTATTTTTATTTGTACCTCTAGTTACTAAATTAATGGCACGCCATACAGTAGATGAGTCTTTGCTTTGTTTAACTACTTTATCGAAAAGAGATCTCTTTGCATTTAAAACCATATATTTAACACGATTACGCTGTGTTTTGTATTCAGTAAACCGCTTCTCTCTTCTCACCTGGTCTCTATGTTCCATTGCCTCAATCAGATCCTCAGTCAGCCAGTATTTCACTCTTTTGTGTCTCAGAGGCGCGTGTTTGTTCAGCACACCAAGAAAAAACCGGTACCAGGTATCTAATGCTTTATTTGGGTCACTATCGTTATACACGTTGATGAATCGCGCTGTGGCTAAATCAGCCAAGAAAACACTTTCATTAAAGTTTTTAAACGATCTGTAAGTTATGCAAGTGTGGACTTGCTTTTTTATAGCTTTGGAAGTTTTGACAGCCATGTGAGAGAGAGAGAGAGAGAGAGAGAGAGAGAGAGAGAGAGAGAGAGAGAGAGAGAGAGAGAGAGAGAGAGAGAGAGAGAGAGAGAGAGAGAGAGAGAGAGAGAGAGAGAGAGAGATTGATGAAGCGTTTCATTCAGGATAAAAGGTTTTAGGCATTGCAATGCCTATCTTCCAAACTGTCAAGGGTCATTCACTTGATTCTGATGTTGAAATATCTCCTTTTGAAAAAACCTCGCAGATGTGCCAAATCGTCATTGTGAACTCTATAAGGGGCGCGCGTAGTGCATACGCGTCATTTGTTTGTCAAACGTCATTTGTTATGACGCATTTTTTGTTTGTACGTAATTTTAATTTTAAGGTGATATGAGTTTCGCTTTCGCTTTAAGACTTGCGAAAGTGGTGACAAAACTAGAATTTCACGGTACAATTTCCTTCTTGCTATAATTTGTGTGAAATCAGGTTGACTTTACCTAGCTACATGATATACTAAGTATACTAAGTACACCTGCATACTCTTCTGAAAGCGCGTCGATGTGTCTGTGTGCGTGTGCGTGCGTGCAGGGAGAGGGGGAGAGAGAGAGAGAGAGAGAGAGAGAGAGAGAGAGAGAGAGAGAGAGAGAGAGAGAGAGAGAGAGAGAGAGAGAGAGAGAGAGAGAGAGTGAGAGAGTCTCTCTCAGAGACATGAAATGAAATGAAATGAAACTTTATTTTCCAAGGATAAAAGAATAGGTGCGCAGACCTGTTTTCATTCTTGTCCTTGCTACACACTACAAAACAAAATAACGTACACACACACACACGCGCGCCGGTGTGCAATTGCCGCGTGCACAGGCTTGTGCCAGATTAGCTTGTAGCCTACAGGCGCCAAGCCAAGCCTGCACAACCCTCCACACACACACACACACACACACACACACACACACACTGACACACACATACACACACATCAGTATATCATGTACACATACATTCTTTCGCTTAAAACTATACTACAGCAAATATAAAAAGTATAAAGGATTTTGTACATAAAACCGCTATTGTTCTCATCATAAAAACCAACACGGCGGCTCACTCCAACAAACATAAACAGGCATACACACACACACACACACACACACACACACACACACACACACACACACACACACACACACACACACACACACACTCGCACACACACACACACACACACACACACACACACACACACGCGCGCGCGCGCGCGCGTGCGCAAGCACGTAGGGATGCGCGCGTGCACACACATACACTTGCACACACTGACACAGATAAACACACACATGCGATAGCGGCCTCCCCGCGCCACTAAACCGCGCACAGCTAGATGCTAGTCTGCCATGGAATTAGACTAGACTTGTATAGCGATCCCGCAACCACCGCGCGCGCGGGTCGACGCGAAGAAACCACAGCACTGCCACGCCTCGCGAGCGCCCAATGCTGTGTCTATCGACGGCATCCCGTCTGGCCAGCCGAGTCCATGGGGTCATGGATATTACATAATGCGGCTTGCTGGAATGCCAGCGGTATATTACATGCGTTCATAAATTTTTAATGTTAGAAGAGAATGCAGAATATCCGGGAAATGCCGCATAAGGCATGGAGTGCTACATGTAAAAATAAAAATAAAAATACAAAATAAAAGAAAAATTAAGTTTTGTCTAGATGTTTGAGCAGCTTGGTCTTGTAAGTTTTAAGCGATGGCGCGGCTCTAACATCCGCAGGAATGGAGTTCCATAACTTTGCACCAGAATAGGACAACGACGACCTATAAATGTCTAGTCGAGGCATCGGTACAACAAGATTGTTCCCTGGTGTTCGACTGGACCTCGTATGAGCAAAGTGGAACAAACTATTGAGATAGGCTGGTGTTTCTGAGAGGGTGATTTTGCGCATGAGCACCAACTTATTATACTTAAACTGTTTTTCAAGTGGCAAAATGTCTAACAGCTTGAACTTATTGTCAGTATTAATGACTTCTGAGGGTCTGTCAACAATAAGTTTAATGGCTCTTCTGTGGAGCGAGTTCAGACTTTTTAAATTAGCATCGCTACTACCGTCCCAAATAGATGAGGCATAATCCAAATGTGACTGAATATGGGCATAGTAGAAGAGTTTCCTTGTTGGCTCATCAGCAAAATGTCTCAATTTCGACAGGAGGAATACATTTTTAGATACTATTTTACACAGTTTAGTAATGTGGCCTTGCCAGCACAACTTGTCGTCTAAGTTGATTCCAAGCACGCGCTGTTCTCTGACTTGCTCCACAGGCTGGCCATTAAGTGTTAGTTGAAGGGGAGGGGGGTTCAACTGATGCTTTTGCCGTGTGGTAATCAGCATGCATTTGGTTTTAGTGGGATTAGGTATCATGGCGTTATTTCTGCACCATTCAGATACCTCATTTAAACTGTCTTGGAGAATCTTCACCATACATGTTACGTCTGATGACGAAACGTCCAGTGTTCCATCGTCTGCAAAAAGACTGAAAGTTACACTGGAGTCAGATATATGTAATGGAAGGTCGTTTATGAAGACAGAGAACAATAATGGACCAAGAATCGATCCCTGTGGTACTCCGTGCTCTATCACCCCTTCAGGTGAGTTTTTACCATTCACGTAGACATACTGCGTACGCCCATGCAGATATGACGTAAGGAAGGCAAGTGTGTCTGCGCTTAGTTGATAGACATTAAGTTTTTGAACTAAAGTTTCATGATTGACGAGGTCAAATGCTTTTGAAAGGTCCAAAAATACTGCTCCAGTCATTTGACTGCTATTTATGGCAGTAAGCCATCTGTCAACAAGGTGTACCAATGCTGTGTGACAGGAGTGTTTCCGCCGAAAGCCAGATTGTAATGGATGTATGAGTTTGTGTTTTTCTAGAAAATGTTGTAAGTGTGTGTGAATGTGTCTTTCTATCGGTTTCGACAGTGTTGACAGTAGCGAAATGGGCCTGAACTTGTTAGGGTCGGCAAGGTCTTTCGTTTTAGGTAGTGGGATCACTTTGGCTGTTTTTAGAGAAGATGGAAATATCCCCTGCTTTATGCAAAGGTTGTATATATATGTCAAGGTATCTAAAATATACGGTAGGGCCATTTTCAGAACTGAGCTACTAATACCATCATGGCCAGACGTACGTTTGTTCTTTAAGTACGAGATGGATTTTCCCACGTCGTATATCGTTAACAGCGGAATGCTGAATGACGTGTCAGGGTCCAGCCGTTCTGCACAAAACGTCTTTAGCTTTTCGGACACAGCTGAAGACTGACCAGAATATGTATTTTTTAGCAACGTACTGGCAGCCGAGAGGAAATGCTGATTCAAGATATCAGCTGATAACTGTGTACATTGTGCGGTATTTTTGGACCTCGTAAAAGCATTGATCGCTCGCCACACAGATACGACATCTTTCTTTCCGTTCATAAGACGGTGAAAAAGTGACCTTTGAGCTTTCCTCACTAAATGTTTAACATGGTTTCTTTGCCTTCGATAAGCAATAAAATCCTTCTTTCTTTTATAGTCATCTCGGAGCTGCATGGCATCCTTGATTTCCTTACTTAACCAGGCGGGAAGCTGGGGGTTCTTCACCCGTTTCTCTCTGAATGGAGCGTGTTTATCGAGAACACCAAGGAACAATCCGTACCACTCAGACAAAGCATCGTTGGGGTCATTATGGTAGTACACTGTATCAAAGTGTGTGCTACTTAAATCACAAAGAAATGTTTCCTTGTTGAAGTGTTTAAGTGATCTGTATCTAATAGTCGTGTGCTGATGTTTTCGGAATGAATTATCCGCTTTTAATGCCAAGCAACAGCACACCGGGTAGTGATCGCTAATCCCTACCTGAAGCACGTCTACTGCCATCACCCTTGATTGAGTAGTTGTATATATGTGGTCTATAAGGGTGGAGGAAGTTGGACTAACACGAGTTGCTGTTTTAACTAGCTGCTTTAAACCAAACATAGACATGGTGCACTCCCAAGCAGGGTTATTCAAAAACATGTTAATATTGAAATCGCCTAGGATCAAAATTTCAGAGCTGGACTGTCTGACCTTATCCATCATGGCGATAAAGTCGTCGAACCATTGAAATGTTGATGCTGGGTTCCTGTAAATGTACCCGACCAGCACGGGGCTGGATTTGTTTGCCCTTAACTCAACCCAAATGCATTCTACGGTTTTTGACTCCAGGTCCCCACGCCTGCGAGTAATACCGCTAATTGAATTATGAATGTATACTGCAATACCCGTATGTCCCGGGTATTCAGCATCGCGGCGCAGTACAGTGAAGTCCTGGATAGAAACGGCCTCATCGCTGATGTTACGATTGAGACGCGATTCCGTTACACCAAACAAGTGAAATGGATTGGATTGACTCAAGAGCACACACAGATCGGGAACTTTGTTAGTTAAATGATAAACATTTAAATGGCCAATATGTAACTGGCGATCATACACCATGATTGCTAATGTATGTCAATACCAAAGAGTACAAATAAAAAAGCTTATAAATGATACAAAGGCAAATAAGAGCTGAAATAATAAAACAAAGCAAAAGAATATCAGTCCGCTCTAACACACAGAATGTGGGAGGCAAGTGAAAAAAAAAAAAAAGAAGAGTTTCTTCTACGCATTCACTGATATAGACCACACTACCGGTCACTAACGGTCACTAACAGGGACTAATCCCTTTAGCAAACTTCAACAGTCAAAGCTAAACGACCCCGCTGCGCGATAGGGGAAATAAAGTCAGCGCTGCGAAAGGACACAGATATGGTCGTAGTGTGAATATACGTAGAGCACTAGTAGAGAAAGTGTCACGGTGCACAAGTACTAGTGCTATAAGCGTCACAAATCGCACAGAGTGAGAAGATCGGTATTCACGAATACTGTCGGCAGAAGTCAAAAGGATGACAATGTTAATATTGGACCACGTGCAGTGGTTGAAGTTAAAAACAAATGAATACGTCTCTGCGCAAACACAATAATTATGAGCAATGAGACGCAAGAAAATCAATTCGATATTGTTCAGTGTTAGCCTGGAAAGTAAAGCACAAAGTTATGTAAGGAAGAGTAACTGAATGTTCTGGAAATGAGTCTAATACACACGCACGGGGTGGCTGTACTGTGCCCACGGTTCCTGCTGTGCGTATGGCGTGTATGTGAGCGGGGGGACGCTGAAAGGATACGTTGGCTGCGTCATGCTGAAGTGTCCCCATGGTCCGGCCTCGCGATACTGTGGAAATGCGGCACTGTATGGTGGTAGTGGCGGTTGCTGCCACATAGGATACTGGCCCGGCATTTGTTGCTGATAGCTACATTGACTCTCTGCTGTACCACCAAATCTGGATTCGCTGTACTGTGATTCCAGACTTGGTGCTACAGCAGAGGACACTGACAGTCCACCTTGACTCTCCGGTGCAGCACCGAAGCTGGATGCACCACAGAGCGATTCCAGGTTGGGTGCTGCAGCGGACACTGACTGTCTGCCGGCTGCGACATTAGCGTAAGTGTTGGTGGTGCCAGCGTGTCCTTCACGTCGCTGACGGCGGTGACGGTCACCACCTGCAGGCTGGTTGTTGGGAGTGGTGACGTCAGTAGCTGGCCCTCCTCTCTTTATGTTGAGGGCCAGACTGATGGTGCCCTGGCGACTAGGATGGATGGGGTCACCGCGCCTGTAGAATTTTCTACGCGGCAACCCATCAACAGCAGTAAAGACCTGAGTGTTGTCTATCAGTGTGACACCCAGCTTTCTGCACACATGGAACAGGTTACTGTTGGAGGCGGTGATGGCCCTATACAGCTGGTGTCTACTGTCGGTCGGCAGGATGGAGGATGCCTGCAGACGAGCGCCGGGAAATACCCGCCTGCATTCCCGGACGAGCTGTTCCCACACAGCGCTGGTCACTTCCTTCTGTTTGCAATCGTTGATCCCCACGTGGAAGGTCACCAGTGCCACCGCTGTGTGGGACGCGTGTTGTCGCTGGAGCCAGTTCAGCAGGTGGACAGTCCGCAGGCCAGAGACAGATAATACGTCTACTTTTTCTATAGGGTAGGTGGGCATCTTCTCTGCCTTGATGTTGCGAACAACAGAGTCTCCAATGACCAGCGTGGTGGTGTCACTCTGCACTGAATGTCGCAGTATTTGCTCATCTGGAGACATTTTGTTATTACGCTGCTGCTGGCTGCTGGCGTGGTCATACCCGTTGTTGACCTCAGGCAGGCCGCCGGTAATCCGTACTGGTATGAGTCGCTCTGGGCTCTTCTCGGCTGCACTCACAGCCTGTACCGTGGCCAGTTCTTGCAGAACGGGTGGAGGGGAGGGGTGACAGGGAGCAGCGATTGCGCTGCCCGTTACCTGGCGCGGAGACGCACAGATATCAACATTGGCAGACAGGTCAGTTTGAGTGTTACCACTCATGGCAACGTCTGAGTTGTTGGACGCAGTGGCTGATTTCTTTTTCAACTGTTTTTGAATTTCCCTCAGGCGCTGCTTGTGGCTCTGTTTGGCGGAGGATAGCTGGTTGACAGTGCCGTCTGTGGCGTGTTGAGCTGTCTCCACACCAGTTATCCTGTCGTCCAGGCCGGACAACACTTCGCCCACACTTTTCTCCGTAACCTGTAGATCTCTGGCTCTCTTGACCGCCTCGTCACGGAGCTGACTCTCGAGCTGATCAATCCTGGCTAGGGCTGCTGAAAGTCCTTTGAACAGTGTACTGACGTCAGCGCGAAGGTCCGTGATGAGGTTACAAGCACTTTTGAGTTGTGCTCGCAGAGTATCAGGGTCAGTGGTGTCCTCGTGAGGACAGGTAGTCCCGAGGGCCGTGGTGGGTGCGGCCTCTGTATTACGTAATCCCAGTCCCGGAGACGCGGGACTGGCGTTCGTGTTTGGTCGGGTTGGGGGAAGGGGCGTGGCAGTGGACATTACACCATCAACTGTTGCCGCAACAAGTGAAAAAGCAGTGCGGGCGTTCTGAAGTGGCTGGCCAGTAGATGTGATGATGGGATTAGTCGGGGATGAGTGGTCGGATAGAAGGGGCGTCGGTTGATAATCCCCCGGAGACGCGGGACTGGCGTTCGTGTTTGGTCGGGTTGGGGGAAGGGGCGTGGCAGTGGACATTACACCATCAACTGTTGCCGCAGCAAGTGAAAAATCAGTGCGGGCGTTCTGAAGTGGCTGGCCAGTAGATGTGGTGATGGGATTAGTCGGGGATGAGTGGTCGGATAGAAGGGGCGTCGGTTGATAATCCCCTGTGATTGACGACTCTGCCGGCTGCACAAGAAGAGAGACTTCTTTGTTGTCCGAGGGAGTGGAGAGGGTAGGCGTGATGGGGGTGTCTGCTAGGGAGACAGCCAACAGCAGGCCCCGTGAGGAGTTGGAAGGGGTGGCGGGTGAGGTGACGATACTTTCTGTAACGTCAGGGTCAGATGCAAGATGGTTGCTGGTGACGGGGACATTGTCTGTAGGGTCCGCTGTACCGGCCAGGAGCTGTTGTACATAATCACAAAGGGCCCGGTACTCCGATCTCACCCACAGACCCTTTCTCTTCCCCTGAATCATGCAGGTGCCACCGGTTGTCCGCCTCTTTCTAAAGTACACGGTGATGACGATAAGTTTGTTCTCGTCTGTGTGTACCGGCCCTTCATATATCTTAACTATTGTCTTGGCCAGGTGATCAGGGACCGGGGTGTGGGGAGAGAGGTAGCCATCAAGGGTGACAGCTTCATTGTCATAGACAGGTGGAGCGAGCGGGTGACAGGTGACAGCTTCATTGTCATAGACAGGTGGAGCGAGCGAGCGAGCGAGAAAGAGATGATGATGATGATGATGAAACTTTATTTTTCAACGGTAAAAAGTTTTGATAGAAAACAAATCGTCATTTTACAACCTTGCCTTTGCTAACATCTACAGCATAAGAGAGAGAGAGAGAGAGAGAGAGAGAGAGAGAGAGAGAGAGAGAGAGAGAGAGAGAGAGAGAGAGAGAGAGAGAGAGAGAGAGAGAGAATGACAATGACAATGATTCTTTATTTTACAACGGTGAAAGTTTTGGTGTAACCATTTTTCGAACTTGCCGTTGCTAATCTACTTTACATATAATGCACAAATCACAAAATACTATCATTAGATTGGGAAAAACTAAATATATAACTAAAAAAAAAAATTGAAATATAAAGTTTTAAAAAAGAAGAAGAAATCATTGAAGAAGTAGAAATAAACATAGAAAATCTCACACATGCACACAATTGTAAAGGTATAAATCTCCATACATACATTCATAAACACAAGCACGAGCACAAAACACACACACACACACACACACACACACACACACACACACACACACACACACACACACACACACACACACACACACACACACACACAGAGTTATGGACTGCCTTGATCTGGAGTATGTTGATGCCGTGAGGGAAAACATTTTTTTTTATATACTCGGGGAGTCTGTTATTCAATACTTTGAATATCGTTATTCCCTTATTGTATAATAAATGTTTTTTAAAGGGGAGAAATTCTAAGGTTTTCAGTTTATTATCCGTTGTTGAGTTAGGGTCTGAAAGGATAAGCTTCGCGGCTCTACGATGAAGAGAGTTCAGTCTCTTTAACTGGACCTCGCTTGCGCCATCCCACACCATAGAAGCATAATCTATATGTGACCTGATGTGGGCGTTGAAGAACAGTTTTCGTGTTTCTACATTAGCTATATGTTTTAACTTGGATAAAATAAACAGTTTCTTTGATATTGTCTTACATATATTACTAAGATGGCTTTGCCATTTAAACTGGTTATCTACAGTAACGCCGAGAAAACGATGTTCCGTTACCTGGCTGCTAGATTTGCCTTGAATGGACAAGCTGAGTGAGAGAGTGCCGAGCTGGTGCTTTTGGCGGGTACTTACAACCATACATTCAGTCTTTGCAGGGTTTAAGATCATGGAATTGTTACTGCACCAGCTGTTAATGTCCTGTAATGTGTTTTGTAGGCGCGTGTCGATTACTGACAAATCCTTATCGGGAGTGTGTATCTCAGCATCATCAGCAAACATATCGCATGCAACACTATCATCACTAATTGTGAGTGGAAGGTCGTTAATGAACAAACAGAATAAAAGAGGGCCTAAAATAGAGCCCTGAGGCACGCCATGCTTTACTTTGCAGTGACTAGAATATGTACCATTAAGGAGAACCTTTTGTCTTCTGTTTTCTAGGTAGGATTTGAAAAACACGGCTGCGCGTTTATTATATAAGGATATTTTCTTTATAAGTATGTCATGGTTCACCATGTGAAAGGCTTTCCGGAAGTCTAAGAACACTACACCTGTTAGTTTGGAATCATTAATAGATGATAAACAGGTATCTGCCATCCTTATCAAGGCAGTGTGACAGGAATGGTTTGGTCTGAAGCCTGACTGCAGTGAATGGATGAGATTTTGGTTTTCTAAGTATTCAGATAGATGCTTATGGATGTGCCGCTCTAAAGGCTTCGACAAAACAGGTAATAGTGATATGGGGCGAAAGTTGTTGATTTCACTCAGATCTTTTGATTTTGGTATGGGGATCACTTTTGCGTCTTTAAATGCGTCCGGAAAAGAGTTTTGGTTTATACAGAGATTGTAAATATATGTAATACTTTCGGCGATATATGGAAGAGATATCTTGAGTATTTTTGAGCTGATCTCATCAGGCCCGGATGACTTTTTATTTTTCATCGAGGAAATTAATTTACCCACTTCGTGGACTGCTATAGGCGGTATCGTGAATGGTTCTTTGTCCGTATTTTCCCGGTTACAGTGGTGTACTAGCGCGTTTGGACAAACATACTCACATGAGTTATTTCCTGTTGGGATTAACGATTCGGCTATAGATGTAAAGTGGTCATTAAACCTATTTGCAGTGAGGTGGGGTGATACAGGCGCACTATTTTTATTTGTACTTAACACGATTACGCTGTGTTTTGTATTTAGTAAACCGCTTCTCGCTTCTCAGCTGGTCTCTATGTTCCATTGCCTCAATCAGATCCGCAGTCAGCCATGGTGGAACGGTAGCGTATTTCACTCTTTTGTGTCTCAGAGGCGCGTGTTTGTTCAGTACACCAAGAAAAAACCGGTACCAGGTATCTAATGCTTTATTTGGGCCACTATCGTTATACACGTTGATGAATCGCGCTGTGGCTAAATCAGCCAAGAAAACACTTTCATTAAAGTTTTTAAACAATCTGTAAGTTATGCAAGTGTGGACTTGCTTTTTTAGCTTTGGAAGTTTTGACAGCCATGTGAGAGAGAGAGAGAGAGAGAGAGAGAGAGAGAGAGAGAGAGAGAGAGAGAGAGAGAGAGAGAGAGAGAGAGAGAGAGAGAGAGAGAGAGAGAGAGAGAGAGAGAGAGAACGAACGAACGAACGAACGAACGAAACTTTATTTTCCAAGGATTGAGATATTAGGCGCGCAGGCCTTTCTTACAATCTGTCCTTGCTAAGCTACTTAAGGAACACCAACCAAACAACAAAAACTAACTAATAATAAACGTCACACACACGCATACACACACGCACACAGACACACATATACATGTACTCGTGCACATGCGCACTTTTGTACATACACATACACACGTACGTGCGCACAGAATTATCTAACAAATAAGTAGGTATGATATTTTTTGTACTATCAAAAACAAGTTAGAAAACTGAACAAACAATTTGGAGGCTAACCATGAAGCGTATTATGTCGAAAAACAAAGAAGAAGAAAGGATCAGCATAACGATGTCTTAGAAAGGTAATCATGTACTCTACTTTTAAACAGAGAGAGGGACGTGGTTTGTTGAATAGTGGGAGGAAGGGAATTCCATAAAAGAGCACCTGAATAAGACAGGCTAGATTTGAACAGGTCTATACGGGGCCTTTTTATAAAGAGACTGTTCCTGGAGGTGTTGTATTTTTTTTCAGTTGGCGAAAAAAGCCTAGATAAGTAAGGTGGAGCTTTCCCGTTAAGAATTTTGTGCATCAGTACACATTTGTTTAGTGCGAGGTGCTTAACCAAAGGGAGAAGTCCGATGGCCTGCAGCTTGTCATCAGTGGATAAAGACGGATCAGGGAGGATAAGCTTAGCAGCGCGCTTGTATAATGAGTTTATCTTCTTGAAGTGATTTTCACTGCAGCCATCCCATATTGTTGAGGCATAATCAATGTGTGGTTTAATGTAGGCATTAAAAAATAGTTTGCGTGTCTTAAGGTCAATGATCGTTTTAAGTTTGGAAAGTAGAAACAACTTTTTGGACAAATGTTTTCTCATATAATATAGATGGTTATGCCAGCTTAGATCATCATCTATTATTACTCCAAGCAGGCGGTGTTGACTGACCTGCTCAACTGAGATGGAGTCCAAAGAAAGGTTGAGTGATGGAGGTTTGAGCTGATGTTTCTGGCGGGTTGTGATAAGCATGCTTTTTGTTTTTGTGGGATTTACAAGCATGCGATTTTCATTACACCACCGAGAGACTTCATGAAGACTCTCTTGAAGATTATTTGCAATTTCAGGCACAGTTTTACCAGCGGAATGTAATGTTGAGTCGTCGGCAAACATGTCACACTCAGTCTCACTACACGTTACATGTAACGGTAGATCGTTAACGAAGATACAAAACAGTAGTGGGCCTAAAATAGACCCCTGGGGCACTCCATACTCCACAAATTGTTCAGAAGAACATTTTCCATTGACATAGACTGTTTGTGTTCTTTTTGTAAGATAGGAGTTCAGAAACGAAATAGCTGAGGGACTCTTTTTGTTTAAGTAGGTGGCAAGCTTTTTCAGTAAGATGGTATGATCGATAAGATCAAACGCTTTTCTTAGATCCAAGAAGACAGCACCAGCCATTTTATTATCATTTATGCTGTTGACCCACGAATTCACTATTCGTGCGAGTGCAGTGTGGCATGAATGCTTGGGACGAAAACCTGACTGGTGATGATATAATAAGGACCTTTTTTCAAGAAATTCCAGAAGATGTTTGTGAACAGAGAGAGAGAGAGAGAGTCTCTCTCAAGATACAGGTTGAGCGAGCGAGCGAGAGAGCGAGCGAGCAAGAGAGAGATGATGATGATGATGATGAAACTTTATTTTACAACGGTAAAAAGTTTTGACAGAAAACAAATCGTCATTTTACAATCTTGCCGTTGCTAACATCTACAGCATGAGAGAGAGAGAGAGAGAGAGAGAGAGAGAGAGAGAGAGAGAGAGAGAGAGAGAGAGAGAGAGAGAGAGAGAGAGAGAGAGAGAGAGAGAGAGAGAGAGAGAGAGAGAGTGCGAGCAAGAGAGAGAATTACGTAATATTTAGAGTATGTCTGCGTGGTGACTAAGTTGCTTCTTTTACGTCACCGGCACTGTCTGACTTTCTCCAGATGTAAAGTTTTTAATAACTGTTTGAAATTTTTTTTCTAAAAAGAATTAATTTTTACTGAAGACGTTGAAAGGGTACAAAGCTGGCTAACGAACTCATCCAATGTCTTTCTCCAAACTAGTTATATCAGGTCACCTGAATGCTCTTCTGAAAGCGCGAAGATGTGTGTGTGTGTGTGTGTGTGTGTGTGTGTGTGTGTGTGTGTGTGTGTGTGTGTGTGCGTGCGTGCGTGCGTGCGTGCGTGTGTGTGTGTGTGTGTGTGTGTGTGTGTGTGTGTGTGTGTGTGTGTGTGTGTGTGTGTGTGTGTGTGTGTTAAGGCGTGCATGCGCGTGCGCTCCAAACATTTCTAAGAGACAAGGATCTTCATGAGCTCTCCGGGGGCATAAGGATCTATGCCTTTTGGAGATGCACGCGTGTCAGAGAGAGAGAGAGAGAGGGAGGGATGGAGGGAGGGAGGGAGGGAGGGAGGGGCGGGCGGGCGGGCGGGCGGGCGGGCGGGCAGGCAGGCATGCAGGCAGGCAGGCAGGCAGACACAGAGACAGACAGAGAGACAGACAGAGAGACAGAGAGAGCGGCGCGCGCTAGAGAGAATGACGTCATATTTAGAGTATTATCTCAATGTCTGCGTGGTGACGAAGTTGCCTTTTTACGTCTCCGCCACTGTCTGACTTTCTCTAGAAGTTAAGGGTTTTAAGTCCTTTCTATTTAATGAAGGGACTTTTTAGGACGGGTCGCGGTGGGGCGAATTTAATAGCATGTCCGTGATGTCAAAGGCGGACAGGCTAAACCTCTAACAATTGAAGTAACAAGATAAAAATTACGTCATGTCTAGTTACGCTAACCCCGCTGCTGAACGTACGTTTGGTGCGATGCGTATGTGCGTATGTGTGTGTGTGTGCGTATATATGTAAACAATATTTCTGATCACACAAGCTTGAAACTTGGCGAAATACTTTCTTAAGTGGCTGGCAAAGAGAGTCACCGAGCATATTGTAATTGAATGTCTCATTGAAGACATAAACAACAGTTTATAAAAAGTCGTTTGACCCAGATTAGAGTCCGTAATTTTTGTCATATTTACTTGATTTTACAATGTAGTTTGGAGAAATACATTGGATGAGTTCGTTAGCCAGCTTTGTATCTGTTCAACTTCTTTGTAAAAAATAATTCTTTTCAGAAAAAAATTAAAACATTAAAAAACTTTATTTTTAGATTAGGTCAGACAGTGGCGGTGACGTAAAAGTGGCAATTCCGTCAAAACGCACACACTGACATAATACTTTAACTCATTCTACCCCATCACCGAAATCCCCAAATTTTGCCGTCGTCCTCTGAAGACTGCGTTGCAGTGCAGGACACAGATCGACCATGATAGTTCAAGGATGATGCCAGAATAGCTTGGCGCCCATAGGCGCCATGCTATTCTGGCATCATCCTTGAACTATCATGGTCGATCCTTATCTTGCTGTGGTGTGTCTGGGGTAGAATGAGTTAAATATGACGTCATTCTCTCTCACTCCCGCGGCTATCTCTCTCTCTGTCTCTCTCTGTCTCTCTCTGTCGCTGTCTGTCTCTGTCTCTGTCTCTGTCTCTCTCTGTCTCTCTCTCTCTCTCTCTCTCTCTCTCTCTCTCTCTCTCTCTCTCTCTCTCTCTCTCTCTCTCTCTCTCTCTCTCTACATGAAAAAAGTTAATTCCTTGTATCGTCGGGGCATTAAATTAATACTTCCCGGTCCTACTTCGACTGATGAAAAATTAAAATCTCTCAAGTTACTAACATTGAAGAAACAGTTTGAATTTAATCGCTGTGTTCTACTGCACAAGATCATGCACGGAAAAGCCCCACCCTATCTAAAAACTCTATTTTCCCACAATAATAGGAAAAACACGAGAAATAGCTCGATCCACCTTCCTAAAATTAGATTAGACATCTGTAAAACCAGCCTGTCTTTTTCAGGCGCTAAAGCGTGGAATATGTTACCTCCACACCTGAAATCAATTTGTAAGATTAGCGTCTTCAAATATCGCCTCAATAAATATTTCTCTTGGCTTGACTTCGCGAACGAAGATTTTATAGGAGTTGCCCACGACGTCTGCAGGCTTGTTCGTGGCTGCGGAGGCCAATCCGAGACAGGCAGGTTCGACCGCAGTGGCTGCAGGGGAAGGTATGGCCAGGGTTCTGAGCTGCGGCATCTCTGTTTTTTCTCCTGAGCCGCTTGTCCTTAAGGCTAGCTCTGTGAGAGTCCTCAAAGGAGACAGCTGCCTTGTAAATGGTGGAGCGCCAGGTGTCACGGTCCGCAGCAAGCGAAGACCACTGGTGGTGGTCGATTTGGCAGGCACTAAGTGACTTCTTGAGACAGTCTTTGTATCTCTTCTTTGGTGCCCCTCTGTCACGGTGTCCAGTAGCAAGCTCGCCGAACAGGGTGATCTTTGGTAGGCGATGATCCTCCATCCTGGAGACATGCCCCGCCCAGCGGAGCTGTGTCCGCAGTAGCAAAGCCTCGATGCTCACAGTTTCAGCCCGTTCAAGGACCTCGACGTTGGTGACATAGTCACTCCAGTGAATGCCCAGGATGGTACGCAGGCAGCGCTGGTGGAAGCGTTCGAGGAGTCGTAGTTGGCTGCGGTAGAGGGCCCAGGACTCGGAACCATACAGCAGGATGGTGAGGACCACAGCTCTGTACACGCTGATCTTGGTGCCTGTTTTCAGCTGCTGATTGTGCCACACCCGCTTGAAAAGTCGCCCGAAAGCGCTGTTCGCTTTTGCCAGCCTGCTGTCAAGCTCCTTGTCTAGCTTGGCGTCCGACGTGATAATGCAGCCAAGGTAAGTAAACTGGTGCACTGACTTTAGTTCAGACTCGCCGATGGTGATGTGAGGAGGGCGGTACACTGTCTTGGGTGCCGGCTGATGGAGGACCTCTGTCTTTTTCAGACTGACCTCGAGTCCAAAGAGCTGGGCAGCATCTGCGAAGCAAGACGTGATGCGCTGCAGGGCTCTCTCTGAGAGCCCAATAAATATTTACTTCAGAAGTAATAGTATGTTCGGCTCCCTTATGCTACTATTCGTATTTTTTTGTGACAAGTTTCCTATTACCTAATACTCTTCTACTGTTGCTGCAGATTACGTTAGAGTTCCACTGTCTGCATTAACATGTCAGGTTCATCCCTATATATGTATATATATATATATATATATATATATATATATATATATATATATATATATATATATATATATATATATATATATATATATATATATATATATTATATATATATATATATATATATATATAATTTTCTCTGAGGTGGGGGGGGAGGGAGGGGTCTTTATACTTACATATGCTTTATTTTTTGATGTATCGTCTGATGTATTTTTATATGTGTAGAGTACCAGGACAGTTTGGAAGATAGGCATTGCTATGCCTAAAACTTTTTATCCAGAATAAAAACGTTTCATCATCATCATCTCTCTCTCTCTCTCTCTCTCTCTCTCTCTCTCTCTCTCTCTCTCTCTCTCTCTCTCTCTCTCTCTCTCTCTCTCTCTCCTCAAATTTTGAGGATGCAAATGATCGTCTTGTTCTATACTTACGTATTTCTATGTGGGCTGGCGATTGGGTGCCTGATAGGCGGGGGCAGGGGATCTAACTGTTTGTCTGTCCAGCGCTGAGTGATTCCCTTTGGTTTGTGTACATATCAAATACAATATAAAATTACGTAAAAAATAAAACTTACATCATGATAAATGACGTTTGACAAATCAATGACGCGTATGTCCTGCGCCCCTTATGGTACTCACTCACGCATTGGCAGATTTGCGAGACTTTTTCAATATGAGATAAAACATCAGAATCTGTTCAAATACAACAGGTAGAGACCATTGACAGCAAGGACAGCTCTCATATAGAAGGGACTTTCTGGGTCTCTTCAGCACACCATCGGCAATACTGGAGGAAGAAGGAACTTCTGCTTACCTGCAAAGAAGACCACATTTTACTGTGGTTTCTGCAGGGGCATACATTCCATGCCTCCACCCAGAGCCAAATTTCCATGCACCCGAAGAGAGAACCTACTAAAAAGGGGGAAGGGGTTGCAGTCGAAATTGTGTTAAAAAAGCAGACCGAAAGGGTTGACTGCCAGTGCCTGTAATTTAGAAAAAACTACCAAGTGAGTAGGAAAAGGCACTGTCAAGGGAGAGAAGTGTGCATGATCGACCAGTGATCATAGATCTACTGTGGCCAAAGCACACACACAAAAAAAAAAGAGATAGGAAAGAGAGGGGGCGCTAAGAAAGTGACTGAAAGAAATGCATATGGAAGCCCCCCCCCCACCCCCCGAAGGGGGGCGTATCAAATATCCACTGTTCCAGCCACTCAGTGCATGGAAATTTAAATCTAGGTCCCCCCAAGGGGGGTCCAGATATTTAGCCGGTGTGGACAGCTGTTTCGGTCTTGGCGACCTCTTCAGCACACCATCGGCAATACTGGAGGAAGAAGGAACTTCTGCTTACCTGCAAAGAAGACCACATTTTACTGTGGTTTCTGCAGGGGCATACATTCCATGCCTCCACCCAGAGCCAAATTTCCATGCACCCGAAGAGAGAACCTACTAAAAAGGGGGAAGGATTTGCAGTCGAAATTGTGTTAAAAAAGCAGACCAAACGTCTAAAGGTATTGGAAGCATTAGCCGCCCACGTTGAGCAGCCTCACCTCTCTTAGTGAACTGAAACCCTCCTTGTTTCTGACAGCAACGTTTTGAGTGTACAGAGATCAGCTTTTTTTGATAGAGCCCTTTGCAATGGCTACAGGCGAGAAGGTCGTCTACCTTACTAGTTTTGGTGCGATACTTAGGAATCAAACATCCTGATTTCTTTTCAAGAACTGCAACATTATGCATGTAATCCCCCTCATCTTGTATTCTGATCCATGCTTGACGTCTCTGCTTAGTCCCTTTTTTTATTATCAAAATTTTAGCAACATCTGCCTCATCTGCATGGACATCGTGTAAGTGCGTGCTCATTTTCAAAACAAGCTTGCCACAAAATTTGCATGCATGTTTCTTGTCCCATTTGTACTTTCCTTTCCCCCTCTGCGACACGTGCACACCCGTTTCTTTGGTAAGCGCTCTTTCCCCACCCCCAACATCATGTTCCTTCTGCCTATCCACATTGTCATTGCCACCCCCTAATTCATCCCCTAACACACACTGCACCTTGCTGGTACTTGCTTCACTGACACCTGCCCACCCTGAAACAGCCACTTTGAAATCTAACATATTCAATACAATACTGTCTGTGTCAGAGACCCCAGAGATTGATGGTGACGCACCGTCTGAATCCAGTGAGCTTGAGCCAGGAACAAACTCCTCGTCATCACTGTCCTTGTATTGCGATGCGCTTGCACTCTCGGCAGTCTCAGGACCATCCCAGGCTCCATTTGCCAACTGGAAAAGTAAAGAGAAAAAAAAAAAGCTGCATTAGTACAAAAGCAGCCCAATTTTGGTTTAAGGGGCCTTGCACAAGAAAGCAAAATCCATGTTTTCTGAAAATGTAAGCATTTTTCACACATCTGTCAACCCCACGTGACCCTTTGAGAGAGATCACTCAAATTGGTATGTTTACAAAGATCTTGCCACAAAGTATCCTTGGGCCAAGCTTGAAGAATGTGGCTTGAAAAGTCTCCGAGAAAATGCCACTGTTAACATTTACCATGGACGCGGACGGACGGACAGACAGACGACCATTGGCCCAGAACATAAACTCACTTTTGCTTCGCACGCGAGCCAATAAAATGGAGATGATCATAGAATCACTTACCAGTTTGTAATTGGGGGCATCCCGCTGCCGTCTATGCACCCTCCTACTAGACGCACCCTCTGCGACAGACGACGCTGGGCCATCATGCTGCTGCTGACTAATTTTGCCATGGGCCTTGGTCATGTGCCAGGAAGGGGCGTGCTTGTCCACTTCCATAGATCCCGATGGTTTTGGACATCCTGCTGCCATCCGGCGCTGGGTGTGTGCAGAAAGTGCTGAGTGTGACCAAAACGGTGTTGCTGCAATCATGTCAAATACAACCATGTAAACCATTAACATTTTGAATCAGATATTATACATAATTACAGCAGTACCCCCTGCCCCTACGAACAATAACTGGTAATACAGTAAAATGCGACACTTCAGTTGCAAAATCCGAAATAAAAATATTCGTGGAAGTCTGTTCTTCGAATCGCGCGGTAGTTTTGCGTACGAGGATTCAAATCTGGCGCCATCTTGTTTCAACAGTGCATGCATACAAACATGAAAAGTTACATTTCGTTCACAATCACACATGTCAGAAGAAGAAAAAAAAAAGCAACCCAATCGCGTGACAGATTGACCTTGTAATGTGTTATTGAACAAATTCCTTTCGTTGAAGAAGAAAGCTTTTGTTAAATTCGTGGGGTTCTATTATCTGTTACTACAAGACTGACGGTCTGAGCAGCAGGCTGAGACGCGGGTCGTAGCAGACTCAGTTTTCTCGGCCAAACGGGTCCATATAGGCTACTGTGCAATTGTATATGATTGGGAGCATCTCAGTTAAATTACTGCGCTGAAGAAGTACACTTGGGCGTGCTTTTAACTAAGAAATATTGCATAAAAACAATCTTACCTGATGGAACGGCGACTTGGCGGGACGAGAGACAATAGAAGGGGAAACCACTCAGTTCACTCAGCGCAGCCGAACGATGTTTGGTTCCGCGGTAACACACTGGCCCAGTGCGTTTAAAGCACACAATATTAGGTAAACCTGCCAAAATGAGACATCCAATTTTTTTTTCTTCTGACTTTTGACTTAAAAATAATGCAGAAACAACCCTCAGAAAAAATGGGTGTCTGATTTGGCCGCCCAGAATTTTACACCGACCCAGATTCCAGAAGGATGGTAAAGAAAGTCCCCCAAATTAGTGGTTCTGTGTACCCACACACACACAAAAGCGCACACACACACACACACACACACACACACACATACACACACACACACACACACACACACACACACACACACACACACACACACACACACACACACACACACACACACACACACACACACACACACTAAGCCATGATCTAGCGGTTTTTCCCATCACTGCCAGACCACATCAACCAACACCCCAAGTGCAAGAGCATAGATCCTCATGCTCAGTTGCTGTATGGTTCTGATAGGCTGTGAATCTACGCCAGTTTGGCTTTGTGAGAAGGGGTTAAGGGTTAGCATAACACTAACAGTTAACCCGTACAGTGCCAACAACAATGCAACACCGTCCAACTGCAAGAGGTATACATCCTCTTGGAAGCCCCCGCAGTTGCACTAACTTACTGCAGTTGCGGGGGCTCATGAGGATCTATGCCTCTTGCTGACACCACTGAAGTCATGTTCCTTGGGCATCTCGTTTGTTTTTTGGTTTTTGAATAAATGAAAATTGCAGAAGGAAAGTATGCGTCAGCTGTCACTGAACGTGTTAATAAGCGGTTTCTGACCAGTTGCCCTTTTCTTCTTGTGTCTTAGAACTGCCAAGAAAACAGCGTCCGAGCACCCTCACCTATCTCTTCAGTCTGACGTGTTTGGAGTGCGCTCCCCTGAGTGCAACTGACTAGCCGCTGTCAATCACACCACCCTTCCAAAGTCAGACATGTTTTCGTCCTGCGAATTTTGGATGCTGAGCGGTATGTCTTCCACTAAAATTGTTTATTTATAGAAACTTAGTTTCATTTGGGTATTCTAATTAGTATTTATAGAATGTACGTTGTTCATAAATCACAAGTAGGTCAAATTGCAAACTTTTCGATGGAAATAGTGCATTATTAAAAGTGATTTTTAATGCACTGTTTTCGTCGAAACACGTGCAATTTTGACTACTTGTGATTTACAAACAACGTCTATTAAAGTAATATTTGGGTATTCTATTGAGGATTTCTGTGTTTGGCTCATGTGAGATAGCAACGTCAGTCTATGTAATGGGCTATCCGGCGTCTGTCTCAGGTGAGATAGCAACGTGAGTCTATGTAATTGGCTATCCGTCGTCTGTTCGGCGTCCGGCGTCTGTGGTAAACAATTACGTTGGCATTTTCTCGGAGACTATTTAAGCTCACTATTTAAGCCTCAGATTTCAAACTTGGCACAAAGATACTTTGTGCCAAGATCTTTCTAAACTTACCTGAGTGACCTCTCTCAAAGGTCAAGGTCACAAGGGGTCAGGAACTAGTTCAACGATAGCCATATTTTGCCAAACTGTATGTTTTCTCAAATACTGTTCACAACTTCAGACCCAAACGTGGTAAAACGATACATGGTGGTAAGACCTTTCTATGCATACTAATTTGGTTTACCTCTCGGAAAGGTCAAGGTCACAAAAGATCAGGAAATAGGTCCAAAATAGCCATATTTTGACAAAAGATAATTTTTGGCTCACATGCCAAGCAACAGTGAGTCTATGTTCTGGGCCAGTGGTCGTCCGTCCGACGTCTGTCCGTCGTCTGTCGTCCGTCCGCCGTCGTCCGTGGTAGGCTTTAACATTGGCATTTTCCCCAAGGATACTTTGTGGCAGGACCTTTCTAAACATACTAATTTCAGTGACCTCTCACAAAGGTCAAGGACACGGGGGATCAGGGAATATGTCAAAAATAGCTATATTTTGAGCTATATATATATATATATATATATATATATATATATATATATATATATATATATATATATATATATATATATATATATATATATATATATATATATATATATATCTATCTGTGACAAAAGGTGGGACTCTGATTTAGGACAAGGGGTTGAAAAATAAACCCTGCATTAAAGAGTTCTGTGGTATTGTCTGAAACCTCTCAATACCGAGCATGATTGTGTGGAAGCAAAAGATAATCAAGAGCTTTGTTTTTTTTAAATATCTTAGTTTATATGTTGGAATGTCTGAAGTGTCGCGTGTCAAACATTACAACATAAATGCACATACAATATTTGTTTGGTAAAATGCTGCAGACCCAAGATACTGTTTTTATATACCTTGTAGCATGCCGAAATGTAATGCTATCATCTCATTCTGATGTCCACACCCTGAACATAATTTATGGACATGTAATGTTGTAATGTTTGACATACGACACCGGTCAGATTTTTAACAATTTGCCACCAGGCCCAATCATACGTTTTATTTTAATAGAACACATCTGCACATTCAACGCACACAAAACAAGACAAGCTATATGTAACTATTCCAAAAAGAAGACATATATTTCAGGAAAAAGATGATTTTCAAAAAAGTGTCGCGCGTCATTATTTCAACAAATCACAACATGGGTCTTGTTTTCAACATCACCAGACTGACACAAACAGAAAATGACGCAAACATTAACCTATGGACCAATCGGAACAAAACATTATCCAACTAAGTCCACCGAGTCACTGTAACCTGTGCTAACGGCATGGCTGGAGGTGGCACTTCATCGTGGACCAATCTGAACTAAACATTCACGCACAAAGGCCACCGAGTCAATGTAACCTGCGGTAACATCATTGAGGTCTGAAGTCAACAGTGCTAACAAACTTTGAACAGCTTGCGCATTTGTGTGGACACCTTGTTCATTAACCTAAGGGTGACTTCCCTCACAAGAGAACTGTGCGGCTCCCAAGAGTAGTCTGCTACACTCCAGCACCACAGGCCATTTCTGGCTTTTGACATGAAGTGCATACAGACTACTCCTAGAAGTTTATCCGTCTCCAACACCTGACAGGGATATTGAACACCTGACCACCTGATCATGTAGGTGTTTCCTATAGCAGAACACTGACGTGGCTTCCTGAAGGGCTGGCTGAACTGGGCGAGACAAACCCGAACCTCGTCTCGGAAAGACACCCGAGACAATCAATGCGAGATACCCGACCCACCCCTTTATTAGGTTCGGCGAACTCTCCGAGACAAGATCAGACGTGCCAAACCTAATAAACGGGTGGTACGGGTATCTCGCCGAGGCTGTCTCGGGTGTCTCGCCGAGTCGAGGTTCGGGTTTGTCTCGCCCAGTTAAGCCAGCACTTGAGGATGGCCAAGGGTACGAAATGGTTGGAGGTCCAGTGTTCCGCAACTATGTCGTCCCTTGACGAAGACCACATCACTGTCAGCTTCGTGTTGTTTGTGCAGCCAGGCGCACGGATGATCCTGTTGCAGTGCTTTTTATATACTGGCCATCCAAGTGATGGAAATACTGATTGCACAACCCTGTTCAGGGCAACGGAGGCAGCAAAGAACTGCCCCAAACCTGTGTAGACAGCATTCCCAACCACTGCCATGCATTCATTCATGAAAGCATCCTCTGGTGTAGCCGTGGATGCAGAAGGTGTCAGCACTGCAACACGAATCACATGCCCTTCCGAGAGGTTGTCTGATGGTGTACACCAGTTCTGGCCATCAAGGAATAATCTTTCCTGTAGACACATGGTGACAACCACAGGGACACGGAGTTCAGTGTGGTGGTCCTCACCGCCAAACAGTGAAAGACTCTACGCCCTTACAAAAATAAAAAAATCCATCACCTTCCACAGCAAGTGGTCGACACCTACCCCTCATATCTGGCTGCAAACTGGACAGATCGGAAATCTTCTGCCTTGTCCTGAAATTGGTCGTGGCCTTCAGGCAACAGAAATTGCGCTATGTCCTCTTTCAGCCCAGCCGATCTCGTCTGCAGGTCATCATATGAGGAGCATGAGGCCAGAGACAGTCTTGCCGCATGAAAAAACTATAAACGCTCCAAGTCAAACAGAACGTCGGGATTTATGGACTGACTGGGATTCTCGCTGTCACCAACAATGGTGCTCGAGTCAGCCAATAAACCCTCGTTCAGTTCAGCGCAGGAGTTACCAGGGTTGATCGACTCGATGTCGGATTCACTGCTGTTCTCTGCATCGGAGTCGACACCCATGGTGTTGTCCAAGTCTGCCTCACTGTCAGAGTCAAGGCCTGAAGAGCGTAAGGAGACATCAAGCTACCCATCCTCCTCAGACTCTAAATCTGACACAGGCTACATCTCCTTCCTGTCAAACCTCATCTGGATAATCCTCCATGGAGGGACATCAGGTGACTTGCACAATTCGTATTGTGCTGCCTTGCACGGAGTGCAAAAACAGGACAGCTCCCTGGTTGCCAAGAGACCTGGGCTAAGTGACCGTATGTGGTGAATTTTTCTGCAGCCAGCAACTGTTGTGACACTGCTCGACGGCACAGTGTGGACAACATCCGTGTAACGACGGTGATTTTAGTGTACTACTTAACTAAATTGTTACATATATAAACGTTTATGGAATGAGCGTGTGCGTTCTGCCAATCTGTATAAAGGTGGGTGTTCTATCTCTGTTTACTAGACTCTTTCATCCACCACACACGCGCTTACAAACAAGGACAAAGGCCACACGGTTATCTCTCTTTGCCCTCTGTTTAACTTATTCTCATACACTCATAGCATACATTAAACCACACAATTCACATCATATAAACCAATCTACACCAATAACAATTCACATCATATAAACCAATCTACACAAATAACTAACAAGTGGCATATAGGTTATTCACAACTTCAGCGCTCACACATTCACTCGCTACCGTAGAGGTCGTTGTCTCTCTCGAGAGACGTCACTCGACTCCTCTTTATACTAGTGTCGACACAGTCAATATCACATTGACGACTTGACGGAGATTCCCGAACTGAATATTACTATTCAATGACTACTCACAGATTTAGAACATTCCTAGGCGTGAAATTAACGGCGCTAGGCGACAATAGCTACACTGACGGAACACTGCATGTGGTCCTGTAGCACGAATCTGTGGCTTACTTCGCTACCGTTGCTGCTCGTAGCACCAGTGATGGTAGGACGAAGGAGAGATGAAGGCTTGATGTCCGCACCTGGTCACGTACGTGATGCCTTCAGGACAGCTTCATCGGCCCTACACCAGGGGTGTCCACTCCGTACCGGCCCCGCTGTACACAACATTTATACACTCATAAATGTTCGCTCTTATACCCAAAAGTCTGAATGTGTCTTCGACACATTATTATTCTTCAGAGCGCTCTAGATCATTTCCTCTGAAAAATGTCTTCTTTATGCCACCATACTACAGTCACTATTGTCATAATTCTTATGACAATTCCTATAGCCACTTTAACACAGTGCACACAATTCCTATAGCCACACATTTTACGTACCTACACACAATGAATTATGAGCCAAATATTACAATCACAGCTCACCTTCAATTCGTAACATATTACTGCACATTTCATCATTAAGTATACCTAAATATATACTGAATTCTATTCCTATTTCAGTCCCACATCTTCACATATGAATGAATACAACATGACATCCTAGTTATAACTACATCACATAATTACATGACTAAACAAGTATTGACACGAGCCATCGCATTTCCTTCAAACATGGCTCTTCTGCACTCTAATAATAATTCATAAAACAATACTTTCTTTTTCATCTGAATAGCGTTACACGTCATTATAAATACCGGTATTAAAAGAATAAATACCTGTATTCAATATACAGCTATCGAATTCTCTAGCCAGAATTCTTCCTCAGAGCCCTAGCGAAAACGACCGCTCGGCTCGACTGGTATAGCATCTCTAACCGGCAATTATTCCCGATACCACACTGTCACTCCCACACGTGACACGTGAACATCGCTCACCTACATTACCGCACGTGAACATGGCTTATCTGTACATTACCGCTCGTGAACAATGCTTATCATGACGTCACACCATCGTCCGACCGAAACCTGCACTAAAGGCGTTCGTTACAATCCGACTCCCCCAGGTACACAAACTTCCTTGTCTTATGTTGACAAGAACCTTGTGTACCAGAGACAGACAGTGTTTCCACGCAGTGCTGATACATGTCAGCTGCAGATCTCACACAAACAGCCCCTGTGGCCAGGTCTCTTGTGACTGCCCTCTTAATTGCACCGCCTGACCAGTCACTGTCATTCTTGCCGTGCCTAGAGCCAAAGAATACATTTTCAATGGACACCCCAGGTACAGACATCCTTGAAAACAAGAGGAATGGCAGCTTCGATTTGAATTGTGCTGCACATCCATCACTGGCCAAGATCACCTTCTTCAGAACCGGCCCCAAGTCTGCAGACAGCATCTCTACCACTCTGTCAATGCAGACCTGGGATATATGTGCATCTTTTACAAGATCATCACTGAAGAAGGCGATCTCGTCCCTCTTCAGCTCTGGACAGTGCGGGCATCTGTAATAAATCACAGCAGGAAAAAGAGTTACCTGTTTGTATGCCCAATGGTCATTCTGGGGTTCATCTTGGAATTTGCAGAGGAAATTCTCTGCAAAATCACAAGTGACCAGTGCCCAGCCTGATGGCAGATCTTCTTTCAGGCCATGCACCTGTTTTCGCTGCCACTCGGCAACAAAAACATGTGCATACAGTGGCCCAAGCTCTTCACACAACTCATCCACACACTCCCTTAGACTGCCCTTTTTCTTCACCTTGTCCATCTTGTTGAACTTGCCCTCTTTTACATGCTGCCACTTTGACCAGCCCACTTGCTCTTCCAATCTCACGTCAAGCTCACCCAACAATCGCCTCTTCACTCGCTCAATTCCACACAATCTACACTTTCTTTCCACACACTCACGGTTTGGCTCTTCATCAAACTCGCACTAACAGATCTCTGACACACGCACACTTTCTCACAAGATGACGATTTATCGTCTGAAGCTTAAGTTTTGGGTTCAGGCAAATTTCACACAGGCACTGACGAACTTTTGCCCGCCCCACATATGCAACATTCTTAGGCTTCAGACGATAAAACGTCCGCAGAGACACTTTCGCAGAGGGGTGACTCTTCTTAAAGTCCCTGTAGACTTCTTTGACTGGCTTCAGAAGCTGCCTCTTCTTGTGCGACTGGCAAGGATCTGCAGATGACTGGTCCACGTAGAAATTCTGCACCAGTTGCTGCAAGCCATTCTTTTTTCGCCGGTACAGCTTGCCAGTCTTGGACGCCCGAATAAGCTTGCGTGAGAGGCCAATTTCCTTGTAGGATGAGCTGTCAGCATTCTGAAAGGCTTGGGCAAGGCATCTCTTGTGACTCAGAGTCGACACATCCCGCTTTGCATTGATATTGCTGACATGTTCTTCCAGCGTCTTCCTCGGAGACTTCTTTTCTGGAGTGTTGAAGGAAACATTTAGTTCCTGAAGTGTCTGCTGGGCTACCTTATCTGCGGCTCTTCAGCACTCCTTTACAAAGATAAGCCAACCTGACACCCCTGGTCCTCAGCTTTTCCTTCACACGCCTAACAGCTCTTTTAAAGCTCTCAGTGGTGGGGTAGGGGCACCCTGAGTGGCTTTGCTGTTGTTGCGTTGCTGCTCCATAGGACCTGCCTCTCTCACAACCTTCTTCTGATAGTAATATGCCATGCGCTTGTCCCGAACTCTGCGCTGTTTTTGGGCGGATTTTTGGGAGCGATGTTTCTGGACTGCCAGTCGATTGGCCTCTTTCTTTGTGGCTTCTTTATCAACATCTAGCCTCGTTCTTCGTGCTGCCTCTTCTGCTGCCTTCTTTTCCCTAAACACACATACACACCCACCTATAGTCTACCTGACGTAATCAGGTCCTCTAAGCCAACAGTACCTACCGCTCAGTTTTCACAAAAGGGCAAGACAGCAGGGATCATTTTTGGCGTCGTTTAGCGGTCACTGACGCATACACATCTGAAATGACGCATCGTTTTTGCAACCACCCGGCCAATTGACTTACTGACTTTTTGTTCGCGCGATCAGCTGGTGAGAATCTAGACCGAGTATTTTCCAAAATCCCCTATTACGATTTTTGTGACCTGATCAAAATTAATGACCTATAGTATGATATGCTCCGCCATGAATGATCCCTGAACAGATTATCACTAGAAAATATTACAAACAAGATGGACACTCCCTTCATTCGGTCTTTGAACTTATATGAATGACGTCACACACACACACACACACACACACACACACACACACACACACACACACACACACACACACACACACACATGTCAACGTATAATCAAACGTTACTTACAGATATCGTTTCTGGCGCTCCAATGCCTTTTCACGATGTCGTTGAAGTTGCTCTGGTGTTTTCGCTTTCTGTCGATTCTTTCGGGCCCTTTCTTTATTTTCTTCATTCTCTTGTTGAAAGCGCTCAGGATTCGTTTCCGCCAGCTTCAATCTCCGCCTCCGACACTTTTCAGCATTAGTCAAAGGTGGTTGTTTGGGCTTCGTCATAGTGGACCTATTTTCAAAAATCAAGGAAACACGTCATTCAGTATGCCCTTATTCGATTTCAACAGGTTGACTATTTCAGGACTAGACTGTATAAACAAAAGCAGATACTACTTACATATCACTGTTGACGCATCTAATGATAAATGATACAATGTAGCACTGCTATGTTTATATCTCTATCAAATACAATCATGAGTATCAAAGTTTAACCCTATAAACCTCATACAGCACTGCTGAACTGAGATGCAAGAGGTTTTAGGGTTAAAGAGGTTAATGCTGGTTTCCTTTGTATTCAGTTGAAACTAATTGTTTTTCCCGTCACCACGTGTGGTCATATTGACGTGCGACACCATTTCGGCACAAACAAAGGAATAATTCACCCCATAGTCAACAAAATCCTACATCCTTAGTTCAAATGTACGGCATGCATACCAAAAGTTTTACTCCACCATCTAGCGGGTAGACATTTTATAAAACAAAGCGCCAAACTAACGCACAATATTACCTTGGTGTCGAGCGTCAAAATGACAACAAAACTGTGTCGAATGTCAACATTACCACAAACGCCTTTGTTGTAAGAAAGGAAGGAAACCATTTCTCTATTCATTGTTCTGTCGTCAGAATAAGATTTTACTCGGCTTACTGTATGAAGCTGACCACAATCAAATGTACGACAAAACCTGCTTTGAAGATATTTGTACAATATACTGCACGTTTTGGTGTCGGTCGTCAAATGTGTCACACGTCAAAACAAGGAATTTATATTATGACATACCTTCAGGTGCTGACAGTTCTTCATCAACAGCAAAACTCGTGCGAAATGCATGCGACCACAAGCCAACGTATAACCGCCGTGGGTACCGGAAGTGAATACCATCGATATTTGCGATATCTTCGCAATGCGAAGGAATATTTTGGGATGAGTTTCGAATGTGAAATATTACAACACATTTTCTGGACGGCAATAATCGCGATTAAAAAAACAGATAAGGATACGCTCAATACTTTTAACTTAATAATGACTCACAATCGTATCGAGAGAACACAATGACGCCTTCTTGAAATCTCTAACCCATCCCGTTTATAAAAAAAAGCACAACCGCAGTTGCGACGGAGGTCTTACAACGAGTTTTGACGTGTGACACGGAAAATTTGAACGGTCAGAAAAGACGCATCAAGAAATTTCGATCCATTCGGCAAGTTTGTTTATGTTAATCGATGTATCTTTTGATCACATGCTTAATTTCCAGCGCTTTAATCAAACCTAGGCTGAGCGCGACATCTTCGTTGAGGGCCACTGTCCGTTTTCGACGCCTTGATTTTCAAGACAATTTTGTACAATATTTCACGTGTAGAACAAAATACTAAACATTGTGGCTTGCAGTGATCCCCACTATCGGTACATTCATTCTGCCACACAAACCATAGGAGAACACGGGTTTCAGATATTAACATAATGTTTATATTACAACTTTCATGAACGCCCTCCCAGCACCCCACCTTTTGGCATTTAGTCACACACACATATAAATTATATATATATATATATATATATATATATATATATATATATATATATATATATATATATATATATATATATATATATATATATATATATATATATATATATATATATATATATATATATATATATTAAAATACTATTCACAACTTTAAACCCAACCTTGGTACAAAGATACCTGATGGGAAGACCTTTCTACGCATCCTGATTAGGTCGATCCCTCGGAAAGGTCAAGGGTCACAAGAGCTCAGGAAATAAGTAAATAATATCAATATTTTGACAAAAGATGTTTTTTTTCTCGAATACTGTTCACGACGTCAAACCCAAGCTTGCTACAGAGATACCTGATGGTAAGACCTATATATGCATACTAATTTAGATGACGTATCGGAAAGGTGAACGGTCACAAGAGCTCAGGAAATAGGTAAAAAATAGTCATATTTTGACTATTGCAATTGACTATTGACTATTGTGACCTTGCAAGGCTGCTCCTGAATCGGCTGGTACCTGCCATCGCTGAAGACCAACTCCCAGAGGGCCAGTGTGGCTTCAGAGCAAACAGGAGCACCACCGATATGGTCTTTGTGCTGAGACAGCTACAGGAGAAGTGCCGCGAGCAGAACAAAGGGCTGTACGTAACGTTTGTCGACCTAACAAAAGCGTTCGACACTGTGAGCAGGCAAGGCATGTGGCAGATCCTGGAGCGACTTGGCTGTCCCCCAAAGTTCCTCAACATGATTGTCCAGCTACACGAGGACCAGCAAGGTCAGGTCAGACTCAACAATGACCTCTCAGAACCATTCCCCATTCTCAACGGCGTAAAGCAGGGCTGCGTGCTGGCACCGACCCTCTTCACCATCTTTTTTAGCATGATGTTGAAGCAGGCCACAGTGGACCTCGATGATGACGATGCAGTGTACATCAGGTATCGTCTCGATGGCAGCCTGTTCAACCTCAGACGACTGCAGGCCCACACGAAAACCCTAGACCAACTGATCCGTGAGCTGCTTTTTGCTGATGATGCTGCCCTCGTTGCACACACAGAGAGAGCCCTGCAGCGCATCACGTCCTGCTTCGCAGACGCTGCCCAGCTCTTTGGACTCGAGGTCAGTCTGAAAAAGACAGAGGTCCTCCATCAGCCGGCACCCAAGACAGTGTATCGCCCTCCTCACATCACCATCGGCGAGTCTGAACTAAAGTCAGTGCACCAGTTTACTTACCTTGGCTGCATTATCACGTCGGACGCCAAGCTGGACAAGGAGCTTGACAGCAGGCTGGCAAAAGCGAACAGCGCTTTCGGGCGACTTTTCAAGCGGGTGTGGCACAATCAACAGCTGAAAACAGGCACCAAGATCAGCGTGTACAGAGCTGTGGTCCTCACCACCCTGCTGTATGGTTCCGAGTCCTGGGCCCTCTACCGCAGCCAACTACGACTCCTCGAACGCTTCCACCAGCGCTGCCTGCGTACCATCCTGGGCATTCACTGGAGTGACTATGTCACCAATGTCGAGGTCCTTGAACAGGCTGAAACCGTGAGCATCGAGGCTTTGCTGCTGCGGACACAGCTCCGCTGGGCGGGGCATGTCTCCAGGATGGAGGATCATCGCCTACCAAAGATCACCCTGTTCGGCGAGCTTGCTACTGGACACCGTGACAGAGGGGCACCAAAGAAGAGATACAAAGACTGTCTCAAGAAGTCACTTAGTGCCTGCCAAATCGACCACCACCAGTGGTCTTCGCTTGCTGTGGACCGTGACACCTGGCGCTCCACTATTTACAAGGCAGCTGTCTCCTTTGAGGACTCTCGCAGAGCTAGCCTTAAGGACAAGCGGCTCAGGAGAAAGAACAGAGATGCTGCAACTCAGAACTCTGGCCATACCTTCCCCTGCAGCCACTGCGGTCGAACCTGCCTGTCCCGGATTGGCCTCCGCAGCCACGAACAAGCCTGCAGACGTCGTGGGCAACTCCTATAAAATCTTCGTTCGCGAAGTCATGCCAAGAGAGTCATATTTTGACAAAAGATGTTTTTTTTTTCTTCTCAATACTACTTATAACTTCAAACCCAAACGTACGACAGAGATACCTGATGTTAAGACCTATCTATGCATACTAATTTGGATGCCCCTTCGGAAATATCAAGGGTCACAAGAGGTTGGCAAATGTGTGTAAAATGCCATTTTTTGATAGAATTGTAGTTATTTATCAACAGTTTTACTTTTACAAACCTTTTAATCACATTTGGCACAAAGGTAGATGTTGATGATAAGATCTTCCTATGTGTACTAATTTAGTCGACTCATTGCAAAGGTGAAGGGTCACTGGTGTTAGAAAGATGTGTCAAAGTGATTAAATTTTAAGAAAAAATGGATTTTGCTGCGGCAGAAGCAACCCCTTTACTTATTGTCACAAAGGTCACACATGTAGATTGGACATACACTTGAGGCATAAGGGCTTTGCCTTTCTTGTTCTCAAATACTATTGACAGCTTCAGACCCAAACTTGGTACAGATATTTCATGTATGCTAATTCTGCTGACCCCTCAGAATGATCAAGGGTCACAATAAATTAGGAAATAGGTCACAAATAGCCATTTCTGATAAACATTTATGTGGTTTTTTTTTCAAATACTATTTACAACTTTCATCCGAAACCTTGTACAAAGATACCTATTGTTATGACCTTCCTATGCATGCTAATTTGGACGACCCCTCACAAAGGTCAAGGGTCACGTAGGGCGGACAAATTTGTGAAAAATGCATACATTTTGTGAATAGTCGAATTTCGCTACAAACGCTAACCCTTTACTTTTGTTTAGACAGATGAATACTTCCTCATTTCAGTAACCTGTTGGAAAGGCAAGACCACAAAGTCACACGCGTGATCCATAAGGGCTTTGCCTTTCTTGTTCTCATTGTGTCTTAGGACTGACAAGAAAACTGCACCCTTTCGTATTTCTTTAGTCTGACGTGTGTGGAGTGACCTCCCTCCCGTGAGCGACCCTGGCTAGCCGCTGTCAAGTTACACCACGTGTTTCCGTTTCATGAATTGTGACTGCTGAGCGGTAAGTGAAATTGTACCGTGAAATTCTAGTTTTGTCACCAAGCGAAAGCAAAACTCTTATCATGTTAAATATAAAATTACTTAAAAACAAAAAAATACGTCATGACAAATGACGTTTGACGAACCAACGACGTCTATGCAATGCGCGCGCCCCCTATAGAGTTCACTATGATGCATTGCCACATCTGCGAGGCTTTTTTCAAAATTAGATATTTCAACATCAAAATCAAGTCAAAGGCAAAAGGTAGAGACCTCGACAGCGAAGACAGCTCTTGTATAGAAGGGACTTTGTGGGTTATGGTTCATTCCATCTTTTAAAAAAAAAATTTGTTATCAAATACTATTCACAACTTCAAACTCAAACTTGGTATAAAGATACCTGATGCATACTAATGTGGATGACCCCTCGGAAAGGTCAACGGTCACAAGAGGTCGGCGAATGTGTATAAAATGCCAATTTTCGATAGAATTGTAGCTTGTATCAACATTTTGGTAAGTTTTCAATCAGATTTAGCTCAAAGGTAGCTCTGAGACCTGCATGTGCATACTTATTGAGTTGACCCATCGCAAAGGTCAAGGGTCATGGGATGATCCAAAATTAATAGGCTGGTTTTAAAAAGCCGTATTTTGACCAAAAAATTTTTTTTTCTCAAATACTATTCACAACTTCAAACCCAAACTTGGTAAAGAGATACCAGATGGTAAGACCTATCTAAGCATCCTAATTTGGATGACCCTTGGTACAAAAGAGGTCGGTATATGTTTGAAAACTGCCATTTTGGGGGCTTAGAATTGTAGATTTTATCAAAGATTTTGCAAACTTTTAATTCAAATGTGGCGTGAAGTTTGCTTATCGGAAGACATTTCATGCATACTAATTTAGTCGACTCATCACAAAGGTCAAGGGTCACGGGGGTTTGACAGATGTGTGAAAAATGCTTCAAGTTAGAAACAACATGGATTTCGCTGGTGGTCACCAGTGATTTCGAAAGGTCACACATATGTGCATCGGTCATACACGTGAACCATAAGGGTTTTGCCTTTCTTCTCTTCTCATGTAAGAAAATCTAGCCGTCTGCCATGTTTTATGCAAGACTTCTTAGTACCGTTTTGGTATTCCATTAAGTATTTCTAGAATGGGGACATCAGAAGTAGGTCAAAATTGCAATTGTTTCGGCGGAAACAGTGAATTTAAAGCCCAGACAAACATGCGATATTGCATGTTTGTCCGGGCTTTTAATGCACTGTTTTCGTCGAAACACGTGCAATGTCGACCTACTTCTGATTGACGAACACCGTGCATTATAGTCAGATTTTAGTTTTCTAGTCAGTATTTCTCTACGTTTCCGAATTAGAATGCATTGATATTTTTACTGGCGAGTTTCATTGAACATTGTTTGTGTAGTCGCAATACTGAGTTCAGAAAAAAAAAATGTCTAGGTTTAGTATTTCTTGTATGTGTTTGATGCTAACCCAGTCAGTTGGTTTGTAGTATATGTTGTACAGTGCATCTTCCATGGCTACCTTGGCCTATTACCCGTCACACGTGGCATACGTTTCACTTTTTGGTTCACGTGCGATAGCAAAATTGAGTCGATGTGAAAGGTCATCCGATGTCCGTCCGTCCATACGGTGTTAGTGTTAGTTTTTGCCTTCACTTTAAATAAATCAAACTTGGCAGAAGGATAGTTGATGACGAGACCTTTTAATACCTACTAATTTTGGCTGACCACTCGTAAAGGTCAAAGGTCAGTATGTCAATAAATGTTGGCAGAACATAGGGCTTTCAGGTACTTTGACCAACCTCTGTAATTATACCAATATACTTTAAAAGCCCAATACTGCCATGACTGTTTAAAGAAACACTTCTGCAACAGAAACGATATATTTTCGGCTTTAGCTTCGGTTAATTTAGAAACAGGAAAATCCAGTTCAGCACACGTCGATTCAAGTAATTTGACACTGATTCCACCCTGCTCACAACCAAAAATAAACTAACGCGCCGCTAACAGCTGGGCAGGCCAGAATAAACAAGTGTGATAATGAGCGCGCGTTTGCTGCGTGTCCAGACTGCAGAAGAAATTCAGTGGATGTGACAAGGCATAACAAACACAAGTGATGCTGACATTTGTAGCCAGACATAATTATGCGTAATGGTATATAACAATTGTTCTTTTGAGTGACCTTTTGTCAAGATCACGGTCTCAGGTTCGAGAACTGCGTCTTAGTCATGCACGTGGGATTGGGGTCTTTGCTGTTCTTGTTTTATTAATTTTTAGAGCAAATTTGTTTGTTCATGACACCTCTGGCTTTCTTTGGAACTTACACAAGAATAGTTAAAGCTGTGCTGGTCTGTGATTTGGACCATACGGCTCTAAGCCGTGTACATGGACATGTACCACAACTGGCAACGTTTTAAATAAAAATGCACAGCGTTACCATTATTTTGATTGATTAATTGCAACCTGTTTTAACATTCTAATGTATATTTGGTTGCGACAGCTAGGCAAATTACCCTGTTTAAGTGGATTTTTTTTTTTAACCTCGGTGAATTTGAAGACATCCATCGCATGCACGAATCTAAACACTTCCAGATCGTCAGCAGACACTGCGCTCATACAGCTTCTCACAGCAGTGGTCGCAGTGTGCAGGGGAGTTGTGAGTCTTTAATCCAGTAAAGACAAATACTGGTGGCTCCCAGCTTAGGGTCTCTCTGCGGAGAGCCTTCGTCGTGTTTCCTGTTCGCGCGCCCTGTACCACTCGGTCCCGGGTTTTTACAAATCAGAGACCAAGTCTCTGATTCTGTGATTAGGTCTGTGGGCTTCAGAGATTGAACGTGATGGGTGTTTAGACTCATGTCTGTGATTTCTTTTGGGTCATAAGGAACTGATTAAAGTTCTTTCTTTTGTAAATTCCAGTGGAGTCAGATACAGTCCTGAGCAGTAAGTGAGTCATGTTTTTCAATGGCAGCAATTGTGGATTTTCTTTTTTTTTAAATCACGTTTGAAATACTCTCCTAACTTTAATTTTGCGCGTGGGAAACTGGTATTTGACAATATGGTCATTTAACATCAGTACTTTTAGAAATCGTTGGGAATTTAGTCAGAAAGTGTCCTAATGAGCACCACAGGCACTTAATTACAAGGAGCGATATGTCCGATTAGAGGTCTGCTGAACAGCTGATGCACAGTGTGCTAATTTGTTTCTTGTTTTCAACTCCGACCGAACATCGTTAATGTGGCTGAGATGCTGATGTACCTATCTATGCATACTAATTTGGGTGACCCCTCGGACAGGTCAAAGGTCACAAGAGGCAGGCAAATGTGTGTAAAATGCCAATTTAAAAAAATAAAATTGTAAAATATTATTAACAGTTTTGCAATTTTTCAACCAAATTTGGCACAAAGGTAGTTGATGATAAGACCTTCGTATGCATGCTATTTTAGTCGACTCATCATAAGGTCACGGGTCACGGAGGGTTGACAGATGTGTGAAAAATGCTTTCATTTTCAGAATAGGTGGATTTTGCTGCTGCAGAAGCCAGCCCTTGTCACAAAGGTCACATATATGTAAATCGGTCATTCACGTGAGCCATAATGGCTTTGCCTTTTTATGTTGCTGTGTGGTCTCAGTTTGACTGCAAGAAATGGCATTGCTTCAAGATGAAATTAACACTTTTCCTGTCGGTTGCAGTTTTTGTCCCAGGAATCATCGCGACAAAAACTGCAACCGACAGGCAGAGGATATAAAAAAGTACGTTGCATATAACAAAAGTCGGTGGGAAGTCCCGACAACATTATTTGTATACAAATTACTTCGTTGATAACAAACGTCGGAGATATATATGACAAAATTTGGGTCGACGTTTGGGCTGTGCGCGGGCCCACTGGGACCAACATCGACCTGAGGACCTTCTGCGTACTGGGATGGACTGAAATTGGTGCCACTGAATCCTAACCTCAAATGGGTTGCCACATTCTTTCTGCGAATGAATATAAGTAGCGGCTAATCTCTCTGTTTGTTTGTCTATTTTGACAAAGGGTATTTACCCGAAATATTAATAAATTGTGTTGTACCCGTCTTTTCTAAGCGTGTTTCTTTCTCCGTTGGGTACTTCTTTGACCTCAAAATCCATTGTCTGTGCTGAAGAAAGCCATGAAGATCTGTTCCTTTTAAAGCCGAGCAGTGAGTTACATTTTTCTTTGCATTCGGACTTTTGGCGCAATTAGACCAACCCCCGTCGGCCAACGCTAGACAGCAAAGGTTACGCGCATTTGTCAATTCATCACTGACCTGGACAGAAAAAAAAGTGAATTGGTGATGCAAAAAAGCGTCCGCCTTTTTCGTTTATTCGATGCCGAGTGAAGCGTAAATGGCCACTGCTGGGAGCGTCGAATTTGGGTAAGTGTTATTCAATTTCTAGCTATTTTGATGTAAAAAAACTAGACCGAAAGTGCTTGTAATTTAGAAGAAACTACCAAGTGAGTAGGAAAAAGCACTGTCAAGGGAGAGAAGTGTGCATGATAGACCAATGATCATAGATCTACTTTGGTCCAAGCACACACACACACACACACAAAAAAAAAAAGATAGGAAAGAGGGGGTGCGCTAAGTAAGTGACTGGGAGCAATGCATATGGAAGCCCCCCCCCCCCCCCCCCCGAAGGGGGGCGTATCACATATCCCATTGTTCATAGCCCCTTTCGTGCATGGAAATTTAAATCTAGGTCCCCCAAGTGGGGGTCCAGATATTTAGCCGGTGTGGACAGCTGTTTCGGTCTTGGCGACCTCTTCAGCACACCATCGGCAATACTGGAGGAAGAAGGAATTTCTTCCTACCTGCAAAGAAGACCACATTTTACTGTGGTTTCTGCAGGGGTATACATTCCATGCCTCCACCTAGAGCTAAATTTTCATGCACCCTAAGAGAGAACCTACCAAAAAGCGGGAAGGGGTTGCAGTCGAAATTGTAGTAAAAAACTAGACCGAAAGGGTTGACTGCCAGTGCTTGTAATTTAGAAGAAACTACCTGTGAACAGTGGGATATGTGATACGCCCCCCTTCGGGGGCGGGGGGGGGGGGGGGGCTTCCATATGCATTGCTTCCAGTCACTTACTTAGCGCACCCCCTCTTTCCTATCTTTTTTTTTGTGTGCTTGGACCAAAGTAGATCTATGATCATTGGTCTATCATGCACACTTCTCTCCCTTGACAGTGCTTTTTCCTACTCACTTGGTAGTTTCTTCTAAATTACAAGCACTGGCAGTCAACCCTTTCGGTCTAGTTTTTTTACATCAAAATAGATAGTAATTGAATAAAACTTACCCAAATTCGACGCTCCCAGCAGTGGCCATTTACGCTTCACTCGGCATCGAATAAACGAAAAAGGCGGACGCTTTTTTGCATCACCACTTCACTTTTTTTTCTGTCCAGGTCAGTGATGAATTGACAAATGCGCGTAACCTAGATTTAAATTTCCATGCACCAAAGAGGCTGTGAACAGTGGGGTATGTGATACGCCCCCCTTCGGGAGGGCTTCCATATGCATTGCTTCCAGTCACTTACTTAGCGCAACCCCTCTTTCCTATCTTTTTTTTTGTGTGTGTGCTTGGACCAAAGTAGATCTATGATCATTGGTCTATCATGCACACTTCTCTCCCTTGACAGTGCTTTTTCGTACTCACTTGGTAGTTTCTTCTATCTATTTTGATGTGTATTGCACTTTTCATACTAGCTAAGCCATCCAGAATCGCTGTTGTGTCATAAAGCGTCGTCGCCTGGCAGAGGGGGGAAGAGGGGGGGGGAGGGGGGAGGGCGAAGACACAGTGGAATGGCAGAACAATCAGTCCTATCAGCGACCAAAAGATGCGAATAATTGTCTCCCCTGAGACACAAGGACAAATGTATGGAAATATTTGCCCTCCCACTTCCTCTCTATCTGCTCTCTCTCTCTCTCTCTCTCTCTCTCTCTCTCTCTCTCTCTCTCTCTCTCTCTCTCTCTCTCTCTCTCTCTCTCTCTCTCTCTCTCTTCCCTCTGCGAAAGGTATAGAGTCACATGAACCCCGGCAGCCGCAAGGCCTCGCGTGAAACCAAACCTCGGAAAAAAAAACAACTCTTTTTATTTAGGTCGTTAGTTGTTTGACGGCAGAAGGCATGCGAAATTAGCGTGTGATTGTTTTCATTCGTACAATCAACAATAACGATTTCTCTTCATCTAAGTATGCCAGTGAGATCGACCTGTGGCAGCAAGAGACATGGATTCTCAGGAGCCCCTGCTGACGCGGTACTGGACTGGTGCTGACGCAGTACTGTACTGGTGCTGACGCAGTACTGTACTGGTGCTGGCGCAGTACTGTACTGGTGCTGGCGCAGTACTGTACTGGTGCTGACGCAGTACTGTACTGGTGCTGACGCAGGGGCTCATGAGAATCTATGTCTCTTGCACATGGGCAGGATTGGACGAGAAACTGCAGTAAAAACTCTATCTCTTTTGTCCGTCGGCAAACGCTGACGAGTTGCCCCATTCAATCACAAACCTCAGGAAATCAGTTAAGGTCGAAATAATCAATGATGGGGACGTGGTGTGGGCGTGTGTGGGTGTGGGTGTGGGTGTGGGTGCGTGTTGACAAGACTGAGGTGTCTGGTAGAGATGCAAAAACTTATCGACATGCAGGTGTGATTAGAATGATCAATCTTGGATCGTCCGTACATCACGCGCCGTCTACAGAAAAACCGAAAAGGGTTAATTACTTTTTTCACCAAAAAAAAGAGAAACCCGAAATGGGTGCATTACAGTTCCGCAGAAAAGAGAAATCAACGGGGGAAAACATAAACGATTTAATTTGCTTTGATGTATACTGCTCCCCCACGCTCATCCCCATCTCTCCAATATTCAAACATGCCCAGTTTCCCTATGTCTCCTCCCCTTCAAGCGCCATGAGCATCATTTGTAAAATACGGATATTTATGCACAATGCAAGCATATAATAATAATAATGATAATAATAATAATGATACTACTACTACTACTACTACTAATAATAATAATAACACTAATACATAGTTTATATAAAGTGTTGCCCTCCAAAAAACACTGAAACCAGAATCCATCATCGTCATCATCATCATTATCATCACATCATCATCATCGTCGTCGTCGTGAAAAAAACGTATCTTCCCAGCACCTTTCACGTCACGTGTAGGAACGATTACCGATGCTGTTATTGTTTGATGCGGGTCTGTTTGTTATTGTATGATGCGAGTCTGTTTGTTATTGTATGATGCGGGTCTGTTTGTCATTGTATGATGCGGGTCTGTTTTTTATTGTATGATGCGAGTCTGTTTGTTATTGTATGATGCGGGTCTGTTTGTCATTGTATGATGCGGGTCTGTTTGTTATTGTATGATGCGGGTATGTATGTTATTGTTTGATGCGGTTCTGTTTGTTATTGTATGATGCGGGTCTGTTTGTCATTGTATGATGCGGGTCTGTTTGTTATTGTATGATGCGGGTCTGTTTGTCATTGTATGATGCGGGTCTGTTTGTTATTGTTTGATGCGGGTCTGTTTGTTATTGTATGATGCGGGTCAGTATGTTATTGTTTGATGCGGTTCTGTTTGTTATTGTATGATGCGGGTCTGTTTGTTTATAGTATGATGCGGGTCTGTTTGTTATTGTATGATGCGGGTCTGTTATTGTATGATGCGAGTCTGTTTGTTATTGTATGATGCGGGTCTGTTATTGTATGATGCGGGTCTGTTTGTTATTGTATGATGCGGGTCTGTTATTGTATGATGCGGGTCTGTTTGTTATTGTATGATGCGAGTCTGTTTGTTATTGTATGATGCGGGTCTGTTTGTCATTGTATGATGCGGGTCTGTTTGTTATTGTATGATGCGGGTCAGTATGTTATTGTTTGATGCGGTTCTGTTTGTTATTGTATGATGCGGGTCTGTTTGTTATTGTATGATGCGGGTCTGTTTGTTATTGTATGATGCGGGTCAGTATGTTATTGTTTGATGCGGTTCTGTTTGTTATTGTATGATGCGGGTCTGTTTGTTTATAGTATGATGCGGGTCTGTTTGTTATTGTATGATGCGGGTCTGTTATTGTATGATGCGTGTCTGTTGTGTGGGACTTGCTTTTAAACTGCAGTTACTACATCCAAACCTTACGTCTGCAAGAGGCATAGATCCTCATCAGCCTCTGCATCCGCCCCTGCATCTTGTTGGAACACTAGCCTTAGGTCTTTTTCGAATGTGATTTTGTAGACGGACTTTTGAGGGACTGCAGACTGACATCCAGCAGCCTCCCCGATCTGCGAGAAGCGATGATTCTCATGAGCTTGGGGCTCATGAGAATCTACGCCTCTTACTTATTATGGGTTCGGCACACCTCTGCATCTTTGACATTGGGAGTTATTGGTGGTAAACACCTGCCAATGCCATATAAACAGTGGAAGCACACCACTGTTTAAATACATCTGTAGATTTGTGGGCTGAAAATAAACAGTGCCGATTTTGCCGGTTTTGCTATTTACACAGATGTTTTCAAACATGATTGACGCGTGACAATTATCAAATCCCACGACACAAAAGAAGTGTTCCTGCTGTTTGTGAATTGCTTTTTAAATAGCACAGAAAGGCTAACGGGCAATTTACGACAGTTCTTGTTATGATAAATGGGGCAAGTTTTTTTTTTCAAACACTGATTGTATGAGCGTTTTAGACACTTGTTTTATACCACTGGACAAAAGCCAACTTTGATATGAATGTCAGTTGAATTCAACATAAGACACGTACAACAGGGCCCAAGAGGTAGAGTTCGGTGGTTTCGTGGGATTTTACACCGACAAGGAACAGAGATTTTCAAGGCCAAAAGCCGACATGTAGCAGCGTCCGAGTGTTAAAACTTGGGTGAAACAACTCTAGGCGTACCAAATGTAGAATGATTCTTGGGGAAATTGACCTATGCATGGTGACACGGAAGTCAAAGCAAAGCTTATTTCAAACATTACTCGTGAACAGAGTTATCAGACTAAATGTGTTTATTAAGGGCTTAGTGGTTTTCAGTAAACTATATTTTGAGAAAGCAGGAAACAGGAAAACATTAACTGCGTGTGACATTCTCTGTCTGCAATATCTTTGACCAACTGACCAGCTTGCGACCTGTGACGCATATTTAAACCAGCGCGGAGAAACCCCGTAGCATTCTGATCACTGATGTTTTGAGTGGGAGGTATGATGCAATTGATCACGTGATTCTTAAGTTTCTTAGACACGATTGGGTTTGAATAGGAGATTTCAAAAACCAAAACTAAAAAAAACAAAAACAAAACAAAACAAAAAAAAAAAAACAAACAAAAAAAAAACAACCAACTCTGGGTGCAAAACCAGAAAAAAGCTGCCGAACTACACCCCATTAACGACAGACAGTGACTTACCTTCCCATGCCCCTTCCCATTATGTGTATGTGTCGTCATTGTTTCCTGACAATACATTTTCTCTCACTCTGACGTTCTTTGTAATCGATTTCACTTGCTGAGTAAAATAACTCCTATTTTGAAAACCGTAAACTCATGTAACTCATTCAAGGCGCCCCGCATCAATAGCTGCGAAAGTGTCGTATAGCTTTGCCGGCGGCAACTCTATACGACACTTTCGCATCCATTGATGCGTAGCATCTTCAATTATCATTTCCGGATTCGGCCAGAGTCAGATGTTAATGGAATGATTGATGGGCATTGCGACTCAAGAGCAGTTCCTGATTAGCTTGGTGCCTGGACAGGCGCCAAGTTAAACAGGCACTACTCTTGATCCCTCACGACACTTATCTTGAGCTATTGAGACACTACTCGTATGCTTACCCAGATCACGCATTTGGCGCTTGAAGACGAAAGAAATATGAAAAATAAGTTGCGTGGCTTCACATTGCTTTGTTAGGTCGCCAGGGCGGCTTGTTTCCTAACCTATCTATATTTCTTCTGTCGATAGTGATGTCTTCCAGCATTAAGTGTGAAAATGGGCTGACTTTGTTAGTTCAAGGGTAGTGGATGAAAAACTAATTGGGGCTTGGAAAGATGAATAAACCGTAATAAAACAACAGTAGTGATTAGCTCGGTGCCTGACCATCTAGATCGGCCGTGATACGTCAAGCGAAGCGCCTGATACGCCTGGAGCCTGAAAAGGCACTCGGCTAATCAAGCGTTACCCTTGGATCTCAAAGTTACTCTCATAGTCATACCCTCATACCCGGTACATTTTCAGAATCAAGGCCAACAACCAGTTTTCCATGCGTCGGTCTACTGAGGCCGTGCCCCATACTAAGTGATTAATGTCAATTTATTTCCAGGGACTTGTTCGTGTTTGAGAACGTTTTAACTCCATTGACCGCAAACTCAGAGGCATAGATCCCCAGGAGCCCCGACGACGCAGATAAGGATCTGTGCCTCTTACTGGACGCGCTTCTCACGGGCCCTGTGTCCCGGTCAGACGAAGTTATCCGACAGAGATAAGCGAAGGTTTCCTGAGCGCCATTTATAGCCATTGGCTTGATTAACCCATTCCCTACAAGAACACGGCAATGAATGCCTGACTGCAAGAGGCATAGATCCTCATGAGCCCCCGCATCTGCGGGAACTCATGCGGACCTATGCCTCTTGCTGAAACCAATTTGTATCCATGTTCCTTGCACGGCCGGGGCAAGTTAGCATTGAATTAATAGATTCAGAAATCTGACGACAGCTGGCAGTAAAGGGGCAAATCAATCAAGGCGTCCCGCGTCAATAGCTGTGCAAGTGTCCTATAGCGTTGCCCGCGGCAACGCTATGTGACACTTCTGCAGCTATTGATGCGGGACGCCTTAATTGCGTTAAAATACCTTACATTCTGATTCTCAAATTCTCAGGGACGTGTTTCCTGAAGAGCGGCCATTGCCTGAGCTAGGTAGTCCTGTTTCTCACATTTTGTCAGAAATGCTTATAGTTTAGCAGATGCCCTTCATAGACGATCAGCCGTGTACGAGATAGTGATCTTCTTCGGAGTAACAAAGGTTTGCATATGTCAAAATGAAGTCTAGTATGAAGAAAACCAGTGCGCACTCATTTTAAACAGACGGCGCATGGAGACATTTTTCTGTAGCACATTTTGTTTCCAGTAGGTCTGCAGACGAAACCAGGACTGTCGCAGCCACGTTTTCTGGGGATCAGTAGTTTACACGGGCCTCATTGTTCCTGCATTCAGTTGTAATATGCACTGTATGTTAATTAAACGGATTTCAGTTTTATTTTTTAAGTTCCTTCTATTTATAAAGGGGGCGTTTTAGGACAGTTCGTGGTGGGGCGAATTTAATTGCATTTGCTTTTCTTGGGAAACAAACAAGCTTCTGTAGAACAAATCAAAAATAACTCTTCGGCACACCGAAACTCGCGGCAACGAGTGGGCGTGTATCTTGTATCATGTGACGATCACTTGATTTGGGGTGGCTTCCCCTTGGCGGCTTGTCGACACGCTTTCTGTCAGCTCCGATAGAATTTGGTTTTCCAAGTGGATATTGCCGCCACCATGGCAGTAACTGGCCTCCCAGCTGCTGTATCAAACATCCTGACCACTCTGCTCAGCAACGACCACCATGTCACGTCGTGGAAGGTGACAGGGGAGGGCGACAGCTCAGTCGTCATACTTCGCCTGTCACCTACACAACTGGGCGTGGCGCCATTACACACAACTGGCCAGTGGCGTCGAAAACCACCGAGACAGGTTCGCAGGGACCAACAACGAGCAGCACGACACAGACTACAACACATGGACGAAATGACCACAACAACAGCCAACAACCTACGTCAAGGTGACGACGACAACAACGAATTCGGCAGCGGCGATGGAGTGCGTAACAACTGTGCCACCGGGTATCCCACAACTGAAAATGACAGCAGTCGTTCTGACACGGGGGCAGGTATGGCTGTGAAAGGCAGGATTGACAAGCATGACGAACATAGAGAGGCAAGTGACTTTATTAATCATAGAACTTTGCCCTCGGGACTGTTTATGCCAAGCCCTACCCCCACCCTTATTTCTGAATGGGACGTACAAGCTGAAACAACAAGAAATAACGCAGTAGGTCTAACAGTTGACACACATGAACATTCACGTGCAGCTTACGTTAGTGTCAACATGAGTGATCCGACACAGATGTGTTGTGACCTTCCAGCCCAGATTACAACAGAAGACCTTTATGACATTTCAATCGATTCTAACGGAGAAACATCAGAAATGACGTCCATCGAATAGCTCCTTTCAGAGAGAGGATATGTCATGGAGAACGTGAAGGCAGTTGTGGCTGGTTTGACAAACAAAATCAAACAGTCGCGTCTACGTCAAGTCAAAAGAAACACTGCGTTCAAGAAAACAGTATTAGACACACGGGGTAGCAACGAGATCATTATATGTGACAGTGATGATTATGTCTTTACCTATGACTGTAAGCGACAAATTTGTAGTTGGTTCATCAAGGTGTACGACGGTCAGATGTCTCAAGAAGATCGTGACACACTGTCATGTTTACGCAAGTGGGACGCTATTGACACTGATCCATATAAAGAGTATTGTGACGTTTTGCTGGAAGACATGGCCTGTGTGTCACGTGCGGTACGATATCTCATGGGCTAACATGCGTGTTGATAGATTGTGATATGTGTAGCCAATAATCACGGAGTTTTGACTGTGTCTGTGTGTGACTATGAGCCAAACTGAACATTTTCTCAAACATATGCATAAGTGTCATGGTTCCCATGTCACGACCAGATTATCCGTGTTTTTATACACGGTTCCTAACGTGTGTTTTTTGTAATCCCCTTCCCCCAACTCCCTCTTGTGTATGGGCTGAAAGCCTTGAACACAATAAAGAATCCGAATCACTTGATTTGGGATACCCCCCACCCGGGTCTGCCCTGGGGGACTTGGGTGGGGTTAGGTATTTTTTAGTTCCCAGGGTCACCCTGGTCAGCCCCACAGGGTGGGTTTTTCTCTCTATTCTGGGGCAAGTGTTTCTGTCTACCCTTTGTCCATTCACCTGTATTTGCCTTTTTAAAACTCTCCCTACTGCTTGTACTGCCTGTAGCTCTTGATATTGGATGTGTGTTGCTAAATGGTCTTAGCTTTATTTAGCCCCATGTGTTAGGTTTATTTAATGTATTTGACCGGCTGGCGACATACATTCAATGTTCTGTTTATTTTTTTTTTTTTTCACAAGCAGTGCAGGCACGTCCTGAGAAAGCCTTGTTGCTGTCGGGACGTTAAGCAATGTATAATCAATCATTGATTTGGGATACATTATTGTTAAGTAACGATATTTGAGCTCAAGCAACGCGTTTTCTTAATTGTTTATGTTCTTAATATAATTAAGTGTGGAAAATATTTCAATCGAAATCCTTTTAAGTAACATATAGTGCATACTACAGCTGAATACAGGAACAATGAGACCCGTGTAAACTACTGGTCCCCAGTGAACATGGCTGCGTCTGCAGGCGTACTGGAAACAACATGTGCTACAGAAAAATGTCTCCATCCTCCTGCGGTTTAAAATGAGTGCGCACTGCTTTTATTCATACTAGACTTCATTTTGATATACTCAAACTTTTGTTACTCTGGAGAAAATCACTATCTCGTAAACGTTTGATCCTCTATGAAGGGCACATGCTAGACTAATAAGACCACACTAAACGGAGACTAAACAACGCGCGGAGACCACACTATTGGAGGTCACATGGAGAAGATAGCAACGAGATCTGTACAATGCAAACGCTGTCTACCCAGTAAGCAAAGGTTATTGGGCCCATGACGGCCGCCGCAGGGGGCCTGAAGACCTTTTGCTACTTGGTGTGCCAATCCCAGATTTGCTCTTCATCTTGCGGCCTCTGATATTTTATGCTGGAGTCCCAGCGCAACCTTTGCTGCGACGAACATGATTGATGATGACCGGTGACAGGATGTATCTAACCTCTTGTGTCTTTTCTCTGCCATGTGATGACTTTCTTAATGAAGAGAGACTGTGATGGTTGGGTGGCGTTCACATTTCGGCACTCAACAAGCTAAAATAGGAGAATCGGCACACGAAAAGCAAAGCTTTCAACTACTCATTCCGTTTCATTCCATGGACTTGGCTCAGTAAACTTGACGCACGTTGTAATCTCCCTTCCGCTCACAGTTTTCCCCAATACGGCGCTACAGGATCGTTCAACGGCACTTGTCAACGTGATCCCAAACTGGACTCTTGTAATGTTTGTTAGTCTGTTTTAAACTGAAAACTGACTATCAACATCGACGCACAGCACGTTTAAACTGAAAACTGACTATCAACATCGACGCACATCATGTTTAAACTGAAAACTGACTATCAACATCGACGCACAGCATGTTTAAACTGAAAACTATCAACATCGACGCACATCATGTTTAAACTGAAAACTGACTATCAACATCGACACACAGCATGTTTAAACTGAAAACTATCAACATCGACTCATAGCATGTTTAAACTGAAAACTGACTATCAACATCGACTCACAGCATGTTTAAACTGAAAACTGACTATCAACATCGACTCACAGCATGTTTAAACTGAAAATTATCAACATCGACTCACAGCATCTTTAAACGGAAAACTGACTATCAACATCGACTCACAGCATGTTTAAACTGAAAACTATCAACATCGACTCACAGCATGTTTAAACTGAAAACTGACTATTAACATCGACTCACAGCATGTTTAAACTGAAAACTGACTATCAACGTCGACTCACAGCATGTTTAAACTGAAAACTGACTATCAACATCGACTCACAGCATGTTTAAACTGAAAACTGACTATCAACATCGACTCACAGCATGTTTAAACTGAAAACTATCAACATCGACTCACAGCGTGTTTAAACTGAAAACTATCAACATCGACACACAGCATGTTTAAACTGAAAGCTGACTATCAACATCGACTCACAGCATGTTTAAACTGAAAACTGACTATCAACGTCGACTCACAGCATGTTTAAACTGAAAACTATCAACATCGACACACAGCATGTTTAAACTGAAAACTGACTATCAACATCGACTCACAGCATGTTTAAACTGAAAACTGACTATCAACGTCGACTCACAGCATGTTTAAACTGAAAACTGACTATCAACGTCGACTCACAGCATGTTTAAACTGAAAACTGACTATCAACGTCGACTCACAGCATGTTTAAACTGAAAACTGACTATCAACGTCGACTCACAGCATGTTTAAACTGAAAACTGACTATCAACGTCGACTCACAGCATGTTTAAACTGAAAACTGACTATCAACGTCGACTCACAGCATGTTTAAACTAAAAACTGACTATCAACGTCGATTCACAGCATGTTTAAACTGAAAACTGACTATCAACATCGACTCACAGCATGTTTAAACTGAAAACTGACTATCAACATCGACTCACAGCATGTTTAAACTGAAAACTATCAACATCGACTCACAGCGTGTTTAAACTGAAAACTGACTATCAACGTCGACTCACAGCATGTTTAAACTGAAAACTATCAAGATCGACACACAGCATGTTTAAACTGAAAACTGACTATCAACATCGACTCACAGCATGTTTAAACTGAAAACTATCAACATCGACACACAGCATGTTTAAACTGAAAACTGACTATCAACATCGACTCACAGCATGTTTAAACTGAAAACTGACTATCAACATCGACTCACAGCATGTTTAAACTGAAAACTATCAACATCGACACACAGCATGTTTAAACTGAAAACTGACTATCAACGTCGACTCACAGCATGTTTAAACTGAAAACTGACTATCAACGTCGACTCACAGCATGTTTAAACTGAAAACTGACTATCAACGTCGACTCACAGCATGTTTAAACTGAAAACTGACTATCAACGTCGACTCACAGCATGTTTAAACTGAAAACTGACTATCAACGTCGACTCACAGCATGTTTAAACTGAAAACTGACTATCAACGTCGACTCACAGCATGTTTAAACTGAAAACTGACTATCAACGTCGACTCACAGCATGTTTAAACTGAAAACTGACTATCAACATCGACTCACAGCATGTTTAAACTGAAAACTGACTATCAACATCGACTCACAGCATGTTTAAACTGAAAACTATCAACATCGACTCACAGCGTGTTTAAACTGAAAACTGACTATCAACGTCGACTCACAGCATGTTTAAACTGAAAACTATCAAGATCGACACACATCATGTTTAAACTGAAAACTGACTATCAACATCGACTCACAGCATGTTTAAACTGAAAACTATCAACATCGACACACAGCATGTTTAAACTGAAAACTGACTATCAACATCGACTCACAGCATGTTTAAACTGAAAACGGACTATCAACATCGACTCACAGCATGTTTAAACTGAAAACTGACTATCAACGTCGACTCACAGCATGTTTAAACTGAAAACTGACTATCAACGTCGACTCACAGCATGTTTAAACTGAAAACTGACTATCAACGTCGACTCACAGCATGTTTAAACTGAAAACTGACTATCAACGTCGACTCACAGCATGTTTAAACTGAAAACTGACTATCAACGTCGACTCACAGCATGTTTAAACTGAAAACTGACTATCAACGTCGACTCACAGCATGTTTAAACTGAAAACTATCAACATCGACTCACAGCGTGTTTAAACTGAAAACTGACTATCAACGTCGACTCACAGCATGTTTAAACTGAAAACTATCAACATCGACACGCAGCATGTTTAAACTGAAAACTGACTATCAACATCGACTCACAGCATGTTTAAACTGAAAACTATCAACATCGACACACAGCATGTTTAAATTGAAAACTGACTATCAACATCGACTCACAGCATGTTTAAACTGAAAACTGACTATCAACGTCGACTCACAGCATGTTTAAACTGAAAACTGACTATCAACATCGACTCACAGCATGTTTAAACTGAAAACTGACTATCAACATCGACTCACAGCATGTTTAAACTGAAAACTGACTATCAACATCGACTCACAGCATGTTTAAACTGAAAACTGACTATCAACGTCGACTCACAGCATGTTTAAACTGAAAACTGACTATCAACGTCGACTCACAGCATGTTTAAACTGAAAACTATCAACATCGACTCACAGCGTGTTTAAACTGAAAACTGACTATCAACGTCGACTCACAGCATGTTTAAACTGAAAACTATCAACATCGACTCACAGCGTGTTTAAACTGAAAACTGACTATCAACGTCGACTCACAGCATGTTTAAACTGAAAACTATCAACATCGACACACAGCATGTTTAAACTGAAAACTGACTATCAACATCGACTCACAGCATGTTTAAACTGAAAACTATCAACATCGACACACAGCATGTTTAAACTGAAAACTGACTATCAACATCGACTCACAGCATGTTTAAACTGAAAACTGACTATCAACATCGACTCACAGCATGTTTAAACTGAAAACTGACTATCAACATCGACTCACAGCATGTTTAAACTGAAAACTGACTATCAACGTCGACTCACAGCATGTTTAAACTGAAAACTGACTATCAACATCGACTCACAGCATGTTTAAACTGAAAACTGACTATCAACATCGACTCACAGCATATTTAAACTGAAAACTGACTATCAACATCGACTCACAGCATGTTTAAACTGAAAACTGACTATCAACGTCGACTCACAGCATGTTTAAACTGAAAACTGACTATCAACGTCGACTCACAGCATGTTTAAACTGAAAACTGACTATCAACGTCGACTCACAGCATGTTTAAACTGAAAACTGACTATCAACGTCGACTCACAGCATGTTTAAACTGAAAACTGACTATCAACGTCGACTCACAGCATGTTTAAACTGAAAACTATCAACATCGACTCACAGCGTGTTTAAACTGAAAACTGACTATCAACATCGACTCACAGCATGTTTAAACTGAAAACTATCAACATCGACACACAGCATGTTTAAACTGAAAACTGACTATCAACATCGACTCACAGCATGTTTATACTGAAAACTGACTATCAACGTCGACTCACAGCATGTTTAAACTGAAAACTGACTATCAACATCGACACACAGCATGTTTAAACTGAAAACTGACTATCAACATCGACTCACAGCATGTTTCTCGTGTTTCTCTCCAATGCGCAAAAGGCCGTCGGGTTGACGACGGCCGCCGTTGACTCGTGTACTGCCGTGCGTGGGCCAACGGCGGCCGACGTCTGCCCGATGGCCTTTATGCACTGGGTCGGAATTTTCGGATAGCCATTTTTTTATGCATTGGTGACGGGGAAAAACGACCTTTTTATTTATTTATTTATTTAGTTATTTATTTATTTATTTCATGGGTTCCCGGGCGGGGGGGGGGGGGTGCGAGAGGGGGGACGGTGGGAGGCGGGGTATGGAAAACATACACTAAAAAGTAAAATTTTAACTTTTCATGTGCAATAGGGCTCTCTCTCAATTTAGTTTTTACCATCAATGTTGATGATTAACTGTGCAGTCGCTGCAAAGGGACGTAAATGATTACGTTTTCAGGATTATAATTGTGTTGCTTCAGGATTATTGCCCGTATGGAATTCGCCGCCGGCATTGTTGACAGTACGATCACACGCAATGTTTACACTACCGTTGTCTGCATGCACAAGGGGAGTAACCGATACAAGGTCCCCGCATCAATAGCTGCGAAAGTGTCGTATAGCGTTGCCGCAGTTATTGATTCGGTGCGCCTTAAATGCAATAAGGATTTTTTTTATTTATTCTTTTTTAAATATTTATTTGTTTTAATTTTTTATTTTATTTATTTATTATTTTTTATTATTTATTTGTTTATTTATTTATTTATTTATTTATTTATTTATTTATTTATTTTTTTTTGGGGGGGGGTGGGTGCAGACGCTTCAGAAAACTTGTTAGGTCACCCCATGCTGGTTATGTCTATGTCATGGCGGCGTGCAAGAGGGCCCCGCTGAAGTATGCCAGAGATAGAGAGAATCAATATAGGCGATTCTCACGTCCACGCGCTGCCCGGCCCTCAAAACCAGAACAGCGCTACAGCTGTTGGACTCAAACTGACCAGGCTCGTAACTAGAGCGGGCAATACACTTCCCTGCGCCGTCCACAGCCAGATACACTTCAGTGTTCTTTGTCACACTGGCATCGTTGGTAATAGCGGAGACGGCGAAGGTAGGGCCGGATCCAGGGGGGGAGGGGCGGGGGTAAATGCCACCCCACCCCCCCCAAGACCACAAATTTGTTAAAATGCTATAACAAAGTTCGTTTTCGGGGTTGTTCCCCCCCCCCTCCCCATTCTCCCAAACAAGAAGTTGCCCCAACCCCCTCCCCCTTCCCCTTGGAGGTAAGTGACCCGGCCCTGGAAGGCGTAGGTGCCATCAAGAGGAACGGTAAACACACCCGTGGTAGCGTTGCAGGCTCCGCCATCGTTAGAGTGGACATCGTCGAATATCAGTGTGTCTCCAGCGTTCAGAGTCTGGTTCTGGGTTGTTCGTGCAGCATGAAAGGACACACTCCGGGCGGCGGTCACTGTTTAACACATTCAGACAAAACGAATAAGAAAACGTGAGTACATCAACTGAAGTATATATGTATCCGTATCTGACACAGTGACGGAAGGTCAACTCAATGGGCATCGTGGGTATTTGTTAACATTTTTGTTGTCGGTAGCGGTTTTAGGATGCTAATGCCATGGAATTCCAGCCCGGTGAGCTTACATTGTGTCATCAGGACATTAGCTGCGCTTTTTGTGACTGCATCGCTCACTAGATTTAGAAAGAGAGGGTAGTGGGAGAAAAGACAGGCCTATCATTTTGAGCCTTTCACTAAAACGCCCATTGCAAAAAGCAATAGGGATTACCCCCAGGCGACCCGCAGTCTACTTGACTATATCCAGCCTCCTCACTCCCAAATAGGCATTAGACCTGCTATTGGGTAGATTTAGGTTTGCCGTCTACGCCCGGTTTGCTCCAAGTGGGATGTGCGTGTGTGTGTGTGGGGGGGGGGGGGCGGGGGGGGGGGGGGGGAGGGGATGGGGGGGGGGGGGGGGGGGCTCGTCAGGTAGGCATTCGGCGTAGCCTGACAATTCCAAAAATAGCGCCAGTACTAGAAGACACCTCCAGAAACATCAATGAAGCACATGCTAAAAGATGTTAAATCTGTCTGCTTTATATCTCCGTGACTTGTGTATGCCAATTCCGGGTTTCTAGCGTTTCAACCCGTGTCACGTTTCCGATGTCAACAAAAAAGATCCGTCTGCAGGCGTTGGCACATCGCACGGTAAATGTCGTCGGTACAAATCAAAAGTGCACGCCAAAAACTTGCAAGACGGGCCTATTTGTAGTCAATTCGGCCATTTTGTTTGCTAATCAGATCAGTTTTTGTCCACAGTGTCACAACTGAAACCCGCAAACTTCAGCATCGGTTATTTGCTAACGGAAACAACCTCCAGTCATTTTTCACGTCAAATGCGGGAAATCGAGCCTCAAGCGCATCAACTGATGACAATTAGCCCGCTTACACTGCCACGTGTCACGCTCAAAGTCACATGAAACGCTAGAAACCGGTCGACCTTAGCAAGCCACGAGTTTCTCAAAATACCTGTGTTTTTCTCTTGATTAGGCCTACCAGTCATTAGAGTGGGCAGTTCACATTAATATGATATAGTTCTTTGTTGTTGTTGTTGCCGTTGTTGCTGTGGTTGCCGTTGTTGTTGTCGTTAATATTTAGAGTATGCTTAACCCATTCAGCTCTGACGCACTACAGCACCAAGTTAATCTGGCACTACCCTTGCTATTATCATGGTCGATCTATCTTCTGCAACAGGTGCATAGTCGTTAGATGACGCCTCCAAAATTTGGAAAATAAGCGCGTCGGGCTGAATCAGTTAATTAATTGCGAATGGAAAAATAAGCAACGGCATTGAGAGGCAGGTTACACTTGCACATCTCCCCGAGTTCAACCCGAGTTCAGCCTGGGTTGGTGCTTTTACGGTTAGATCTAAACCGGATTCCATTTCACGTCAACGTTGTGCACGTTGCAAAGACATCCGTCGTGACGTGGCTGGAAGAAATTTAATTACACAACAGTTTTATAGCGCTGAAGTCCATTGTGCACATCGACAGTCAAACACGGCTTCTCATCCAAGTTTGGGCTACAGTCGTTCATTGTAAGTTTGCAGAACAATTTTCCGCCAGCAGTCGTGAGACCGTGACAGAGACGGAACACTTCTGATAGTCAAATACGCGGGTTGCCGAACTGACAATGTAAGAACGCTGCTAATGAACAATGTTGTCGAATCGAGGTCATGATCTGTAAAAACATTTTTCTTTTTTTTTTCTCCCCCAAACGTTTCTGTACTAAGTAGGGGCGGATTAGTTAACTCTATGGGGAGGTTGTGAGGGTGGGGGTGGGGGTGGGGGGGGGATAGGGGTGGGGGATCGGGGGTCCGAGGTTTCGTTTGGGACCGTAAACTTGACACAAAAGGCCTCCCGACGCTAGACATTGTCTTCAGTAGCCGGAAAATGAAAGCATCCTCCACCTTCTCGCCACGCGCCGAAATCTGGAACAATGGTGTGGGGGTTGGGTGGTGAGGGGCGCAACTCTCAAAAAAAGGAACTTTGTTGTTGCATTTTAAACAATTTTTGGCCAGAGGGAGGTGGTGGGCGGTGGGTGGGTGGGTGGGGGGGGAGGAGGGTCGGGGGGGGGGGGAGAGGAGGGTCCGGAACCGTATTGAACACCCTCACCCTCTCCCCAAATATGCCACTGCAAAGAACTTTGATCTCATGTTTAGATATCTTGAGATCATCTCCTTTTGTGCCGAAATGAATAGTACATCATACTAATTGTATGTATTGGAAAAATATATATAACGACGTGTCACCACTAAACTGTAAGGTGTTTCCTAGAGGGGCGCCATGTTTAGATACTTGCCAAGGTCACGTGAGCCGGTCAAACCCGTTTCCAAATGCAAGTGTAAACGCACCAAAGCGGGCATCACCCGGGTTGAACTCTACTCGGGTTGACCCCTGGTTGCAAGTGTAAACGGCCTCTGACTAAAAATTGCCGATCAGTCATATGAAGCGCTAGAACCCTAAAATAACCACTGTGGCGCATTTTTCTCGATATTTTTTTCAAAACTGAGTTAGGTTTTACTATCTTTCACCATTGTATTATAACATTAAAAACGACACTGAGGTGCACTTTCATTGATGTTGTTTCAAAAAAAAACGAGTTATTATATAATATTGAGCAACATTTTGCTTGATATAGTGCGATAACAGGCAGATGTGATTACGAGACTCGAATCATTTGATTCGAGTCAAGTAATCACATCTGTCTTTTTATCGGCACTATATCAAACAAAATTGTTGCTCAATATAATTTATGTACCCAGTCCAAAACAAAACTATGCCTCGCGTCATTCATTTTGCGGCCGATTGCGTTATTCAGACAAAACACATGATTGGCAGTCGGCCGCACATCTCTGTCGACTCAGCCGCGCGTAGATTTCGATTGACTAGGAAGACATCAGTGCATTGTATAACCGAGCGTGTCGCTGAGTAAATTCTACTTGTAACTAGATCATGCAAAATTTCGGAAAATGTCAGAGGGTTTCTTTCTCAGGTTATCGCCAGCTGACATCTCGTCAATTTCACTTGTCAGTCCAGCCCGACTCGCACGTTTCCTGGCGTCTTTTTTTCCGTTCGTGTGTGTGTATAGGATATACATTTCCAGCATTTATACACACACACTAAGAAGTGTGTCATTACTACTACACATAAGGAGCACGTTAGTGTTGCAGTGTGTAACGCACGCAGACTTGCCCCAGTCGCACGTACAGACTCTCGCACAACAGACGCATACACCGCCACTGACTCAGACGGGCGCATTCACGCGGTAAAACATAACTCACGGGATTCCTTTCTAACGCAGACGTTTATAAAAGTAAACAATAAAAAGATCACTCAAAAGCTTACAGATACTACACCTTCCCCACTACCAGCATATCAACATCACATACACATACACAATACCAATGCCAGGCTAGGTAGTAGTATGGGGAGCTGGGTGGCTCGGTGGTAAAAGCGTTTGCCTCCAGACCAAAAGGTCCCGGGTTCGAATCCAGCTTGGGTCAAAATTTGCTCAGACCCTTTTTCGTTGTCCCCGTCTTTGAAATCACCCTCGTGGTGGACAAAAGACGTTAAGCCCTAAACATTTTTAGGTAGTAGTCTCTCACACCTGTTTGGTGTTCTCGCCTGGTTACGTTCAGTCCTTTAACGTCTAGGAGTGCAAGTCCTCTGTTGTACGCTTCCGAGTCGTCCTGTCTCTCGTACCGTGGACGTCCTCGTAGCTCGTACCGTATAGCGCAGTTCTCGCTGTGACAAGGGTGTCTCGGCACCGGTCGCTCACTCCTTGAGTGGAGAGATGGAGAGATGACCTCGCATAAGGTCCCTGGTGACTAACGTCTCGGCGTCCGTCGCTCCAAACTCCGACAAGCACTCTGAACAATAATAAAGTCCTAAATCGTAACACTTGCTAAACACACACACACACACACATGCACATTGGATTACAATCTGCAATAAGATCTGGCAGTCAGGGGATTGGCCCACACCATGGACCCAATCACTTATAATAACTCTCCCCCAAAAAGGCAACTTACATCAATGCCAAAATTATCGCACGATCTATGACTCGGGCGTCTTGGTCCCGGTCAGACTCACTCTCAGTGAAGAGCTGGAGGATGACCTCACGTTAGGTCCCACCTGTGACTCGACGTCTCGGCGTCCGTCGTTCCACTCTTTACAAGAACTGTGAAATCTAGGCTTCAGAGTCTTGGAATACGGGCTAGGTATCTCAAACACAACCGTTCCATACGACAAGACAGCCCGTACTAGCGATCTAGACATCTGACAGACACAGCTTCCGCCTAGAACTCACTAAACAGAACTCACTAAAAATCCCGTGCTAACCATATCTTACAGATTTCCCGTGGAGCCTAATGCCACCCGGACTATCGGCACAAACAAACCGTTAACAAAACCCGTACCGTACTAACCCTAATGTATGAGCACTATGCTTGGGCATAGAGCTTCATCACAATTCCCCCTTCCTCGGGAAAAAAAGAAACGACCGAGTTTCTTTTTAAGGACTACTCGACATACTACACTATCCTAAAACACGAAAGGACTAATCTTGACTATCTATAATACAAAGCAAAAAATAGAATAGCCTGCAGCCTCAACGCACACCCTTGGATCGCACAGCTAACACAAAACAGAACTAACGCGCTAAAACCTCCAGAAATGAAAACGATCCAACGACTGCCCACTCTAATCCACACAATCGCGAGACTCCAATCTCCGACCTACCAACATATTGTCCGCAACAGAAGTATGCCGTCTCCAGCCACCCCGACTGGTGGGTCAAGCCCGCTGTCCTATCCCCTGATTCTGGACGGAAATAACTCGGTCCCTCTGTTCCCAACTACGCTTACTTCGAGCTCTCGTCGCCACCGATGCGACTGCACTGCGACTAACCTGAGATGGATTAATCGTCTCGACCCTACCGCTGACTGGCTGCACACCCTTCATGTTACCTAGGACTAAATCCACTACTGGCTCGTCGATAACGCAAGAAATCAGATTACCTGTGAAAAACTCCGTGTCAACCTCGATTTTTGTCAACGGAAAAACTTCTATCTTGCCTCCAAACGAAACTACTTTCTGTGTCTCCCCTGTGAACTGATCGTCCCTAACTAGACTACGTCTGACCCCCGCGGTCGTTGTACCGGAGTCACGGAGAACAGAAGCAAGACATCCATTAACAACTCCGTCCACCAGCGGTAGGCAACCACCTCCGTCAGCTGAACACACTCCGCCCAGCTGTGGTTCCTCCCCGACTGGGACTGCAAAACTGGCTACGTGAGTGGGCCGCTCCGTCCCCGCTACCATACCAGTACTTTTAGGACATTGATGAGCCAGATGGCCGTACCCCTGAAGGTGAAACACTGAGCCCCTGAACTACTGCTAGGACAGTCATGACTAAAATGACCGTATGCATGACACGCAAAACACTGAGTGTCCGAATTCGCCATCCGTCCACGACCATACCCACGACCAGATGCTTCTCCTCGTGCGTACGGATCGCGACCGCTACTGCTAATACCTCGATCACCGCGTCGGAAACGCAAAGTACCTCTACCGTTAACCAGCTGGGCTCCACGTAAAGTATTGATGCCCCGGTAACCCTCAGTCGTGTTAGCGGCGACCAACCCGACTGGCGGTATCTCGGTCCTACGCGCGAGGTTTTTCGTAGGATGCGCCATCCGAAAAGCCTCCGCGTTCTGTACTAACTCGTCCGTAGTCTTGAGGTTACGCTCCCTCAAGAATACCGCTAGATCCTTGGAAACGCTACCAAAGAACTGTTCAGCCAACATGAGATCGAACAATGCTTCGTACGTGTGGTCAATCTTTGACAATTCGACCCAACGTACGAGCAAATGGGACAACCGTTTGCCAAAAGACACAAACGATTCCCCTGTCTCTGGCCGACAAGCTCTCAAGCGTTCTCTAAAACCTTCCGCATTACACTGGAACTTCTGCAAGAGACACTCCTTCAAAGTCTCGTAATCTATGTTCCCCGAAACGTTCAAGCTATGGTAAAGACTCAAGGCCTGACCCTCAAGCACAGATGAAAGCAAAACGGGCCAGTTGGCAGGAGGCCAACTCAACGCCTGCGCATGAGACTCGAAACGACACAAAAAAAGCGTCAATAGAGTCCACGGACTCTTTAAACATCGGCAGTGTAGGAAAATTCCGTATGCCCCGGCCTACTGAATCACCAGCTGTTCTAGACCCCGCATCTCGAGCTAACTGTAGTTGTATCTTTCTCTTCTTTATCTCTCTGGCACTCTAATTCTCTCTCTCTTAACGCATGTTCCCTCTCGTCCTTCTCTCTCTGAAACGCTAGAGACTTCTCGTCTTTCTCCCTCTGAAACGCTCTCTCTTCTCTCTGTACTTCTAATTCCTTCTCCTTTAAGATCCTTTCTTTATCTTCTCTCTCTCTCTCTCTCTCTGAGCTTCTAACTCTTTCTCCTTTAAGACTCTTTCTTTCTCTTCTCTCTCTCTCTGAACTTCCCTTTCTTCTCTCTGAGCTTCTCTCTCTCTCTCTCGCCCTATCCTCCCTATCCTTACATTTCTCGACATAATCAAAACGTTTCTCGTCCTTAAGACCTAACCTCTCACCTTGTTTAATATACGCCTCTACAGGGTCTACCTCCATGTTTGCTACAACAACTTTCCCAAAACTTGAGAACGTAAAAATACAAATCACAACCAAATCAACGTCAAAACTTAAAATGAAAAACTCAACAATATCAACAACCTACACAGAAAATAGTGACCTACTTGACGTCCAGATGGAACGAAAAACTAAGAACGATAGAAAGAAGAGCAAGGAAAAAGAATACTACCTATACAACAGGAAGAAACAAGTACTAATTCCTCGTAAGATCCAGAAAACTACGGAAACAACGGATCTTACCCCCTAGAATCGGAGAGGGGAATGGAACACATCAACATGCACACAGCAACAAAATCCTACTCTAAAATATATATACCGCTAAAACAGGGTCACCACTGTAACGCACGCAGACTTGCCCACAGTCGCACGTACAGACTCTCACGCAACAGACGCATACACCGCCACTGACTCAGACGGGCGCATTCATGCGGTAAAACAAACACAAGGGTTCCCTTTCTAAAGTGACTTTATACAATATAAATATACCAACAAAAAAAAACAACAAAAAAAAAAAACGCTCACACTATCAAGCTATATACATCACATACACATCACAATATCTTTGCCAGGCTAGGTTTTAGTTTCACACTGTCTCCAACCTGTTTGTTATTGCCTGGTTACGTTGGTCCTTCTCACGTCTAGGCGTGAAAGTCCTTCGTCGTACGCTTCTTCTTGCCGTCCTGTCTCTTTGGCACGGACGTCCTCGTTCTCGTACGGTAGCGCAGTTCTCGCTTTGACTCGGGCGTCTTGGTCCCGGTCAGACTCACTCTCAGTGAAGAGCTGGAGGGATGACCTCACGTTAGGTCCCACCTGTGACTCGACGTCTCGGCGTCCGTCGTTCCACTCTTTACAAGAACTGTGAAATCTAGGCTTCAGAGTCTTGGAATACGGGCTAGGTATCTCAAACACAACCGTTCCATACGACAAGACAGCCCGTACTAGCGATCTAGACCTCTGACAGACACAGCTTCCGCCTAGAACTCACTAAACAGAACTCACTAAAAATCCCGTGCTAACCATGTCTTACAGATTTCCCGTGGAGCCTAATGCCACCCGGACTATCGGCACAAACAAACCGTTAACAAAACCCGTACCGTACTAACCCTAATGTATGAGCACTATGCTTGGGCATAGAGCTTCATCACAAGGACAACCTTCTCAAGAAGCTTGGGCAGGAAAGAGAGATTGGAGTCGGGAGGGTAGTTCTTGAGTTCGTTTGGGTCGAGGTTGTGTTTTTTTTAGGAGAGGACGGACGATGGCGGACTTGAAGATATCGGGGACGGAGCCATTCTCTAGGGATGTGTTGATGATGTCGGTAATGAAGGGCAAAAGTGTTGGGAGGCCGTCCCGGTAGAGAGAAGCTGGGAGGGGGTCTAGTTCGCAGGTTTTGAAAAGCATGGACTTTATGGTCTTGAGGACTTCATCCTGAGAGACGGGGCGGAAGGACGAGAGGGGAGTGCCGGAAAAGGAGGGGGGGAGGTCAGGAAGGCAAGGCGGAGAAGGCAGAGTGTCGAGTGTGTTGCGCAGAGTTTGGATTTTGTCGGAGAAATAGGAAGAGAAAGCGGACGGAAGTTCTTCTTTGCTGTGTGTGTTGGGAAGAGGAGAGTCTTTAGAAGTGCCTAGGAGTGTGTTCATGGTGGCGTAGAGGGTTTTGGAAGATGTGGATTCCAGGATTTTGTTTTGAAGGTGTTTGCGTTTGGAGTCGGAGATCATTCTGCAGACTTTGGATCTGGTGGTTTGGAAGATCTGTCTGTGAACGGTGAGGTCGGATGAGTGCCAGCGGCGTTCCGCTTGTCGACCTTCACGCTTGGCCTCAGCTATGTCGTCAGTGAGCCAGGGGGAGGGGAGTCGGTTGGGTATGGCTCAATCGGCGTAAATCACATCAATAGGAGGCGAGTGAAGACGAGAAAGTCTTGCAGTTTACGACATTGAAACTGAATTGGTAATTTTCACAAAAGCTCACATAGCCTAGTCCTTATGTGCGGTCCGTGGCGCAGCGGTAAAAGCGCCTGCCACCAAAGCTAGAGGTGCGAGATTCGATACCCGGTTCCGGCGTCGGACTTTTCTCCTTTAGTAAGTGTCACCGTTAATTCGGGCGAACCGACGGGGGTTCTTTCTCCGGGTACTCCGGCTCTTCCTCCCCCACGAATTTGGTATCAATTTCAGCCCACTTAATCTTTTTTTTTTTTTCAAATATAAACCATTTCAATTTCCAAAACTTTAGTAGCTCGCTTGAGCTTGCCCTTAGCACTACGTGCAGTGTGTGAGTGAATGCGCGTGATTCACGTGAGCGTGCTTGTTGGGTTCAGTTCGCGGCGGCACTTTCAGCCGATTTTCAATTGGGATAAAGCGCCTATTTAATGCGCTGATTTATTTATTTATTTATTTATTTATTTACTTTATATACCCATAAGAAACTCATTCATTAAGATATGGTGAATTAGTCATTTTCCACTGGACAAAGGTCGCTTTAACAACAGGATGACGAGGATTTGCAAAGAACATAGCGCAAAGTTGGCGGAAGAAGGTTTTCAAAGCGCCAGCTTTGTGCCCTGAGGCGCCTTTAAGCAATTTGAAAGAAATAGATGTGTGCAGCTGGGACGACGTTAGACTATGTAGCACACATTAAATCTCAGGGGTGACACCTCGCGCCCTCCACACACAGCCAAGCCTCCTATAAGCCTCCCCCACCCCCTGGGCTCACTTCCTAGCTTCCGCTTCACACACACATCCACACGCCCCCCTCCCTTGTTTATTGATGTTTATGTTTTGTCACCTTACGTCAGCCACCAAAATGCGTTCTTTATTTACGAGAGATTTCCGTCATGCCTGAAAGGTTCGGGTCGTCCCAGTCCCCACATTCCCCCCCCCCCCCCCCCACACACACACACACACGACCCCCTCCCTTGTTTATTGATGTTTATGTTTTGTCACCTTACGTCAGCCACCAAAATGCGTTCTTTATTTACGAGAGATTTCCGTCATGCCTGAAAGGTTCGGGACGTCCCAGTCCCCACATCCCCCCCCCCCCCCCGCCCCCCACACACACACACACACGACCCCCTCCCTTGTTTATTGATGTTTATGTTTTGTCACCTTACGTCAGCCACCAAAATGCGTTCTTTATTTACGAGAGATTTCCGTCATGCCTGAAAGGTTCGGGACGTCCCAGTCCCCACATTCCCCCCCCCCCCCCCCACACACACACACACACACGACCCCCTCCCTTGTTTATTGATGTTTATGTTTTGTCACCTTACGTCAGCCACCAAAATGCGTTCTTTATTTACCAGAGATTTCCGTCATGCCTGAAAGGTTCGGGACGTCCCAGTCCCCACATTCCCCCCCCCCCCCCCCCCCCCCACACACACACACACACACGACCCCCTCCCTTGTTTATTGATGTTTATGTTTTGTCACCTTACGTCAGCCACCAAAATGCGTTCTTTATTTACCAGAGATTTCCGTCATGCCTGAAAGGTTCGGGACGTCCCAGTCCCCACATTCCCCAAGTTCTGCAGACCGTGACAACGTGACGACGGATATGATTTGACTATGACAGCTCAAGGCTAGTGCCTGATCAGCTTAGGACCAGATAGCTTTGGATGCGTTGCCCTAGCTCTGCACTCATCTTTCCATTGTGACTGTTGATGCAG
>BTPG01000002.1:328568744-328578744 GCA_036245525.1 Semisulcospira habei
AGGCAAACAGAGACCAGTTAGCTTTCTTGAGATTCCAGCGCCCCACCGGCGAATCCTCCTCACAGCTGACCGATGACAGGACTACTGGGAAGTGGTCACTACCACACAGGTCGTCGTGAACCTTCCAGTCAAAGTCCAGCATGAGAGAAGGATCACACACAGTGAGGTCTAGAACAGAACTAGATCCGGAACCTGAGTTAGAGTATGTAGGTGAGCCATCGTTAAAGACACATAGGTTAAGTTGAGAAAAAACATCTTCTAACATCTGACCTCTGCCATCATAGTGGTCACTACCCCAAAGGTGAGCATGACCGTTAAAATCCCCCATGAGAATAAAGGGAGGGGGCAGTTGATCTACTAAGTGAAAAATATCATTGCTACAGACCCGCAGTGATGGTGGCAGGTAAATACTGCATATGGTTATGGTCTTTTTTAAGGTAACCCGAGCAGCGACAGCCTGAAGACAGGTGTCGATGCTAATGGGGCTACATAAAATTTGGCTACTAATGAGAAGAGCCGCTCCACCCGAGCGCCTCTCCGAATCAGAGCCTTTATGTATAACATTAAAACCATTAAAAGACACAGGGTCAGAAGTCTTCAGGTAAGTCTCCTCAAGAGATATGACTGAGGGGTTATAGAACTTGACTAAAAGACGTAATTCCTCAAAGTTAGCTCGAAAACCACGACAATTCCACTGAAGCAAAGAGTCCATGATTAAGTCTGATCTGGGGGTAAGGAGTTTTCCCCCCCTTTTTCCTTTACCTTGGAAGGAGTTGAAGAAACAGAGGGGGGCCGGCTCCCGGGCCTCCTCTGGTTCTTCGGAGAGGAAGGGGGTGGAGCTGCCGCAGCATCAGCAACAACAACTTCCTCTCCAACCTCCATCCGCTCCTCCAGTGCAGCATATTTGTTTTGAAGGGGCACATCTGTGTTCCCCTTCTGGGCCCGTGCGCACAGCGGTCCCATAGATTTCTTAGACTTCTGGTCCTGGGCAGCGTTCCTGCCGCTAGAGTTAGCGGCCTTAGAAGGCTGACCAGAGCCAGAAGCCTTTGGAGTTGACTGACTAACAGGTTTGGGTGGGGGCTGAGGCTTAGGGGCAACAGAAGGCGGCACAACCGGACCGGCAGTGTCCGCCTTCTGCGTTCCCTGGCTCCTTGTCACCACCGGAGGAGGATTACTCTCCAGGGGCGAGATGAGCCGAGGCTCCGCCCCCAACCAAGAAGTTGGGGTCTGACATGAAAAGTCTTTGGTGGGGCGCTTGCCTGCCACCGCTGCACTAAAAGTATACACTGAGGTGTTAGAGGTTGGGGCAGCCGCAGCTGCACCAGGGCCTTCAACCAGTTTTTTGGCATCCAGAAAGGACAGCCCCTTCTCCACACGCACCTGCTGAATCTTGCACTCGGATATCCAACGAGGGCATTTCTTATCCGAAGCCATATGCGCCCCCTGGCAATTCACACACAGGGGGGGTGGCTGTGCAGGACTCAGCAGAGTGTCCGGGCCTAGTGCAACGGGCGCATGAAGCCTCTGCCTGACGGCATGTCTTCTGCCCATGACCATACTTTTGGCACTTAAAGCACCGGAGGGGAAGAGGGACGTACTTTTTCACTCTCAGGGAGTAGTAACCTCCCCAGATGGTAGTAGGAGGGGTGGGGGTGCCAAACGTCAGGATGATGGTAGGGAGACGGATCTCCCCACCACCTCGCTTGGAAGCGAAGCGCCTGACGCAAGTCACCCCCTGAGACTTAAGGTTCCTTACAAGTTCATCTTCTGACAGTTCTGCCAAAGCTTGATCTTTGATTAGCCTCTTGACGAATTCATAGTTTTGTGGGGTGTGACTTCCACAGGAGTGTCTCCGATGGAAGAGAGCCCCAGTAGCCCGCTGGAGTGTGCCCGAGTACGGCACTCCACCAGCAAGTCACCAGACCTGAGGCGCTGGGCGTCAGGCCTGCCAACACGGCTCCTGAGGGTCTCCCCCACCAGAAAAGGATGCAGCTTGGTAACTGGTTTCTCCTTCACCTTGCTATGGACAATGAGGAAGCGAGGCCATACGGCCGACGCCTGAGGCGTCGCTTCCTCATAGTCTGAATCACTGTCATGTGCAATGTCGGTGTCTATGCGCCGTTTCTGTGCTAGTTTTGGTTTCTTGGTTTTATCCATATTATATTAGTAGAGATATTCATCCCCCGGGGGTCCCCGCCCGCCACCGAGCCCAACAAGGGAAAGTGCAACTGTCGGCGGGTCTCCAGCCGACGCACAATGGAGACTGCCCGAAAGATATACTCAAGGGGGTAAGCCCGATTGAACCGTTTGAGCCACCGCCTTCTATCACACCGTTGAATGCAGGGGAATACTGGCGTAAAGCACCTAATCAGCAGCAGAAGCTATAGCATGGTGCTCCGTATAGCAACCCGCATGTCAACAGTGGGATAGGGCTCAACGTGACAAGAGCCGATTGACTAGGCCGGTACGACTAGCCTCCCGTTTAGGTAGAAGTCAAGGCCGAAGTGGAGTGTTGGCACCAGTGAGCCGCAGCCCAAAGGGAACCTCAGCCACCAGGATCCTCTTCTCCCCCGACACGGGTCTCCAAGCACGGCAAACACTTGGGATCCAAAGGACCAAAAAGTCACTAGTATTTTTAAGGACCAATCCAACAAGGTACGACCTAGGTTAGCACAGCTCCTTAAAAACCGGACCAGTGAAAAGGCTGAACAACATATCTGCTGACATCAAGTCCTAATCCTGGACAAAGATGGCACCCGTCCGCTAGCCCACTCAGTCAGGGACTGAGCGGACTACCCACCTACGCCACGTGGAGGCCGGTGCCGGGTAGGCTGTATTAGAAAAACAAATATTTACGCATATATCAAACATAAACAAAATGGCTGAACAAACATTAATCTATAACCTCACGGCCGCATTTCCCAAATTTTAGAGGCATCACCTAATGACCATGTGCCAGCTGGAGGAAATATACTGACCATGATAATTGAAAAGTAGTGCCAGATTAGCTTGGCGCCTCAGGCGCCAAGCTAATCTGGCACTACCCTTGAATTATCATTGTCAATCCATCTCCTGCTGGCGGGAATCAGGGCTAAAAGGGTTAAAGTCACACAGACTTTGAAACTCACAGTACAATTCTAATGCAGAGGTTCCCCAATAACCCTTTGTGTGAAGGGGACACAAATAGGCTAGCGACAGAGAAACGATCAGGCACTGCAGACCTGCCTACCACCATTTTATTTTTTATTTTTATAGTATTCATAATTGCCCAAAAAAGTATTCTTGGGGAAAAATTAGTATTTTCATAAAATTGTAGCAGACTATTATCAAAACGTACAAACAATAGAAAATCAATTTATACTGATAAACTAGACCATTCCGTACAACAACCCAGTCATATTCATAAACGCCAATTTAATCTTTTACCTTTCGCAATCTTCTAGTCAGGAAATATTTGCTGAAACATCCCGGTCATGGAATCCGCAGAGGGAAAAAAGAAGATTTGAATCGACTATAAAACGAACCATGCAGATTTCAGCACTAGTTGCTTGTTGACGCAAAATTTCGCCTGCTCCATGAGACTGCTTAGAAAACACAGCTTGTAATGAAGGCACACCTTTCTGGGCATCCGCCAGTATCTTATGAATATTAGTTGATAAAATGCTTTTCAATGTCATTTTGGCTACCATGGGCACATGAGAAGTCACTATTGCATACCATGCAGAATGCATAGGTTGGTCCTTTCTTTGAGAGTCGCAAAAATTTCCATTTTTCAGCATACTGTGGCAAAAAATTCTGGTGCTTTGCTTTCTTTGATCTAGAAAAATCCACACATTCCTCCCTACTTCGCTTTGACATTTTGTATTTCGAGACTTTATTGACCGACACAACACGCATGAGGAAAGCAAGAAGAAAGATGGCGCAAATAGGATCGATAACTCTTCACACACAAGCTTAACTAAACGACTAAATAATCCCCCCGCCGCTCCCCCCCAAAAAAAAAATAAATAAATAAATAAAAAATAAAATAAAAAAAATAAATAAAAGGAAATTTTCGTAAATTTTAGGCATTAAATTATTAATCATATTTTCGTATTTTGAAAAACAAATTGTAAAAATACGCCTAAAAATCGTATGGTAGGCAGGTCTGGGTATTGATCAACTTGTCTAGTCTGCTCTGTTAACCTATTAAGCAGGAGATGGATCGACCATGATAATTCAAGTGTAGTGCCAGATGGCACCAAGCTAATTTGGCACTACCCTTGAATTATCATGGTTGATCCATCTCCTGCGCGTGGTACATAGTTGTTAGGTGACACCTTCAAAATTAGGAAATATGCCCTTGGGGTTAAATGGGTTAACCTTGTACGTGCAGTCAGCAGTACTGGTGGCTGTAAGCACAACAGGGTTAAAAACAAACATTCATTCCAGAAGCCCAAATCAGGCAATGTTATGTTAAGGCACACCTTCTGCATCTTCTGCAAAAAATCCCCAGAATGAACAAATATTAAATCTCTGGCTCACAATGAAGGTATTTGTGCCGAGTAAACGGCCATTTCCGCGAAATAAAAAAAAGAAAGAAAAAAAGACAAAAATAATGTGTTAGATGCCTTCAGACATGTTATATAGAACTGGCATTCCATTTTCAGGCTTACAGCATTAAAACAGGATGTCACAATTATTAAAAAACGTGACTAGGTGATGCTGTGATCACTGTGAGTGCCACAGTGGTTGATTGTGTATCCCTACCCCCATGTTGTAAAAATACACAAAATTAATTAGAAAAAATTACTAAAGTTATTCTATTTCATTTTGATCTCTCTGTCCCTATTAAGTTTCAATAATGTGAGCATAAAGTGCAAGAAATAAGGAAAGTCGGCATCCTTTACGGTACGTTCGTGGTGAATGAGAGCTTTTCCCCATTTAAAATTGCCGAATTGGGAATCGTACGTTGTTTCCGATGCCCTCATAAATTTTGTATACAACTGATAGGTCAGTATTTTTTTTTTTTTAGGTTGTATTGGTTAGCATAGAGTACCACAGTTAACCTGATTTTTTGATGTTGTGTTGTATTTAAGCGCCACAGTGGCTAAATCTGCCCTAACCCCATTTTACCAGTACGCAAAGGAACGCAAAATGATCACAACCCCAAATGCTTACGTCATACTCCTCTGTTTAAATATTTTTATTGCCAGTTTTCTTAACAAAATATGCATATTGAGCATACAAATTTGTGATCATTTCATTAATTTCAATGTGACCCATCAATTTAATTGTAACTATTTTTAGTTAAGGCATAAAAAGGGGGAATTGTCTGTAAACAGGGGCTGCCGCTGAAGTTTCTACCGTCTGCACATTCAGCAGTCTTATCAAACTCGGGGAAGGTGTACTGTGTGACCTGAGGGAGATGTTGTGTCTGATGCTGTTCTTGGTCTACATTAATAACATCAGTACAGCAGTACCAAGGTTCGTCTCGAACATCCTCCATGCGGATGACTTTACAGTGTGGAGCGCAGCTAAACATAAAGAAATAGCATCCTACAGAATCCAGGATGCTGCCAATAGAGTCAGCAGCGAGACTGAAAGATGGCCACTCAAACTGAGCTAAACCGCCATCTCTTTCAGACGGAAGAGGTCACCTTGAAACTGGAGACCTTCCAGTACCAAAGACTTTACTGGCAACAAATAAATTACTGGATTCACGTGGAGGCCTGACATCGAAGCCAGGGAAGCTAGAGCTGCGAGAGAAAAAAATGTCTCTGATGAAAATACTGGTGGGGACCACATTGGCGCAAATTATAGCATCCTGGCGCAAGCAAACACCAGCTCTGTGAGACCTGTAGTGCGGTACATCGACAACATAATACACTGCCTGCAAAACAAAAAAAGTCAGGCTTGACAAGACGCAGAACATGGGTCATTCTAATGATGCAGTGACATTCTTAGAGCCATCTGGAGCATCCCGATGTAGGAAATGGAGGACATTAGAGCCACTGGAGCGCAGAACAGCACACACGATAAAGAGACTTTCTAAACACCGACAGCACTGGAGACTACAGGAGCAAACCAAGAACTGTCAGAAACGCCCAAGTCTGAACCGCCAACTGAAGGTCCTGCAAAGGGCTAAAACTGACGTCCTGGAACCAAGCTCAAAGATGTGTGAAGAGCTCCTTTCAGATACCAGGACATCTCGAAAGAGCCTTCTAGACAACATAAACGATGTTCCAGGACTCTTTGCCAAAGGTCGCGGCACTGCACAAAGCCATCTCGCTGGAGATTATGCACAAGCGCTACCTTCACAGCAGCTGTGCTTACATCTAGACTACACAGGCGGGTCCGCACAAGACGCCGTGCGGAACGAAGGAAGTGGCGTGTACATCTGTTGTGCAGACCGCACTACTACCTCCCTCTCCTTACCAGCTGGCGGCAGCAGCACCAACTATCGCACAGATCTGCAGGTGCTCAACACAGCAGCAGAGCACTAGCTAGGGTAAGGCAGCAGCTTGATCCACTGATCTCCTCAACGGGAAGCTTCAAGATAGACTGGATGCCCTGTCCGCAAAATCAGTAGTGTTACAGTGGATTCCAGTGCATTCTAAAGTAGCTGGGAATGGGGAGGCTGACAGCCTGGCCAAAGCAGGCGCCAGACTACCTCAAGAACACAACCTCCTGCAAAGAAACCTAGACACCTAAATTTGGCAACAGTAGAATGGCGGCTGCAGCCCGTGGGCAGACGACATCAACAAGCTGTACAGGGAGAGCAGGCCACCATCTTCCATCTACGCGCGCACTGATCACTCTGGACTCGCTCGTGAGACTGGGTCTTGCGGAAACAGCCTTATGCGAATGTGGCTTAGAAAATCAGTCTCCTTAACACATTCTCCAGACCTGTCCATACAGAGAAGCGGTCCGCTGGCAGCTCTGACCAGAAGACACGCCCCTCTACACCATTTGAAATTCTGAAAACCTGCTGCCGAGCTCTTGACAGCTCACTTAATGGCAGCCAGAACAATATAAGATTTAAAGACAGCCATGAAGAAATTGAACGTTGCAGAAGAAGAAGGCAAAAACAGTCTGTCTGCAAAGATGGCAAAGCCGACGTGATTTCAGATTTCATTCTAGACAATGACCTAGATGTTGTAGTGATCACCGAAACGTGGCTCCGCTCAGCTGGCGATGAACCCATCATCGCCAGCGTCACTCCGAGTGGCTACCGCCTGGCCTCCTTCCCGCGCGCTTCCAGAGGGGGTGGCATTGCCATCATCTACAGGGACTGTCTCTCCGCTAACCTCTCCTTCTCTCAGTCTCTACCTTTTGCTCATCCCTCCTTTGAATCTGTCGAGGCCGTAGCAACACTCCCTGACCAGTCCCTCATCTTCTCATGTATCTATCGCCCCCCTCCAAACTCTCAAAAAAAATTCACAAACTCCATGTTCCTCACCGAGTTTGACCTCCTCCTCGACCACTACAGCACACGACCCGGAAAACACATCCTTCTTGGCGACTTCAACTTCCACTTTGACAAACCCGACCACCTTGACACAAAACGCCTTTGCACATCACTTTCAAACCAAAATCTTACACAACACATCACCAAACCCACCCACCGACTCGGCCACACCCTCGACTGGATCATCACCCGCACCTCTGATCAACTCTTTCTTGACTCTGACACCTCCTCTGTGCTTCCCTCTGACCACCTCGCTATTCTCGTCTCCCTCAACCTACCTCCCCCGAAAAAACCCAAGCTCCTTGTCTCTCGTCGCAAACTAAACTCTGTCAACCGAGAGAGCTTCTTTGGCGAAGCTGTCGACCTTCTCCTGGACCCCGCCGCCTCTCCTGATCTTGCATCTCATTTCGACTCCTCCCATCGAAAACTTCTAGACACCCATGCACCTGTCACCACCTGCTCCATACCCAACCGAACCCCCTCCCCCTGGCTCACTGACGACATAGCTGAGGCCAAGCGCGAGCGCCGACAAGCGGAACGCCGCTGGCGCTCATCTGACCTCACCGTCACAGACAGATCTTCCAAACAACTAGATCCAAAGTCTGCAGAATGATCTCCGACTCCAAACGTACACATTCAAAACAAAATCCTGGAATCCACTTCTTCCAAAACCCTCTACGCTACCATGAACACACTCCTATCTATCTATCTATCTATCTATCTATCTATCTATCTATCTATCTATCTATCTATCTATCTATCTATCTATCTATCTATCTATCTATCTATCTATCTATGTCTGTCTGTCTGTCTGTCTGTCTGTCTGTCTGTCTGTCTGTCTGTCTGTCTGTCTGTCTGTCTGTCTGTCTGTCTGTCTATCTCTGTCTGTCTGTCTGTCTGTCTGTCTGTCTGTCTGTCTGTCTGTCTGTCTGTCTGTCTGTCTGTCTGTCTGTCTATCTATCTATCTATCTATCTATCTATCTATCTATCTATCTATCTATCTATCTATCTATCTCCGTAGTCTTGCCGACCGTTGGGGCACCACTGATGACTTGGCAACCAGCTCCCTCCAATCCTCTCTGTTCTCTGCCATTCTCAGCGTATCGCCCAGCTTCAGTCCTGTCCACTCTGAGATATTGTCCTCCCATCTTTTCCTCTGTCTTCCTCTCCTTCGTCCTCCTTGCACAGTGCCTTGCAGGATTGTTTTGGCAAGCCCTGCTGAACGCGTGACATGCCCATACCACTTCAGTTTGCGTTTTCTCACAATGGCTAATAAGTCTTCATAGGGCCCGATGGCTTGCCTGATTCTGCTTCCCACTTCCTCGTTTGTGATGTGATCTCTGTATGAGATGCCAAGCAGCCTTCGAAAACATCTCATTTCAGTGGCTCGTATCCTCCTTTCAAGGTCTGCTGTGAGGGTCCATGACGGCAGGCATACAAGAACACTGAGATGACTAAGGAGCGCATCAGTCTGATCTTGGAGCAGAGTGTGATGTTTCTGTCCTTCCATATGGTCTTCAATCTTGTCAGTGCTGTTGTTGTCTGCGCAATCCTGGACAGTATTTCTGGTTTTGATCCCTCATCTGTCACAATGGCTCCTAAGTATTTGAATTTCTTAACTGTTTCCAGTTTTTGGCCTCCAACCCAGTGCCAATGCCACTGGCATTATTGGTCATCAGTTTGGTCTTCTCTGCACTGATTTCCATCCCATATGCAATGGCTGTACTATCCAGCTTTTCCACCAGCTGAGCTAGCTCCTTCTCTGTTCCTGCAAGGCCATCAATGTCGTCCGCAAAGCGCAGGTTCGTGATTGTTCTGCCTCCAATACTTACAGTTCCTTCATGATCTTTCAGAGCGTCCATCATGATTCTTTCCAGGAAGATGTTGAAAAGAGTAGGTGAGAGCAAGCAGCCTTGTCTGACTCCAACTGTAGTCCTAAACCAGTTTCCTATTTTGCCGTTGAAGCAGACTGCGCTAATGGCCTTGTTGTAAAGGTTTGCTATGACTTTGATCAGGTTGGCATTGATGTTGTATAGCTTCATGGTGGACCAAAGGGCTGCATGCCATACCCTGTCAAACGCTTTCTTAAAATCCACAAAGACATGATAGAGGTCCTGCTGGTGCTGGAGGTATCTCTCACATAGAACTCTCAGGTTGAAGATCTGCTCAGTTGTGCTGCGCCCTGGTCTGAAGCCTGCCTGTTCCTCAGCTATGAATTCCTCTGCCTGTGGCTTCAGCCTGTTCAGTAGGATCTTTAACATGACTTTGCTTGGGTGGGATATAAGACTGAGCATGCGATAGTTCTGGCATTGATGTAAGTTGCCTTTTTTGGGGAGAGTTATTATAAGTGATTGGGTCCATGGTGTGGGCCAGTCCCCTGACTGACAGATCTTATTGCAGATTGTTAGTAAGGCGCTTATCGTGTCTTCTCCCCCTTCTTGGACTAGCTCTGCAAGGATGTTGTCTGCTCCTGCTGCCTTCCCTTTTTTCAGCGACTTCACTGCAGCCTCTACTTCTTCTCGGAGGATGGGATAGTTGCCATTGTTGGTC
>BTPG01000002.1:328583744-328621244 GCA_036245525.1 Semisulcospira habei
AATTGTACCAGAGAAAAGCGAAGTTTCAATCACCCCAACCCTCCCTTTCCCGCCGCACATAAACATACATCAAATTGTACCAGGAAAAAGCGAAGTTTTAATCACCAAAACCCTCCCTTTCCCGCCGCACATAAACATACATCAAATTGTACCAGGGAAAAGCGAAGTTTCAATCACCAAAACCCTCCCTTTCCCGCCGCATATAAACATACATCAAATTGTACCAGGGAAAAGCGAAGTTTCAATCACCAAAACCCTCCCTTTCCCGCCGCACATAAACATACATCAAATTGTATCAGGGAAAAGCGAAGTTTCAATCACCCAAACCCTCCCTTTCCCGCCGCACATAAACATACATCATATTGTACCAGGGAAAAGCGAAGTTTCAATCACCAAAACCCTCCCTTTCCCGCCGCACATAAACATACATCAAATTGTACCAGGGAAAAGCGAAGTTTCAATCACCCAAACCCTCCCTTTCCCGCCGCACATAAACATACATCATATTGTACCAGGGAAAAGCGAAGTTTCAATCACCAAAACCCTCCCTTTCCCGCCGCACATAAACATTCATCAAATTGTACCAGGGAAAAGCGAAGTTTCAATCACCCAAACTCTCCCTTTCCCGCCGCACATAAACATACATCATATTGTACCAGGGAAAAGCGAAGTTTCAATCACCAAAACCCTCCCTTTCCCGCCGCACATAAACATACATCAAATTGTACCAGGGAAAAGGGAAGTTTCAATCACCCCAACCCTCCCTTTCCCACCGCACATAACATGAGTCGCTGCGGTAGCGAAATCATTTGGAGATTTGTAATGATGAGTTTTGTCCCCTGATGAAGAAAGGAGGTGATTTAGAGGTCAATTTTCCCCTACATTCATAACATTAAAATTGACCACGTGGTCCGCGCTACAGTAGGCTTTGGACAGACGATGGTAGTTCAAAGGTGGTGTCCAACTAGCTTGGCGCCTCTCGGAAGAGGCATAGACTTTGAATCCACTGAGTCCTGATGAAATACGATGAGATTTGGATCGACCATGAAATGAAATGAAATGAAACTTTATTTTCCAAGGATAAAAGAATAGGTGCGCAGACCTTTTTTCATTCTTGTCCTTGCTACAAACTACATGAAACACACACGCACGCACACACATGAACACAAAACCCTCAGACTGGGTGACCTACCATTTTATGTGAAAATGGGTTCCCATATTTCTATTTATTCTAGGGCTCTGGAGTTGATGCCAATGTTTAGAACTCACCTTATAACTAAGCTCTACAACTTAAAATAAAATAGACATTTTCTAGAAACAGAGCCACTGGATGGAAAAAAAATGGGTGTTTACCCCAAAAGTGGGTGCCTCTCACACAAAACTGGGATTACAGTGAAAATACCTCACTAAAGATACCTTTGGTTGATTTTACTATTATGATTGTTTGAGTGGGGTTGTAAGGGGGTTGGGGGGGGGGGGAGAAGTGTGTGTGTGTGGGGGGCGGGGCGGGGGGGGGGGGGGGAGGGGAGGGTGGGGGGGGGGGGAGAGGGGGTCATCACTTTTGGTTTATAGAGCTGCTCAATGCACTCTTATGAATGAAAGAGTTTCATTATCAGTGGAATCAGTAGGTCATTTCAGAGGCGCACACTGAGTTGCACGTCAAACCACTCACAAATACTCATTTGGAGAGCACCAGATGGATCCAGTTGGCAAAGTCCCACATTCCACACTATAGGACAGCTAAGACTGAAAAGCAATCGTGGCGTTTATGGCGCGGTACAAGGTTTAAAACTAAGAAAATGTTGTTTTTAGAAGCGTGTCGGGCAAAAGTTTTTATGAAAACTGTTTTAAAACCTCTTTTAACTCAACTTTTCTTAATGTTAAAAGTGTTTTATTGTACATTACTTAACGTCCCGACAGCAACAAGGCTTTCTCAGGACGTGCCTGCACTGCTTGTGAAAAAACAACAACTAAACAGAACATTGAATGTATATCGCCAGCCGGTCAAATACATTAAATAAACCTAACACATGGGGCCTACATAAAGCTAAGACCATTTAGCAACACACATCCAATATCAAGAGCTACAGGCAGTGCAGACAGTAGGGAGAGTTTTAAAAAGTCAAATACAGGTGAATGGACAAAGGGCCGACAGAGACACATGCCCCAGAATAGAGAGAAAAACCCACCCTGTGGGGCTGACCAGGGTGCCCCTGGGAAATAAAAAGTAGTTAACCCCACCCAAGTCCCCCAGGGCAGACCCGGGTGGGGTTAAAAGTGTTTTAATTTACAAGCATGTCGTAACTGATATGCATCTATTCCAACGTATAGTGCTGGATATTTTTCCCATCCTCGCCTTCTCTCGGGCTTCGCTCAACACTCGACTTTCCAGTCCTTCCCTGAAACACCCCCAACCGGTCTGCCCTCAACACTCGACTTTCCAGTCCTTCCCCTGGGGGACTTTTTAGTTCCCAGGGGCACCCTGGTCAGCCCCACATGGTGGGTTTTTTCTCTATATTCCGGGGGCATGTGTTTCTGTCTACCCTTGGTCCATTCACCTGCATTTTCCTTTTTTAAACTCTCCCTACTGTCTGCGCTGCCTGTGGCTCTTGATATTCGATGTGTGTTGCTAAATGGTCTTAGCTTTATTTAGGCCCCATGTCGTAGGTTTTATTTAACGTATTGGACCGGCTGGCGACATACATTCAATATTCTGTTGAGTTTTTGTCACTAGCAGTGCAGGCACGTCCTGAGAAAGTCTTGTTGCTGTCGGGACGTTAAGCTATGTACAATCAATCAACCTTCCTTCAAACGGACAGCATTCACACAAATAATACTTTACTATTACATCAGAAAATGGCCCATCCAAGCCTGCACTCTTTTAACTGCACTAAACGACTGACTGGTGCAGACGACGCATGAAACGACGCTGACTCTGTGACGTCATTTCCATTCAATCAATTTGTGCATACAATCCAAAAGGAGATGCGGCATTGATAACATCGACAAACCTACAAAATAAAGCAACAGGTTCAACCAAAAGGTCGGGCAGGACAAAAGACAACAGCAGCCTCACCCAAAGTCTAAACGTCCTCTCTTACAATGCGCACTCATACAATCACTTCACTTCTTAGCAACCGGCGCACGAATATAATTATAGGCTAAGTCAAACTAAAACAGAAGATAGTGGCGAAAAACCCTTTAAAATAGAAACAAAGAACGACGTTTCAGATCAAATATTCTTCATCTGACATGGAAACAAACGTAGAAAACGTATAGGCTAAGTCCCTGGTGAACGTATACATGAATCTCAAATCTGCCACTAGACATGACCTTTCTCCACATCACCCCGGAAGTACATTACAACTCAACACTTTTTTTTAACAAAACAACCACACCCTCAAATAACAAACCTAATTCTGTAGAAACATAAACAATTTACTCCCTAAAACAACAAAATATCCCCCCTGACCCATATCAGCTATGAAGTTATTTATAGCTAGCTGAGAAGGGTGATGTAATACATACACGCTCATTTTCAGGGTTCTGTGTCACAACACACACACACACATTGCTGGGAGGGACAAGTTTTCAAACACACTACCGGCGTGTCTGTTAAACACAAAAGTGCATGTGTTAACGCCAAAATGAGAAAAACGGATTTTTTTACTTTTTATGAATCTTTACCGCAAGACAATGCAGAAACAACCCTCAGAAAAAATGGGTGTCTGACTTGGAAACCCAGAATTATACACATACCCAGTTTCCATAAGGATGGTAAAGACAGTCACCCGTTTTAGGTCTTTCGTCTACACACACACAGACACGCACACACACACATACACACACACACACAGTCACATGCTTTGACACAGCTGTCAAACACCCGTGACCCTTGACCTTTATGATATCATAGAGTTGACTGAACTAGTATAATATACATTATTACTTAGGAAGGTCTTATCATCAGCTACCTTTGTGCCAAATTTGATTGAAAATTTTGCAAAACTGTTGATGATACATGCAACTACAATTCTTTCCACAAGAAAGGCCAAGCCATTATGGCTCACGTGGACAACCGATATATACTTTTGTGTGACCTTTGTGACCATAAGTAAAGGACTGGCTTTCGCACCAGCAAAGTCTATGTTTTCTCAAAATGTAAGTTTTTTTCACACATATGTACACCCCCACCCTTGACATTTGCAACATGAGTTAAGTAAATTAGTATGCACATGATGGTCTTACTCTTATCATCAGCAACCTTTGTGCCAAATTTAATTGAACATTTTTGTGAAAATGTTGATACCTACAATGTTATCAAAAATCGGCATTTTACACACATTTGCAAGCCTATGACCCTATCCGAAGGGTTATCCAATTCCAAATCAGTATGCATAGATAGATTTTACCATCAGGTATCTCTGTACTGTAGCAAGTTTGGGTTTGAAGACTTTGTGAGCAGTATTTGAGAAAAAAAAACCCTCCTCCTTTCCCAACCAGGCTTGGGACTGGCTATGGCGGAGTTGTATTCCTTTGCAGATATTATAATCCAAACGCACATAAGACTGAAATTTAACCCTTTCGCCGCCACAGGTGTTAAAATGTTGCATTTCCCAGTTCATTACTTCATTTAAAAAACAACATGGAGATGAGAAAACAAAATTTGTACACTGACACCTTTTTTTCTTCATATGACTCACTCAATCAAAGTTTTATATCTGGCCTGATGCAAGAAGAATAGACAAAATCTGTGTTCTCAACACACACAACAGACAGTTTACACACAAGGCAGTCACCAACACAGTAACAAACACATGATAACATGTCAAGAAATATATTAAGAAAATGTTCAACTCACAACTGAAGCATAGTCGGTTGTTCAGAGCTCTACAGATAATCCACTGCCGGGCGAACACACTAACTCACAAGCATAGTCGTCCATGAAGAATACACAACACTCTTCTACATGAAATCTGCTTGCGAGAGTGCTCGCACTAGGATCGTTATCAGAGCTATCTTGCAAATTTCCACACACAAAAAAACTCATGGTCAACTTTGGAGGCTCCTCGTTCGAATCAACATCAGTTTGTGATCGTAGGAGGTTCAAACGACGCAAAACTTCCTCCGTAGAATAGTCTCTTGTGCCGCTCACTTTGCCCTATCGAAGTTTCAGCCATCACGAAAAAGCACCGCTCCAAAAAAGTCAGAAAAACTCGCAATTTCTTCGCTCAAAAGCACTCAAAGTTGGCGCTGGAATCTATGTAAGAGGGGATTTCCCTGTCCCATGATGCACTCTTATTGACCAAACCTACCTCATACATTAGAGTCACGATCAAGTGCAGGCCACGGAACACAGTGCCGTTTTTGTACTGCCCAGTCTCTTAGCCATAGTCAGTCCCAGGCATCCCCTAATATTTCAAACCCCTAAAGAGCAGCGCCCACCAGCTGCACATTTGCCATGCACAAAATAACCAAAAGAACAGCACATTGACAGTCTCATTTCTTGGCTCTGAACCTGATTCCTTACCAACCCCACACCCAATCACCGCTGAAATCAGCGTGCCCCTCAAATCACTACGTCAACGGCAACTCAACATAGGCCCACAATTGTCCACTGTATAAGCTCAGGATGGTATGAATCAAAGCACCGAACATGTCTCCTCTCAGCTAACCAGAAATTTCCAGCAAATTCCAACATTCAGCCCTACTACAAATTTTCAAACAAGACAAAAATTATTTTTAAAAACACCGGTCCTCTTACTGCCTGACCTGAAAGACAGACTCTCCCACCTGAACACCATTCAATCTGCCATCAGTGCAACCCTTAGACACTAGCTAAGTCAAACCCAAAGCGACACCATTGAATGTTGCTGCATCTTTATGTTATGGCCCATTATGTGAAGCGCGTTCTTGTGGCGTTCACAATGCTGTTGATGCCATGAAAAACAGACTATATATGGTCAGAATGCCTCCAAAATTGGCATGTACATCAAGTAATATATCTGATCTTCAGAAATGTTGGATTTGAGACACAGACACATGAAAGGTTTTTTTTTTTCCATATTTTTCCACTACCCCCCCCCCCCCCCCCCCCCTACCCCCCTACTTTTTCTGTTTTTTCCAAGTTTACACACACATGCAATAGAATCAAACTGACTTCTGGTGGGCTGGACAACTGAAAAAGGTTACCATGACACTGACATTGATGAAAAATGAGCTTTCAGACCCAAGGCCATTTCCTTGTGTATCTCAGGGCAGCCAAAAAGACAATGCTCAGGCATCCTCGTTGACCCTGTTGTCAACAAGCAGGAAGAGGCCTGTAACCAGCTGCCATGCCCTATATGCTGCTTGCAATCTTTTCCACAGTCAACAGGGGTCATGAAACAGCTGTGGCAATTTAAACATTAAGTCTACTGAACTAACCCACAGACAAAAGACTACACAAAACAGCCAAAACTATGCTACGCGGGACACACTGCATACCCAAACAAGTGTCTGGAGTGCTTATTTAGGAGGTAGCAGGGAAAAATGGTTATGTACAGTTCATTTTTATATAAAACACACGTGTCAGAGTCTCAGAAGACCTCAACTCATGTTGCAAATGCAGCAGGCATGTGTGTGCCAAACCTGTCAACACTCCTGTAAAAGCCTGTACTGGTAGCCACGACTGCCGGTCCCATTACAATGCACTCAAATGAGCTTTACGCAGTGTAAAAGTGGTTGTGTTTGGCTCAGAATAGACACCAGAGACATCCTTAATGACAATTACAGCAGAATGCCACCTCAGATGCAGCCAGTGTAGCTGGATCATGCAAAATAACACTGAAGGCACCAAGCTAATCTGACAGTACCCTTGAATTATCATGGTCAATCCATCTCCTGCTTCAGGGACCCGGGCGAAATGGGTTAAGACACAATCAGAAATACTGCCGAAATGTTCTAAGAACACATCACAGGGTCGGATCACACCTTACTCCAGGGGAGGGGGGGGGGGGGGGGGCAAACTTCTTGTTTGGGAACATGAATTGCTTCCAGGGTTTAGGAAAACGGGGGGTAGGCATCAGGCTCTTGCTTCCAGGGGCTGATAGATCAGACAACAGGGGGGTGGGTGGTACTAGTGGTCGTCAGACCTTGATTCCATTGGCCGCAAAATCAAATGGGGTGGGGTGGGGTGGGTGGGGGTGTTGTCAGACATTGTAATCAAACAATAATGTGGGGGGCGTCACACCTTGCTTCCAGGGGCAGAAGAATCAAACAAAGGGGAGGAGGGGGGGGGGGGGGTTATTTGACCATCCTTGCTTCCAGGGACCGCAAAATTCAAACAACCCGATAAGGGGGGGGGGGGGGGGGGGGGGCGGGGACAGACCTTACTTCCAGAGGCCAAATAATATAACAACGGAGAGGGGGGGGTGGGGGGGGGGGGGGGGGGGGCAGACAGACCTTACTTCCAGAGGTCAAATAATATAACAACAGGGAGAGGGGGGGGGGGGGGGTAGTCGACAGACCTTGCTTCCAGGGGGCCGCAAAATTCAAATCTGGGGCAGGGGCTGGGGGGGGGGGGGGGGAGGAAAGAGGGGGGGAGCGACAGACCTTGCTTTCTGGGGTTGAAAAATCAAACAGCGGGGAGTGCAGGGGTGAGGGGGGGGGGGAGGGGCAATGCGATAGACCTTGTTTCCAGGGGCCGAATGAAGAAAATAAATGTCAAAATATAGCTATTTTGGACCTATTTCCTGAGCCCCTGTGATCTTGACCTTTGTGAGAGGTCACTCAAATTGGTATATTTAGAAAGGCCTCGCCACAAGGTATCTTTGGGCCAAGTTTGAAGAATATGGCTTGAAAAGTCTCCGAGAAAATGCCAACGTTAAAGTTTACGACGGACGGACGGACGACCACTGGCCTAAAACATAGACTCACTTTTGCTTCACACGTGAGCCAAAAATGTACTTTTACATACGTACGTACCCACACACACACAAACACACCACACCACACCACACCACACCACACCACACCACACAGACACGCACACACACATACATACACACACACAGACAGTCACATGCTTTGACACAGCTGTCAAACACCCGTGACCCTTGACCTTTATGATATCATAGAGTTGACTGAACTAGTATAATATACATTATTACTTAGGAAGGTCTTATCATCAGCTACCTTTGTGCCAAATTTGATTGAAAATTTTGCAAAACTGTTGATGATACATGCAACTACAATTCTTTCCACAAGAAAGGCCAAGCCATTATGGCTCACGTGGACAACCGATATATACTTTTGTGTGACCTTTGTGACCATAAGTAAAGGACTGGCTTTCGCACCAGCAAAGTCTATGTTTTCTCAAAATGTAAGTTTTTTTCACACATATGTACACCCCCACCCTTGACATTTGCAACATGAGTTAAGTAAATTAGTATGCACATGATGGTCTTACTCTTATCATCAGCAACCTTTGTGCCAAATTTAATTGAACATTTTTGTGAAAATGTTGATACCTACAATGTTATCAAAAATCGGCATTTTACACACATTTGCAAGCCTATGACCCTATCCGAAGGGTTATCCAATTCCAAATCAGTATGCATAGATAGATTTTACCATCAGGTATCTCTGTACTGTAGCAAGTTTGGGTTTGAAGACTTTGTGAGCAGTATTTGAGAAAAAAAAACCCTCCTCCTTTCCCAACCAGGCTTGGGACTGGCTATGGCGGAGTTGTATTCCTTTGCAGATATTATAATCCAAACGCACATAAGACTGAAATTTAACCCTTTCGCCGCCACAGGTGTTAAAATGTTGCATTTCCCAGTTCATTACTTCATTTAAAAAACAACATGGAGATGAGAAAACAAAATTTGTACACTGACACCTTTTTTTCTTCATATGACTCACTCAATCAAAGTTTTATATCTGGCCTGATGCAAGAAGAATAGACAAAATCTGTGTTCTCAACACACACAACAGACAGTTTACACACAAGGCAGTCACCAACACAGTAACAAACACATGATAACATGTCAAGAAATATATTAAGAAAATGTTCAACTCACAACTGAAGCATAGTCGGTTGTTCAGAGCTCTACAGATAATCCACTGCCGGGCGAACACACTAACTCACAAGCATAGTCGTCCATGAAGAATACACAACACTCTTCTACATGAAATCTGCTTGCGAGAGTGCTCGCACTAGGATCGTTATCAGAGCTATCTTGCAAATTTCCACACACAAAAAAACTCATGGTCAACTTTGGAGGCTCCTCGTTCAAATCAACATCAGTTTGTGATCGTAGGAGGTTCAAACGACGCAAAACTTCCTCCGTAGAATAGTCTCTTGTGCCGCTCACTTTGCCCTATCGAAGTTTCAGCCATCACGAAAAAGCACCGCTCCAAAAAAGTCAGAAAAACTCGCAATTTCTTCGCTCAAAAGCACTCAAAGTTGGCGCTGGAATCTATGTAAGAGGGGATTTCCCTGTCCCATGATGCACTCTTATTGACCAAACCTACCTCATACATTAGAGTCACGATCAAGTGCAGGCCACGGAACACAGTGCCGTTTTTGTACTGCCCAGTCTCTTAGCCATAGTCAGTCCCAGGCATCCCCTAATATTTCAAACCCCTAAAGAGCAGCGCCCACCAGCTGCACATTTGCCATGCACAAAATAACCAAAAGAACAGCACATTGACAGTCTCATTTCTTGGCTCTGAACCTGATTCCTTACCAACCCCACACCCAATCACCGCTGAAATCAGCGTGCCCCTCAAATCACTACGTCAACGGCAACTCAACATAGGCCCACAATTGTCCACTGTATAAGCTCAGGATGGTATGAATCAAAGCACCGAACATGTCTCCTCTCAGCTAACCAGAAATTTCCAGCAAATTCCAACATTCAGCCCTACTACAAATTTTCAAACAAGACAAAAATTATTTTTAAAAACACCGGTCCTCTTACTGCCTGACCTGAAAGACAGACTCTCCCACCTGAACACCATTCAATCTGCCATCAGTGCAACCCTTAGACACTAGCTAAGTCAAACCCAAAGCGACACCATTGAATGTTGCTGCATCTTTATGTTATGGCCCATTATGTGAAGCGCGTTCTTGTGGCGTTCACAATGCTGTTGATGCCATGAAAAACAGACTATATATGGTCAGAATGCCTCCAAAATTGGCATGTACATCAAGTAATATATCTGATCTTCAGAAATGTTGGATTTGAGACACAGACACATGAAAGGTTTTTTTTTTTCCATATTTTTCCACTACCCCCCCCCCCCCCCTACCCCCCTACTTTTTCTGTTTTTCCAAGTTTACACACACATGCAATAGAATCAAACTGACTTCTGGTGGGCTGGACAACTGAAAAAGGTTACCATGACACTGACATTGATGAAAAATGAGCTTTCAGACCCAAGGCCATTTCCTTGTGTATCTCAGGGCAGCCAAAAAGACAATGCTCAGGCATCCTCGTTGACCCTGTTGTCAACAAGCAGGAAGAGGCCTGTAACCAGCTGCCATGCCCTATATGCTGCTTGCAATCTTTTCCACAGTCAACAGGGGTCATGAAACAGCTGTGGCAATTTAAACATTAAGTCTACTGAACTAACCCACAGACAAAAGACTACACAAAACAGCCAAAACTATGCTACGCGGGACACACTGCATACCCAAACAAGTGTCTGGAGTGCTTATTTAGGAGGTAGCAGGGAAAAATGGTTATGTACAGTTCATTTTTATATAAAACACACGTGTCAGAGTCTCAGAAGACCTCAACTCATGTTGCAAATGCAGCAGGCATGTGTGTGCCAAACCTGTCAACACTCCTGTAAAAGCCTGTACTGGTAGCCACGACTGCCGGTCCCATTACAATGCACTCAAATGAGCTTTACGCAGTGTAAAAGTGGTTGTGTTTGGCTCAGAATAGACACCAGAGACATCCTTAATGACAATTACAGCAGAATGCCACCTCAGATGCAGCCAGTGTAGCTGGATCATGCAAAATAACACTGAAGGCACCAAGCTAATCTGACAGTACCCTTGAATTATCATGGTCAATCCATCTCCTGCTTCAGGGACCCGGGCGAAATGGGTTAAGACACAATCAGAAATACTGCCGAAATGTTCTAAGAACACATCACAGGGTCGGATCACACCTTACTCCAGGGGAGGGGGGGGGGGGGGCAAACTTCTTGTTTGGGAACATGAATTGCTTCCAGGGTTTAGGAAAACGGGGGGTAGGCATCAGGCTCTTGCTTCCAGGGGCTGATAGATCAGACAACAGGGGGGTGGGTGGTACTAGTGGTCGTCAGACCTTGATTCCATTGGCCGCAAAATCAAATGGGGTGGGGTGGGGTGGGTGGGGGTGTTGTCAGACATTGTAATCAAACAATAATGTGGGGGGCGTCACACCTTGCTTCCAGGGGCAGAAGAATCAAACAAAGGGGAGGAGGGGGGGGGGGGGTTATTTGACCATCCTTGCTTCCAGGGACCGCAAAATTCAAACAACCCGATAAGGGGGGGGGGGGGGGGGGGGCGGGGACAGACCTTACTTCCAGAGGCCAAATAATATAACAACGGAGAGGGGGGGGGGGTGGGGGGGGGGGGGCAGACAGACCTTACTTCCAGAGGTCAAATAATATAACAACAGGGAGAGGGGGGGGGGGGGGGTAGTCGACAGACCTTGCTTCCAGGGGGCCGCAAAATTCAAATCTGGGGCAGGGGCTGGGGGGGGGGGGGGGAGGAAAGAGGGGGGGGAGCGACAGACCTTGCTTTCTGGGGTTGAAAAATCAAACAGCGGGGAGTGCAGGGGTGAGGGGGGGGGGGGAGGGGCAATGCGATAGACCTTGTTTCCAGGGGCCGAATGAAGAAAATAAATGTCAAAATATAGCTATTTTGGACCTATTTCCTGAGCCCCTGTGATCTTGACCTTTGTGAGAGGTCACTCAAATTGGTATATTTAGAAAGGCCTCGCCACAAGGTATCTTTGGGCCAAGTTTGAAGAATATGGCTTGAAAAGTCTCCGAGAAAATGCCAACGTTAAAGTTTACGACGGACGGACGGACGACCACTGGCCTAAAACATAGACTCACTTTTGCTTCACACGTGAGCCAAAAATGTACTTTTACATACGTACGTACCCACACACACACAAACACACCACACCACACCACACCACACCACACCACACCACACCACACCACACAGACACGCACACACACATACATACACACACACACACACACACACACACACACACACACACACACACACACACAAACATACACACACACACTCACACACACACACACGCCCACACTCACACTCGCTCACACACACACACACACACACACACACACACACACACACACACACACACACACACACATACACACGCGCAAGCACGCACGCACAGACGCACACGCACGGAAGTACGTAAATCAGATTTAGGTCAGACCCCGCTACGACTCAAACATTGGATTAAAGGCCCGGACAAACGTGGTATCGTGATGTATGTCCGGGCCCTTCAACCAACGCCCGCGTCAGACAAAGCACAGTCCCGACCCACGTCTGTCTAATATGCATTACACACGGTACATGAAATACAACTACATAATAGAATACATTGCACACTGTTAAGACTACATCTGGTACATTGAACGCAAAACTGGAAGCATAAACGTCAAGATTATCTAGACGTTTTACTTCCTCCTGACTAACCAAACACAAACATACATGCAAGCAAGAACTGACTCACACACATACATACACACACACACACACACACACACACAGAGAGAGAGAGAGAGAGAGAGAGAGAGAGAGAGAGAGAGAGAGAGAGAGAGAGAGAGAGAGAGAGAGAGAGAGAGAGACACACACTCACACACACACACACACACACACACACACACACACACACACACACACACACACACACATACACACACACACGCGCGCGCACGCAGGCACGCACACACTCACACACACACACACGCACGCACGCACACACACACACACCAGCATAGACAAACATGCACAAAACACACTGTTCCGCGCACATGCACGCACACACATACTCACGCGCCCACACACTTACATGTTTGATAACAGTCGTTATTCAGAAAGCAGTAGTCGCGTGCGCTTTGTTCGGCGCCTCAATTAAGTGCCGGAATAGTCTTGCCTTGAAGGTGGACAATGAAACATGCCTCGGTAATATTGGCCGGGAAACGAGTTCCAAAGTTTGGCCGCTGAGTAAGACAGGCTAGTTTTGAATATATCAAGTCGTGTCCTAGGTACTGGCACTTTGTTCCTTGATGTCTTGTATGGTGTGTTGGCATATTTAAACAAATCCGAGACGTACGGCGGGGTTTTGGATATGCGGACTTTAAACATGAACACGCCCTTATTGAACAGAAAGAGGTTACGTAACGGAAGCATGTCAATGGCCCTGAGTCGCTCGTCAGTGCTGTCCCTGCTATTAGGAAGGATTAGCCTGGCTGCCCTCCGGTGGAGGGAATTAAGCCTCTTTAAGCACGCATCACTACACCAGTCCCAGACTGTAGATGCGTAGTCAATGTGGGACTGGATGTGAGCGCTGAAGAAGAGTTTTCTAGTTGGTGAGTTCGTAAAGTAAATAAGTTTTGAAAGGAGAAATAGATTTCTGGACATAATTTTGCACACACTGTTTACATGCGCATGCCGTGTCAATTGATCGTCTATAATGACGCCTAACAGCCGACCCTCCTTAACTTGTTTAATCGGCTCACAGTTAAGGGAAAGGCTAAGTGGCGGTGGGTTTAGCTGGTGCCTTTGACGTGTAGTGATTAATATGCACTCTGTTTTAGATGGGTTAGGCATCATGTAGTTGTCTCGGCACCAATTTGAGACATCAAGTAGACTGTGTTGCAAAGAAGAATTAATTTTAGATATTTTTGCCGACGACACGTTGAGAGTGGCGTCGTCTGCAAACAAATTGCATCGCACATTTGATTGTGAGAACAACAAAGACAAGCCCTAAATAGCTTGAAGCCTGAAGGTTCAAGGGTGGCGCCAAGCTATTCCGGGCTATTCCGGCACCACCCTTGAACTGTCATGGTCGACCCTACTGAACCGTTATACAGTCGTCAGAGGACAACTCCCTGACTTGACGTCAGTGCTTATAGTTGCATGAGGTATCTTAGTCCTGCACCAGCCACTATAAGCAAGGTGCTCCATCCGCCATCGCGGAGCACCATGCTTTGTGGCTGACGCAGAATTATGCTTACTCATGCAACTAGCCCCAGGAGTGACTTAAATGTTAGAGTACACGATCGATCGAGTCATGGTTCAACACGTCTATGGGCAGTAATCTGCGCTGCTGTAAATCGATCAATATTGTGTGAACTGATATACGTAAACACGCTGTATTTTGACAGAAGCTCATGACACTGGAGAAGAAGGAATTACAGCGCGCCGAATATATTATAAATGTTACCCGTGAAAACTGACCCCAAATGATCCCAGCTCTATTTTTGAGGGGACAAAACTCAGTACTGCCAATGTCCAAAATATGTATTTGCCATAGCGGCTCTCGTTTATTTATGCGGGAGTGAGAACTGGGTTCATTGATAGATCAGTTTACAGCGGGAAAATGTGTGTAGTATATTCGGAGCGCTTGAAATCTCTACGTATAACAGTGATTATGACCAATATCACCAGTGACATTGGCACTGACGTCATGATTGGAAGCCAAAAGCTGGAAACAGTTAATAAATTCAAATACTTAGGAGCCATTGTGACAGATGAGAGATCAAAACCAGAAATACTGTCCAGGATTTTGCAGACAACAACAGCACTGACAAGATTGAAGACCATATGGAAGGACAGAAACATCACACTCTGCTCCAAGATTAGACTGATGCGCTCCTTAGTCATCTCAGTGTTCTTGTATGTGTTACGATTTTGGTTGTGGTGTTCTGTGAGAACGGTCATGTATAATTCGTAGGAAACGATCCAATGTTTATTTGAGCTATCATGATTACGAATCACATACCTTTTCAGTGAATTTCACTTTCGTTTACGAATAGTGCGGTGTTGATTATCTGTTGCCGCACGGAGTTGAGTCACGAAGAGTCTAGAAGCAGCTCGAGTATTCATTTGTTTACTGCGCGCGTGTAGCTTAGCGTTCAGTGCTGGTGCACTAATCGCGTGTTTTCCAAATAGAGCGGGCAAGGTCATGACCTGCCTGGCCTATTTTTGTGTGACGTCGTGGCGCGCCGAGATTTTCCCAACGTAGCGGTTTGTAAACAGCAGCCAGATTTTTTATCGAATATTCCAATGTAATGATTATTCATTGATATGTAGGAGTTTTAGTGCGTAGTTTGTTCTGATTGGTTGTGTTATGCGAATTTTCGCGATTTTTCTGGAAAGTATGTTACTATAAAAGAGTCGGCTGGGAAGCTCATGCGTACATTGTCTTGCATTTGTCAGTTGTAGAGACACAGTTAGCGTAGGTACGTGGCCCGTGTAGGGTGTACATTGTGTGAGACGCTGTGTATGAGAAACTTTGTGTCAGAGTGTGGACATTGCAGAAGAGACATTGTATCAGTGATTGTGAATTTGGAATTGCATTGTGTGGAGATCGCATCGCTGAATTAAAATATTGTTGGAACTGTTTCTCCAGTATTGTCTACATCCTTAAGCCACGTGTGACGGATTGCAGCTGAATGAGAGTTATTTAAAAGAACCTTACGTGCGTGCGTCTGGTGTGTTTATCATACTACGACTACAACCCCACCACGTAACAGTATGCCTGCGAGTCATGGACCCTCACAGCAGACCTTGAAAGGAGGATACAGCCACTGAAATGAGATGTTTTCGAAGGCTGCTTGGCATTTCATACAGAGATTACATCACGAACGAGGAAGTGGGAAACAGAATCAGGCAAGCCATCGGGCCCGTTGAAGACCTATTAGCCATTGTGAATAAACGCAAACTGAAGTGGTACGGGCATGTCACACGTTCAGCAGGGCTTGCCAAAATAATCCTGCAAGGCACTGTGCAAGGAGAACAAAGGAGAGGAAGACAGAGGAAAAGATGGGAGAACACTATCTCAGAGTGGACAGGACTGAAGCTGGATGATACGCTAAAAATGGCAGAGAACAGAGAGGAATGGAGGGAGCTGGTTGCCAAGTCATCAGTGGTACCCCAACGGTCGGCAAGACTACGGGATATAGATAGATAGATAGATAGATAGATAGATAGATAGATAGATAGATAGATAGATAGATAGATAGATAGATAGATAGATAGATAGATAGATAGATAGATAGATAGATAGATAGATAGATAGATAGATAGATAGATAGATAGATAGATAATTATATAGATAGATAGATAGATAGATAGATAGATAGATAGATAGATAGATAGATAGATAGATAGATAGATAGATAGATAGATAGATAGATAATTATATAGATAGATAGATAGATAGATAGATAGATAGATAGATAGATAGATAGATAGATAGATAGATAGATAGATAATTATATAGATAGATAGATAGATAGATAGATAGATAGATAGATAGATAGATAGATAGATAGATAGATAGATAGATGATAGATAGATAGATAGATAGATAGATAGATAGATAGATGATAGATAGATAGATAGATAGATAGATAGATAGATAGATAGATAGATAGATAGATAGATAGATAGATAGATAGATAGATAGATAGATAGATAGATAGATGATAGATAGATAGATAGATAGATAGATAGATAGATAGATAGATAGATAGATAGATAGATAGATAGATAGATAGATAGATAGATAGATAGATAGATAGATAGATAGATAGATAGGTGTCAATAGGTATGTGGATTTATATAAAAATGTTTCCAACAAATTTTGAATAAAGGGGTTTTCAGACTGACTTTCTGTGGTTTTAAATTTTGTGCAAAAAGTTGAATAACAGTCATATAGTTCAAGGGATACTAAATAGGAGTAATTACCTTAGTGGTTAGTCAATGAACATCCATAAGTAACATAAGCCATTGCATGCAGCTGACATGACTTGGGTGTAACGTGTGTTGTGTATGAACATCCATAAGTAACATAAGCCATTGCATGCAGCTGACATGACTTGGGTGTAACGTATGTTGTGTATGAACATCCATAAGTAACATAAGCCATTGCATGCAGCTGACATGACTTGGGTGTAACGTGTGTTGTGTATGAACATCCATAAGTAACATAAGCCATTGCATGCAGCTGACATGACTTGGGTGTAACGTGTGTTGTGTATGAACATCCATAAGTAACATGAGCCATTGCATGCAGCTGACATGACTTGGGTGTAACGTGTGTTGTGTATGAACATCCATAAGTAACATAAGCCATTGCATGCAGCTGACATGACTTGGGTGTAACGTGTGTTGTGTATGAACATCCATAAGTAACATGAGCCATTGCATGCAGCTGACATGACTTGGGTGTAACGTGTGTTGTGTATGAACATCTATAAATAGCATAAGCCATTGCATGCAGCTGACATGACTTGGGTGTAACATGTGTTGTGTATGAACATCCATAAGTAACATAAGCCATTGCATGCAGCTGACATGACTTGAGTGTAACGTGTGTTGTGTTTGTTGTTCCCACAAATGTTCGTGTTGATCAGCCTCATATAAAATAGTCAACATTCCAGCCGGGGTATCTTAGCAAAGTAAAGCGCATTTTGTCATAACAGACACTTTTCCTTTGCCTAATGTCATACTTTTTTCCGGCATATGTCTTTATTTGACCTTTTAATGGAATTTCAACTAGTTTATTGACAGTATTTTACTGTATATAAAAATCAGACAGGTACGTACATCATGAACAAGTGTAACAATTCAACGTAGGCTGGGGGTGGGGGGGGGGGGGGGGGAAGGGGGCAGCGATGTTTGCACAGTGTAGTCCCACATTCTTCACACGGTAGGCCATATCGGCGCACCCGCGACCATTTCTGCACATCGTAGTCCCAACAGCAGTGACCCTTTTCAGCTCGAAAGAGACTAAAATTCCCTAATTTAAACACAGAATACCACTTGTACAACCCGCAAGAAGTTGGCAAGTGCATTTAGTGTAGTGTGGACGCTGTTTTACAGCAGAATCTGTCCCAACGAATCGGACACGTTATCGATCAAAATTTGCACACGAAAAGGTCACAGATTTCTTTTAATTATGACAATTTCCCGCCAACTTTCGAAATTCTGCAAAGAGCTGCAGGTGTGCCAATCTATTTGCAGCTACATACCCTGATCGGGACGAACATTTTATAATGACATCGGGACGAACACTTCATAATCCGACCACATCACTCTCTTGCTCAAACTCCTTCACTGACTCCCCATCCCCCAACGCACCCAATACAAGATTCTGTCTCTCTGCTACAAATCTCTAAATAACTGCGCTCCTGTCTATCTCTCCAATTTACTTCACCCCTACACTCCTTCCCGCTCCCTCCGCTCCGCCTCCGACCCTCTCCGCTTCCACATCCGTCGCACCAAACACAGCACCTTCGGACCCCGGTCCTTCTCCGTCTACAGACCATCCAAATGGAACACTCTCCCACTCTCTCTCCGTCAGAAACACTCTCTCTCCTCCTTCCAGTCCGCCCTCAAAACTCACCTCTTTTATCAGTTCTAGCACTATATCACCACACCCCCCACCCCAAATAGACTGTCATAATGTATTTCACTATTTGTGGTACGTGAGTCATTGTCTAAAGCGTGCGCATGCGTGCGCGAGTTGTCAGTGCGCGCTTAGAGTTATAATTATTATACGATATGCGCATTATAAATACCGTAAGTATTAATTATTGTTATTATCATAATGACATCGGGCTCTTGACAATGTATTGGTATTCATTAAAAAAAATATAAAAAAAAACGCCGAAAAATGAATAACTCAACTTTTGGCCGGTTTAACCCGTTGTCCCGAAAAATCGAACACTACCCAACTGCAAGAGGTATAGATCCTCATGAACCCCCGCAGCCGGCTGCGGGGGTTCATGAGGATCTATTCCGCTGGTGGAAAGCTATTTGTACCCAGGTTTGCTAGGGATCGTTGACCGCGTCACGGCCGTTGAATTTACAATGATGATTCCCAACGGTCTGCGACGGTCCACTGACAGTAAGGGGTTAATCTGACATAAAGCCTGATTGTCGTAAAATGAAGCCTGACCTTTCTGTTCGCTCAGGCCCCTTTGCTACCGAGTAGTGTCAGGGTGTCGGCTTCGCGCAACAAGGGCAGTAGAAATCCTGTGTTACCGAGTAGTGTCAGGGTGTCGGCTTTGTACGCAAGGGCAGTAGAAAGCCTTTGTTACCGAGTAGTGTCAGGGTGTCGGCTTTGCGCGGCGCAAGGGCAGTAGAAAGCCTTTGTTACCGAGTAGTGTCAGGGATGTCGGCTTTGCGCGCAAGGGCAGTAGAAAGCCTTTGTTACCGAGTAGATGTCGTGGAGTCAGGTCTATTATGGATAGAATTGCGTGATGTGACGCACGATTCTGTAAGATTTAAGCGATTTAATCACTTTCGAAATGGAATCTATCAAGTATCATCACTAAAGTACCACCAAAATATGATTTTAGGTCAGTTTTCTGAACCCCACTTTCATCGGCTGCTCTGCGAATCCGCCTACAAGATGGCGGCTATCGCTTCGAGACGGCGGCATCCTCGATTCATTTGAACCAGCCCTGTTTACGCATTCAAAGCGCTTACGTTTATTCGATATGGTCGGCAATTCACTTTAATTGTGTAAGTGAAGGCACGCATGTCTTATATGTTTAGTTTTTAAGCGTCAATAGTCAGAAATATGACCCGATATTCACCGATACAAATCACAGCATGTGTCAGTGAAGAGTTTCCCCTGAACCAATCGAAATGAATTTTCACGGCGTTTCTGCGTGTGCGGATGAGGCATTTCGATGCAATGCAAATGTTTCTTTTATTGTGCATTTCGTTTCTCCGTGTAGGGAAGTCTTTACCGAGTTACTGTCCGTTTAATATTTTCCTCCCAAAAAGGCAGCTGTAACAGGATGTAACCAGCCGATTCAAACCAGCCTCAGCCGGAACCAACGGCAGTTCTGAAAGTTCAATGTCATCACATAGTCGATGGCGTAGGAACTTGAACAGGTGCGAAATCCGCCTACAGGTACACATGAATACATATGGATTTCAACACTGATACATTTTAATACCTGCGATTCACATCAGGTCAGTACATATTTTATTCCCGCACGTACACCTGTGCACCTGCCGCCACTTGCAGGACACTCTTCCGAGCCAGCAACTGCCAACTGTTTCTTTGCACGGCAGCGAGTTTGTTGTTGTTGTTGTTGTTTTGCGTGGGGCTAAAAGTCGCCTCACAAAACCAAACCGTTAGGACTGTCAGACAGGCACTGGCTGTTGAAACTGACGTGCAACGCGGCCCTAAAGCCCACTGTGCCTTTCGGCCCCGGGTACACCAGTGGATGCAGAGCGTGTTTTTAAATACCCGTAAACTCAACGTAACAGAGCCCCAATCGTCAAGGGAACATCAACACAAAGTGGTTTCAGCAAGAGACATTAGATCCTCATGAGCCCCCGCTATTGCGGGGGCTCATGAGGATCTATACCTCTTGCGGTTGGGCGGTGTTCAGTTGTTCTCGGCAGTGAAAGGGTTTGCTGCATATCGCGTCAACAGCAAATCGTCGAAAATAATCGACCCTGCTAATGAAAAATAAAGCGTTTCACACGTTCTCATTGTCAAAGCCAGAACTTAGATTTCAATTATCTCCCAAATCTTTGACATTCGAACCCGGACATTTCGCCAGCCGTCCGCTTAACCCCTTCTCTGCCAGTGATCCCGAAATGCGCAGCTAAAATCACTACACGCTGGCTGACTTTCGCATGAACACCACAGATATAATTCGAATCAAAATAGACATTAAAAAAAAAAACACAGGACTAACAAGGGACATAAATCCTCATGATCCCACTCATTCGGGCTTACATCCCTTGTATGTCTCATTAAACGTCCGCTTTGCCCCGGCAGTTTTGGGGTTCATAATGATAATAATAAACAGTAATAAAATGTGCTAATCACAGACGCCCACTGCCGAGTTGTGCATTTTTCTTAAAAAATTAGAATATTAGACCGATGCTTTTTTGGTCGAACGGAGTCAAGCGTTTAAGTCTGCCTAACTGCTTGACATATCATTTAAACGATGAACCGGCTACGACTGACTGTTTCATGTGTTTAAAGTTCCTGCTCCAGACAATAAACCCATTCAGCCCTGATGCACTACAGCTGGAGATGCATCGACCATGATAATTCAAGGGTAGTGCCAGATTACCTTGGCGCCTTTCGGCGCCAAGCTAATCTGGCACTACCCTTGAATTATCATGGTCGATCCATCTCCTGCAACAGTGCATAGTCGTTAGATGACGCTTCGAAAATATGGAAAATACGTGCGTCGTGCAGAATGTGTTAAGAGTTAGTAGTTCGCAATATATTTATTAATATGTTCTTAGTATGTCTTACGATAATGCTGGACAAAAAGGGATGACGTAAATTATAAAGTGATAATGTCGTAAAGGAAAGACTTTTCTGTTATTTTCCTCGTTGCGATGCCGCATGCTTGTTCGGGCTTTTAATCCAATGTTTTCGTCCAAACACATGCCACTTTAACCTACTTCTGATTTCTGTGTTTACAGCTCGTTTCGCGGCTAATACCCACCAGACATTCGCGTTATTCGCGTGATAACAGACACGCTGACGTTGCTGCTGAAAAGAAAAGAGAGCCGTCTGTGGGTGTCCTTTCCACAAACAAATCTACTCCGAGAGTACGCCACAAGCACACTTCTATTTAAATGAGACGCTTAGCACCTCATTTGAAGAAAAGATTACTTGTGGTGTACTCTCTAGGTGTGTCTGGGGAATAAGCATCTCATTTGAAAGACTCGGAAGTGAGATACGATGTTCTCTCCCCAGATATGCCATCACAAGTACACTTTTAGTCAAATGGCACGCTAACCATCTCATTTGAACAGAAGTGTACTTGTGGTGTACTCATCCCCTCCCTCCCCCACCCCCGGGTAAATCTATTCTGGCAGTGTCGCCTGAAACGGCACGGGAGGAAAAGATTCTACTGCCTTAAAAAACAAAACAACACGGCATCCTGGAAAGTTGATATTCCAAATTAGGTCAGTGCCATCTGATTCGTACACGTCAGCATGAAATCACGTGAAAGTTCACACTTCTGATACAAGCTGACGACCATGCTAAAAGTATAAAAAGGCCTTGTTTTGCTTGCAAAGTTTGTGGTTTTCTGAACCCAACACTGCGACATCTTTGGATTTGCCATCTACATCTCTGACGTCGGTGTAAGTATTTCTCAATTTGTAAAGATTTTTGACTGAATTCATTCAAAGTCAATTTTAATTTATAAGTACCGAAAATTGATTTGACAATGTGTAGAACACCTACCTGACAAGAAAGTTGAAGAGTTATAAACTGCCTTGAAAAGTCGCCTATATGAAAGCCGTCTAAACAATACTTTTCGGAATATTTTTTTAATTATTTTAAACTTATTAAAAAGAATGAAGAAGTGTAGCACTCGCAACTTGTTCTTGCTTCCCACCTCGTTCTTTTTGTTGGTGTACTTCCAGACAGACCTACTCGGGGTGTGCCACAAGTACACTTCTATTCAAATGAGATGCTTAGCAACTCATTTGAACAGAAGTTTTCCCTGTTGGCGCACGCCCGGATTGGGTCTATCTAGGGAGCCTTTAGGCGACCCCCGCTAACAGTACGGGATGAAACAGTCACTATTCTTGAACTGATGTCAGATTTCTTTTCATTTCATTTTCTTCTTTGTTTGTGTTTATGTACGATGTAGGGGATAATTGGCGAATACAGACAATTACTGACCCGAGGTAGATGGAACATGAAACACTGTGCTTTACTTTTCATCAATAGTATATATTTATGAATTATTATGCTCGTGAATGGTGTTTTCCAGGACTTTGCTGCAAGTTCCTACAGAATGAGGACACTGGTTATCGTCTTGTGCCTGCTCATTGCCGGGTATGTACAGAGGCGTGTCGAGGGCAAAAGATGATTTCCGAAGAAGATCAAAATTGTACGCGTTTCGACGAAACCTATGAATTAAAAGCCCGGACAGACACGCAATATCGCAAGTTTATCCGGGCTTTTTAATCCGCTGTTTTCAAGGCCAAAACGCGTGTAATGTGTATTCAATGATACACTGAAAGGCAAAAGTTCTGCACATGCTTCCAAGTGATATAAGTTGTGATATTGCCCTTAGCACCTCGTGAATGTTGTGTGTTTATGTGTTCTGTGTTTATGTACAGTGTGTGAGGGAATGCGCGTGATTCACGTGAGCGTGCTTGTTGGGTTCAGTTTGCGGCTATGTCCTGCGCATTGAGTTATATTATAAATATGAGAAATGCGCCATATAAATACTATGTATTATTGTTATTATTATTATTACCTATTAAACATGGAGACAAACAAACCAGAGAGACTACTGCTGGGAGATTGCTTGATCTTTTAATGCTAACAAAATCTTTTTATTTGGAACTCGCGACTGACACAGGAATTTCGCAATTAATTTTGTATCAAAACAGATAACGTCGATTAACAGAGTAGAACATGACTTTTTTTGTGAATCTTTTGTGCACGTTAGATAGCCAGATGGTAGGCAGTTCATACAATGCATTAAAAAGGTCCCTGGATTTACCAACAAAAATACACATGGACACCTGTTTCAAATCACCTCCTCGTCTCCTGTATCACTGTCTAACAGGTTGAAAGTTTGTTTTAATATGTTTAAGTACAACATTTTACCACTTTTTATGGTGTTGGTAAGTCAAAAACATGATGTTAAAACCAGCCTAAATGATAAATTTCCGTTTTGTAGATGTTTGCATTTGCATCTTCTGTCACTATTTCAGTAAACAGTAACTGCTTCTTTGTCGTTAAAATCATACAGAATCACTCAAACGCGTCATTGAATGGATGTCCTGAATGAATCTGACATGGAAACATCACCACCGATCGAGGAACTTTGTTCCATCTTCTGGGCAGTATTGGGCTAGAATGAAAGAAGACCTCAAAAACACGAAAACATAAATTTTTCCGTTGCAGTGTTCCTGTAACGATATTTGTTTGGGTCAGAGATGCGCCATTTGACGAGTTTCGGGCCACATTATCTATGGGACTGCTTCCAGAACAAGAAATGCAACAGCACGCCATTTAAACTATTTGAAGGTGTACGGTGCGTCTGCAATGGAACTGTTGGACTGTATGCTTGTTTGGCGCCAACGTGTATCGACGTGACGAAAACAATTTTCACGATTTTGTCACATTATGTGGCAACATAGTCAGGAGACAATATACCAAAGTTTCATTGAAACTGAAGCATCGGCTAAGGTTTTACCAATTTTTAAAGTCAGTTGTGCAGAACTTTTGCCTGTCAGTATAATTTCATCCTGGTTTCACTTCCACAGCCAAGTTTCTCACGTTAGTGTAACTATTTGCCTGTGTGAGGAATATATCCATATAGCTGCTTCGCTTACATAATTTGTTTTGTCGATCAGGATGAAAATACGATAGCTGTATTGCTTATCCCTGTGACTTCCAGAACCAAACGCCTGATTCTATGGCATGGAGGTCATTTGGTTCTTGGGAATGCAAGGGTTAGTCAAGTGTCTTTTGAAAAAAAAAACATACAGTTTCACCATGCACTGTTGGAGTCTTTCTTCTTTCTACTTTGATGTATTGTGTTAACTCATTCTACCCCAACACCGAAATCCCCAAATGTTGCCGTTGTCCTCTGAAGACTGCACTCTAGTGCAGGACACAGATCGACCATGATCGATCCTTATCTTGCTGTGGTGTGTCTGTGGTAGAAGGAGTTAACTCATTACATTCTGAGGATGAAATTATCGTTTTTTATATTTAATATATCTTTGGGTGTCTACGTGATAGTTTGAAGACAGATCGACCATTCTAGTTCAATTTTGGTGTCGGAATAGCTTGGCGCCTACAGGTGCCATATTGTTCCGACACCACCTTTGAACTAGCATGGTCGATCCACATCCTGTCGAAGCATGTCAGGGCTTTATGGGTTAAAGAGTATATATACATGAGCGTTGCATACAGAGCATGGTCCATTTCGTGGAATTACTGCGGCTCGGAAAATGGCCAAAACCACTATTGCGAGTCCTTCAAGACATGCTGCAAGAGCCCCGCCTGTACCAGCCCTTATAGCTGTTGCCCGCATATCAACGTAAGTCATTAAAAGGTCTACTCACAAACCAGATAGGTGAGGCTAGCGCTGGCAGAATTGTACAACAAACCAAGGGGAATTACTCAGCGCTGGACAAACGAACAGTTAGATCCACTGCCCCCGCGAGGGCAGGGGATCTAACTGTTCGTCTGTCCAGCGCTGAGTAATTTCCATTGGTTTGTTGTACGATTAAAAGGTCTAGTATTGCAGTTACGGTGACATTGATAATGTACTACTACTTCTACTACTAAGTCTACTACTACTGCAAGCCCAACAAGAACAATAATAATGATACTACTACTACTAATAACATAATTATAAGAAGAAGAATTTATAGAATAATAATGAAAAGAATAATAATAATCATCATCATCATAAGAACAAATATTAATGTTTTGTTATTGTTATTGTTATTATTATTATTATATTACTACTACAACGACGACAACAATAATGAAAATAATATTATCATAATCATAAGAATACATTTTAATAAATAATAATAATAATAATAATAATTAGGCATTGAACCGTGTGTGTTGGGTTAATTCGAGAGTTACGTCGTGGTATTGTAGTCCGATGAAGGTGATTATCAGACCGACGCGCCCAAGGCACGGAGTTCTGATAATCAGCTTCAGAGGACTACAAACCACGATGTAACCTTAGCAGTAACCAAACACAGACGGTTCCATGCCATTGTCGTTCAGTCTAAATTACACACTATTTAAAGTCTCGGATGTGTGTCAGATCTCAGCAGTAAAACGCCAAATATTTCTGACGTCAGACTGTTTTTTTTTCTTTCTGGGAAATACACAAGGGACGGGACTCTTTGTGACTAGGCTACCATGCCCGGTCGTGCAAATGAGCTTGCTTTTTTGCCGCTGGAATTGCGAACGTTTACCAGCGGTGCTGCTTCTAAGCAGCCAGTGACAAGATCAAAATCTGTAGCAATCAAGTGCGGACTTTTTTTCACTGGGTGCAAGTGATAGAACTTTTTTTAATTTTGCCGGAGCGCAGGACTGCGTGACAAGTGACTGGATATACGGCAGGTCTGATTTCGTACATGACGCATGTGTCGTTGGCATTCACCAACCAGTACTGAACCCATACATGCATTTACCAATGACTCGATCTTTTCAACAAAACTGAAATGTCATAGATCTGTCACATTTTCTTTATTTATTTCACTTAATCTCCTACTGCACGAGTGGCAACAGACTTTGCTTTCTAAACAGCTTACGTGTTGACATGGAGCACAGTGGAAAGTGTCGAGCTGTCTCAGTACAGAGTTTGAATTGCGACACACTCCTTGATTCATGCCGAAATAAGGTACAATTCTTGTATTTCCGTATCGTCTACCGCCATTCGATCTTTGTGTTTTCCAGTTAATTATTATGTAAGGTCTAGTCTAACCCCTCATCTAAGCGTTCAGACGAAAGACCTAGGACAGATTCGTGCGGGATACTAGAATTGTGGATTGGCCAGGTGATTAAAAAATTACAGGTACGGCAATGGTTCTAGGAGGTAGGCATTGGGGCATTGAACCCCCTGCGATTTTTAGATGCTGACCAATCACAGTGTCGGAAAATGGAGTGACTGAACGACAATTATTAGTAGTATTATTACTATCATTATTGCTGCAGTCTTGTCAATGAAGGCGACAGATGGACTGAAAGTCGTTAATGGAGGTAGCGGAGCGTTAGTTCTGTTGATGATATTACAGCGCACTAGACTTTTTATCCCAGATAATAGCTCATTATGATGGTGATGATGAATGATGATGATGGCGCCGATGACTGACTACAGCAGTGATGACGACGACGGTAACGACTCACAAAATTGTATCTTGCTTGTTCTGACATGTTTTTACACTGGCTACCTCCCATCGATCTCCCACGCGGTATTACGCGTAGCAGATGAATGGGAGGTAGCCAGTGTTAGCCCAGTAAGCAAGAGTCTTAGGGCCAACAGTGTGCGCCGCCCGACTACGTGGGCCGACGTCGGCCCGAAGGCCTCTGCCTTTGTGAAGAGACCAGGCGACACAGTAACTTGACAACTGCGCAAAGGCCCTCTGACCTTGGCTTACTGTCTGTCGCCTTGAAAACACGTTTGTCGACCAACGTTTGTGACCAGCGCACTGGGGCACCACAGCACACTGGTCACCAACACACTGGTCACGAGCGGTGGCAGTGAAACGCATTGTGAAGGTGTAGTACATCAATGACGCGCACATTGTGCAGGGTGTGTGCTGCAGCGGCGGGACGACATGCTGTCCGTCTGGCTCCACCTGCTTGCCTGGTGGAACTACGTGCCGAACGTCCAACGGCAAACGCGAGATAGGCGCCACTGACGTCATAGCAGCGTAAGCGTCTTCTTTAAAACCCCTTCACTGCCTAGAACAACTGAACACGACCCAGCTCCAAGAGGTTTAGATCCTCATCAGCCCCCGCAGTTGCACTAACTTACCGCAGTTGCGTGGGCCCATGAGGATCTATGCCTCTGGCACACACTACTTTTGTATCTTGGACGGCTAGGGCTCTTGGCGCTGAATTAACACAGATTCCAAACGGTCTGCCGGTCCACTGGCCGTGAAAGGGTTAACCTGAGTTAAAAGTGAACGAGCCTCCACACAAAACTTATTCATATTTGACGTGTTGACAGATTTGCACACAGGCTTGATACGTATTTGAATAATATGAATATATCAATATATGAACAAATGAATATGAATATAAATACATATTTGTGTTTCAGCGACGTCACCGTGCCGGAACCTCCGAGTGGTTCGTTTCCGGCTTGACCAGCCAGGACTACTCCACGATTTGCAGTTTTACGTTCAACCATTTTCTCTCTGACGTCATTTTGCGTACTAAGCTACATGTGTACTTGTGATCCCTTTGGCTGTCGGCAGCAGGTTTTGTCGTCATGATTCCTGCAGGGTAAAATCGCTACCGACATCTAACGGTCAGGCCGCAGCAAGTACGCAAACGCGCACCCTTCTACCCGGCCCCTTTCCCACTTGGCCACCCCTTCGAACACACACCCACATGCACGAACGCACGCACGCACATGCAAGCACGCACGCACACACACACACAGTTTACAAGGTTGCTGCGATGTTTTGAGAGAAGTGACTAACGCAGATTGTCAGTAGTCCATGCGATGAAGACAATAAAACAATTCAGCATTAATGGCGTTAGTGTTTTAGTTTTCTCTTTGTTTGTTTTAATGTGTGATTTTGAGCAAGTGTGTGTGTGTGTGTGAGTGCGTGCGTGCGTGTGTGTATGCGTGCGTGCGTGCGTGTGTGTGTGCGTGCGTGCGTGCGTGTGTGTGTGTGCGTGCGTGCTTGTGTGTGTGTTGGGGGAGCGGGGGTGGTGGTAGGCGTGGGGGTGGGGGAGGGGGTGCAAGTGTGTGATTGTGAGCAAGTGTGTGTGTGTGTGTGTGTGGGGGGGGGGGGGGGCAAGTGTGTGATTGTGAGCAAGTGTATGTGTGTGTGTGTGGGGGGGGGGGGGGGCAAGTGTGTGATTGTGAGCAAGTGTGTGTGTGTGTGTGTGGGTGGGGGGGTTGGGGGGGGGGGGGGGGGCAAGTGAACGGGTGACAGGTATGGGCAGGGCGGGTGTGAAGTGAAACACAGGATCCTGTTACTGAGGTTTCGTTTGCGACGAACGACAACCAGTACTAACCACGAACGACAACCAGTACCGACCACGAACGACAACCAGTACCAACCACGAACGACAACAAACACCTGGCGGATAACCAGCTTGTTCCATAAGCACAGACAACACTTTAAACATTTCCAAGAGGCATAGATCCTCATGTGCCAGGGCTCACGAGGATCTATGCCTCTTGGAAATGTTTGGAGTGTTGTCTGCCCCATAGGGGCATCACGATGGTGCTTTGACTAAATGTAAATCCGCTGCGCCACCGCGTGCGCGGCACCTCGTCACTAGCTCAAGTCAGATCTGCATTTAGTCAAAGCACCATCGTCAAGCCCCTACGGTCTGTCTGACGTGATGTCGCTCTCGTTCGTTGTTGCGAGTCGTTCGTATCAAACAAAACCTCACTAATCACTGCTTCTCCTACTACTACCTTTTTCGAGGTCTGCAATTCAAACCAGAAAAAAAAAAAACATTAACGTCCTCTGACATCAAGCGACGACCCAAATGCTACACGACGGCACAAGTAAGATCATATTACATGTGGTTTTCTTGAAGAAAGTGCACAAAATGACCCAACTGTTTGTCGTTCTTGAGGGAGCGTGACAAAAATCACGAATAAATTCACTAACCAAATGTGCATGCTGTTGAAACGCGTATTATGGTGTCTGTCTATCTGTCTGTCCGTCCGTCTCAATTTCTTTCCCCTGCATCTGAGAGATTCATTTCAGGCGTCAGTAAATTCGGATGGGCTTTCAGTTTGTCCTAAAAAAAAAACTACAACAACCTTATACCGGTTCTTTTTGTCTGTTTGAGCATACTTTTTGATATTTTATTCTTATCTTAGAAGAATGTTGTGTTGTGAACATAATTTTGGTCCGTAGAAAAACAACGCTTAAAGGAGCATTACGCGTAAAGCTGAAGACGCATTTCAGCACCATTTGTGTTCAACATGCCCTGTCGCAACAGCAAATGAACTTTAACGGCAGTTTGGACACGCATCAGACACACACGCGTAATAACACTTATTTAATCTGCGCAGCCGTTAGCGTGTCAATCTAATTCTAGCTGTTTCTCATACTGATACCGTTGTATTTATAGAATGGAGTGGAGTCATTGTCAGGTTATTGGATATTAAAACGACGTGTGCTGAACTGGATTCGGGTTGCGGGTTCTAATCCCGTCCCGGCCCCGGTAGCTGTACTCACAATCCAGGGGGGGGGGGGGGGGAACAGATTTGTTTCATTATCATGTCCTTTGAAAGGTCACGGTCCACAACTTGCAGAATTTCAGCCTGTGTCCGAGGACTTTGTTCGTGACATTATTGCACATGCTCCTCTCAAGTGTTGCTCTCTGGATCCTCTTCCAGCTAGCCTTTTCAAATCACGTAAAGCTGACCTGATTCCAGTCATCACCAGAATCATGAATGTGTCACTACAGACTGGTGTAGTGCCTGAATATTTCAAACAAGCAGTTGTGACACCTTTGCTGAAGAAACCTGGTCTCAACAAAGAATGTTTTAATAACTATCGGCCCATCTCCAATCTCCCTTTCTTATCAAAGCTATTAGAACGCATTGTTCTGTCTCAGCTCCAAAACCATCTCATTTCCAACAACCTCCTAGAAACGTTTCAGTCCGCTTACAGAAAACAGCACAGTACAGAAACTGCTCTCCTGCATGTTACAAACAGCCTTCTGTGCAATGCTGACAACAAGCTAGTTTCCATTCTTTGCCTCCTTGACCTCTCGGCGGCATTTGATACGATTGACCATACTGTACTCCTAGAGAGACTTAACACAGCCTATGGCATCTCTGGCAAAACACTTAGCTGGTTTTCCTCGTATCTGCGTGGGCGTACTCAGAAGGTTGTTGTCAATCAATCAGAGTCGCAGCCCCTCATGCTGAGATACGGTGTCCCCCAAGGATCCGTCCTTGGGCCCGTCCTTTTCAGCCTTTACACCCAATCCCTGTCTGACGTCATCACCCGACATGCCTGTGAATTTCACAAGTATGCCGACGACACCCAGCTCCACAAAGGTGCTTCTCCATCTAATTTTCCTGCTCTTGTGAAAGAGATTGAACTTTGTATTTCCTCTGTGAAAAAATGGATGCTGTGCAACAAACTGAAGCTGAACGACGGCAAGACTGAATCACTTTGCGCTGGTTCTGACCACTCCCTTAGTCAGGTTCCGCCAGGGGCCTCCCTCGTGGTTGGCGACAGTGAAATAACTTTTAGCCAGTCTGTACGTAATCTGGGAGTTCAGTTCGACTGCAGTATGTCCATGCACCATCACATTACTAATGTGTGCAGGACGGCGAACTTCCAGCTGCGAAGAATCAGCTCCATTAGACCATTCATCACCCGGTCCGCTACTGTTCAACTTATTTGCTCCCTTGTTCTTAGCCGCTTAGACTATTGTAACTCCCTCCTGGCAGGTGTCCCCAAGAAAGAACTCTCCCGTCTGCAGACAGTCCTCAACAATGCTGCCAGACTTGCTTTTGGCAAATCTAAAATGGACCATGTAACCCCCCCCCCCCCCTACTTCAGGAATTGCACTGGCTACCCATTCAGTTTAGAGTCGAGTACAAGATTGCGGTCCTGGCTTTTCGCTGCTTTGATGGATCCCTACCGCCATACCTCTCATCCCTCCTCAACATCAGCCCTCCTGTTCCCTTCGTTCCTGCTCTGAGAAGCGTTTCCGTGTCCCCAGCTTTTCCTCTAAGCGGTTTGGCTGCCGGACATTCCAGTATCAAGCCCCTGTTGTCTGGAACTCACTTCCCCTACACCTTCGGAATGCTGAAAACATTGACGTCTTTAAGACCCAACTTAAAACCTACTTCTTTCAGCTTGCGTACCATTAATCCACAGATCGTGTGTGCGTGTGTGTGATGATGGTTTGGTCTGCATACATATGGTTTTGTTATGTGTGTTTTAGTTGTATGTGCGTGCGTAGATTAGAAGTGCATAGATCAGACTTTTTTAAAGGTAGTGAGATTCTGCATAATAATATATACATTTTTTGTAACGCGCTTAGAGCCCACTGCTCCTGGGGATTCAGCGCGATATAAATGCTCTTTATTATTATTATTATTATTAAAGGTCCTGGTAAATCAAAGTGGCACATTTGGGGTGCGCCTGAGTTGATCAGTGTTCAGGTCGTACTCCATAGGCAATAGATTTCCCTGTCCCCCATAACCCACCCGTCAGGGCCGTCCATGATCACCTCGGTGCTGTGGACGTTAAACCCGAATTAACCAACCGAACTGGATTCTCCTGTGTCTAAATGAACCGTAACTGTGTGTAGCGTTTCGTAACCCTCTGTTACAGAAGTGTATCTTTGAACAGTTACGGCGGTAGTGCGCCTTCAAGTCGAACAACTTTGTGACGGACCAAAGAGTATACCCCTACGGAAAGAGAGAGCACTTCCCGAAATACTGAAGCCAGGGCGCATTCCAATCTGCCACTTGCCTGACTGACTGGTCGGCTGCTGCTGCATAATGGCGAGCCCTAGAGCCAGAGCCTCGGGTAACGGCAATTGCGGGTGTGCGGCGCCTAATTGTCAAACTCAATTCGCGCAAAAAAGAATGAACATATATCTGAACATACGATAACTTCACTTTGAGAGACAACAACACAGGCATTTTGCTGCTGCGTCTGGGAGGCAGAATAGAACGTTGCAGAAGCTACAGCATCAATGAAGCATGTTTCACAGCTTTGTAGGAAGTGTATGTGTCTAGTTCAGTTCACACTAAAACGACTCGGTTATACGCACGACAGTTCAAAGAAGTACCCAACGGAGAAAGAAACACGCTTAAAAATGACAGTTACAACACAAAATATTAATATTTCGGGTACATACCCTTTTTACCAATAGACAAACAAACAAATAGAGAAATCAGTCGCTACTTATCTTCATATATCGCAGCAGAATGAATTTGGCAACACATGTTAGTGACTTGTTCAGTTGCTACATTCCTTCTGCGATATACGAAGATACGTAGCGACTGATTTCTCTTTTTGTTTGTCTGTCTATTTTGAAAAAGGGTATTTACCCGAAATATTAATATTTTGCGTTGTAACTGTCTTTTCTAAGCGTGTTTATGTCTCCGTTGGGTGCTTCTTTGCATTCTACACTCTGAATTGGCAGTCACCTTCAGGTTGGTCTGGATTGTGCACAACACTGAGTTCAGTAGTATATTTCAGACATACTAACGTTCATTTCAGTGTTTCAGTCTCTCTAGTTTATATGCGTTCAAATACACAATGCCTTTACATCACTTTTATCTTGCATGCGCTCACGTGACGTGTCACTGTGCGCGCGCGCGCGCGCGTCTGTGGGTGTGTGTGTGTGTGTGTGTGTGTGTGTGTGTGTGTGTGTGTGTGTGTGTGTGTGTGTGTGTGTGTGTGTGTGTGTGTCCGGTGTTTGTGATATCTAAGAAAACTTGTATCCTCTTTACATATCATAAACATCGGCAAGTGTTAAATTGACAAACGGCCGACCAACAAACGATTGTTGAAAACTGACCCAACTGGACACGGGCAATGCCCTCAGATATCTTCACGCTCAGGCTCTTTCCCCTTTTCATCTCGAGTCAAACGGAACAATCTGTTTATAATTAAAATAATAATTGAATTATAATGAAAGGTGGGCAGGCAGGGAGTGGCCGCTCTCCCCTCCCGCAGCAGCGTTAGCCAGCTGGCTTCACTTTTGCAAGTAAAGCCAGATAAGGCCACTACAGGACATCAGGTGGGGTGAGAGTATATTGGGCAGCGACAGAAATGTTTTCTTTTACAGTTCAGTGTACTCTGATCCCATCTGATGGCGTGTAGCGCTACTCCACATTGTTCAGATGTTCTTCCGGTTTCATCGTGTAGCTCCAGGCCAGCGTCACATCCTGTCCGGGGCATGCTGGGATGACTGTTCCATTAGGTAAAGTGCCGGCGGACGTCCATTGGAAGGCCCAGGTCCCAGAGACTGTACATAAATAAATAGATAAATATATAAATCAAATTATGATAGGTAAATTAATATTTAAAAAACAAGTAAATACAAGAAACTAACTAGCTAACTAACTAACTAATTAACTATCCAACTGACTAACTAACTAACTGACTAACAAACTAACTTTCTGTCTAACTAACTAACTAACTAACTAACAGCACACCAGTATGCAAAAGCTAAACGTGGCTAACGTCTAGCATAAATTTAAGGTTAAAAAGACAACAGTACAGCGCAGCCCAAAAAGGAACCATCCCGCCAAAACCGCTACCTACAGATAAAGGGTTAAACCTTTGTTTGTTTGGTTGGTTGTTTGGTTGTTTATTGGTTGTTAGTTTGGTTGTTTGTTTCGTTGGGTTGTTGGTTGTTGTTTTTTTGTGTGGTTGTTTGTTTGGTTGGTTGTTTATTTGGTTGTTTGTTTGTTTGTTTGTTTGTTTGTTTAATTGGTTGTTTATTTGGTTGTTGGGTTGCTTGTTTGTTTGGTTGTTTATTTGTTTATTTGATTGTTTGTTGGATTTATTGGTTGATTGTTTGCTTGGTTGTTTATTTGTTACGTTGTTTGTAACTAACAAGCTACCTACATAGAAGTTTCAGTACGAGCTCGTGCCAGAAAAATAATATAGAGGTTAGTTGGGACTGCTTGTCCACTGTTGTATTTAGGAAAGTTCTGTCTCAGCTCGAAATCAACACTGATCGACCCATCATCAAATGCACTATAACAACAACAACAACAACCTGTATAAATCAGGCATGCCGCGTGCACTTACCATGGAAGAGAATGAGTGTCAAACACAGATGAAGGACTGCCATGCTGCGTCTGGCTCCAGACCGCTCACACAAGGCTGCCCACAAGTAATATATATCTGGGGCTGTGTAAGGGCCACAGTCGAGACACGTTATTTTGCACGATTGGACTGAGTATTCGATAAACCAATTTCGTGTTATTATCAGTAACTAATAATGCATTTCTCTGCCGTAACCCTAGCAGCTCTACATGACGAACGTTTGACTGCAAGTGGCGATGTTCCCATGAAGACAGCACGACAATGATAACCTTTGTGACCACTGACACGGTTTATCCTTTAAACTACGACTGGCGTAACACACGACAGCAAGATAGGGATCGACCATGACAGTTCAAGGGTGGTGCCAGAGCAGCTTGGCACCATCCTTTAACTATCATGGTCGATCTGCTTCCCGGACTGTAATATATTAGACGTCAGATTTGCTATATGTCGACCTAGTGTTCAATGTGTATTGTACTATATCCTGCTATGACATTGAAGTACACACTGTACACTCAAGAAGTAGCGCGCCTAGCCATTTCAGCTCCGCTAAGATGAGTGTACAGTGTTGTATAGACGACGTCCTGTCCTGGATGACAAGTAACAAACTTAAGCTTAACACCGACAAAAAAGAAGTCATGCCTGTTGGCTCTCAGTCTCGCCTTGGTCTGATTAACGGCGAGTTCGCAAACATTGGTGGCTGCAGTGTTCCCTTCCAGAACTGTGTCAGATATCTGGGTGTGAAGATTGATTCGACGCTCTTCATGCATGATCATATCAGTAGCGTCTGCCGAGCTGGTTTCCTTGAGCTGCGCAGAATTTCTTCCCTAAGACCGTATCTCACAGAAAGTGCGGCGTGAAGACTTGTAAATGCATTCATTACGTCCAGGCTCGATTATTGCAATTCTGCACTGGCAGGTTTACCGGCAGATCAGATTTCACGCTTGCAGATGATTCAAAACAATGCGGCGCGTCTCATCTTGAAGAAACGAAAGAGAGACCACGTTACGCCTCTACTGTAGCAGCTGCACTGTCTGCCCGTAAAAACTCCGCTGCCAGTACAAAATTGCAATTTTCGCCTATCGGCATTTTGACGGATCTCTCCCGCCGTACCAAGCTGTCTGTTTATCAGCCATCACGCACCCTCCGTTCCTCCAGTGTAAATCTTTTAAAAATCCCGAAGCTTAACATGAAAACTGTCGGGGAGCGTTCTTTCACCTTTTTCGCCCCAAGTGTGTGGAACACGCTGTCAACGGAAATGCGGAATCTGCCCACATTGTCACAGTTCAAAGCTCACTTAAAGACTTTTCTTTTCTGTCGGGCATTTAACACTTAGCTCATCTTTAGCTAACTGTTGACTGCCTTTTATTCTAATCATAGAAGAAGTGAATGTAACGTGTTGGGAAGAGATGGGGTGGTTTAAAGTAGTGTATAATCGTGCGTGTGTCTGAGAGAGAGAGGATGTGCTGTTGAGCATGCGCAGTGAGTCCAGTGTTTTCCTGGAGAACAGCGCTATACAAGAACTATGTATTATTATTATTATTATTATTATTATTATTATTATTATTATTATTATTATTATTATTATTATTATTATTATTATTATTATTACATTATGCAAGCGTTGTCTGTCTGCAAAACTGCAAGAGATATAGACCCTCATATTTGCGAGGCTCTAGACGTTCTATGCCTCTTGCTGAAACCACTTTGTATCTATGCATATGCATGTTTGGATGGCTGGGTGATGCTAGAAATTCTTAGTGCAAAGTACCGGCCATGATAGTTCTCTCTCTCTCTCTCTCTCTCTCTCTCTCTCTCTCTCTCTCTCTCTCTCTCTCTCTCTCTCTCTCTCTCTCTCTCTCTCTCTCTCTCTCTCTCTCAAAAAGAGGATGAAACATGTGCATTTGCCCCAATGGTTAAGCAATGACATTAAAGAGGCCATGGCTGTCAGAAATGAACTAAAACGCAACAAACATTTCGGTGCTTTCCGCAAGCAGAGAAATCGTGTTAAATACATGGTATTAGAGGCCCAAACAAACCACTTTAAGCGATTGATGGACAACAAAACAGACACCTTATCTGTCTGACGCGCCCTTAATGCGTTCACTAAATCACGACAAACAGCACCATGTACATCTATATCTGCAGACACATTTAACAACCATTTCTTGTCTGCTGCTGATTTGTTGTTAAGCAGTACGACAACTCAATACCATCTATATCCGAAAGGCTTACAAATTTTTGTGAGACAAACTCGCGCCAAACGTATCCTTTAGTATTCCTTCGCTTACTGTATTTGACGTTGGCAAATCTATTAGCCAACTCAAAAATAACTCTCGCTTGGTCACGACGGGATAAATACATACCTTTTAAAACTTGCTGCCCCGTATGTGGTCGAGTCTTTGACATTTATTTATAATCTCGTTTTACAACATGGTACATTTCCAAACAGCTGGAAAGTAGCCTAAGTTATTCCTCTGCCTAAAAGTAAGAACCTCTCAGACCCTAAGAAGTTTAGACCAATCTCGCTCTTGTCAGCTCTGTCAAAACCAATAGAAAAACATGTACACAGACATCTGAGCTATTTTCTTGAAAAACATAACTTGCTTTACCAACTACAGTCAGGTTTTAGACCTCGACACTCATGCCACACAGCTCTAGCTCACCTGACCAATACTTGGCTTACGTCCATGAACAAAAGCTGAAATGACCGGTGCTGT
>BTPG01000002.1:328626244-328693744 GCA_036245525.1 Semisulcospira habei
CGTGTGTTACGTCTGACGAAAATAAAAGGACAAAACCGTGTCAGTGGTCACAAAGGTTATCATTATCGTGTTATCTTAATGGGAACATCGCCACTTGCAGTCAAACATTCGTCATGTAGAGCTGCTAGGGTTACGGCAGAGATATGCAGTAATAGTTACTGATAATAACACGAAATAGGTTTATCGTATAACAAGTCAAATCGTGCAAAATACGTTTCTCGACCTTGCCCTGTGCGCTATATGTGACTTGTGGACAGTGGTTCAGATACACGCCTTGTGTGAGCGGTCTGGAGCCAGACGCAACATGACAGTCCTTCATCTGTGTTTGACACTCATTCTCTTCCATGGTAAGTGCACCCGGCATGCCTGATTTATGTAGGTGGTTGTTGTTGTTATACTGCGTTTGTTGTTTAGTCGCTCATTCTTGATTTCGACCGCCATGAGATGGCCTTAGTTGCCTGCTCGGCGTTAAACCCAAATAACTTACTAACTAACTAACTTGATTTAAGACAGAGCACTAATAAAATACAACAGTGGAGAAGCACTCCCAAGCAAAGCTCTAAATTCTTCTAGCACGAGTTCGTACTGAAAACTTCCATGTAATAATAATAATAATAATAATGCATAGCATTTATATGGCGCATTTCTCATATTTATAATATAACTCAATGCGCAGAATGTAGGGGGGAACTGAACCCAACAAGCACGCTCACGTGAATCACAGAACATTCACGTGGTGCTAAGGGCAAGCTCAAGCGAGCTACTGACGGTATTTGGAAATCGTTTTTTATTTGAAATTTTATTAAGTTGGCTGAAACTGATACCAAAGTGGAGGGGGAGGAAGAGCCGGAGTACCCGGAGAAAGAACCCCCGACGGTCCGCCCGAATTAACGGTGACACTTACTAGAGGAGAAAAATCCGACACCGGAACCCGGAATCGAACCTCGCACCTTTAGCATTGGTGGCAGGCGCCTTAACCACTGCGCCACGGACCGCCCCAGGTAGGTAACGTCTTAGTTATAAACAACCAAACAACCAATCAACCAACCAAACAAACAATCAAACAAACAATCAAATAAAAAAATAAAAATAAAATAAACATCCAAACAAGCAAATTACAGTCAACTAAACAACCAACCAAATAAACAAACAAATACACAATCAAACTAATAACCAAATAACCAACCAACCAAATAAACAAACAACCAAAAAACCAACAACCAAATAAACAACCATCCAACAAACAAACAAACAAACAGTCAAAAAAGCAATTAACCCGTTAGCTCTCCATAGCGGTTTTCGGCGGGATGGTTCCTTTAGATATTATGGCGACAAACCGCTACCGACAGCCCACGGGTACACGGACCTTTCTTGGGCTGCCCAGTACTCTTGTGTTTTTTTAACCTTAAATTTGTGCTAGACGTTAGCCACTTTTTGTCTAGATCTATACTAATGGTCAATCTTAAGGGCCACTACACTTTTTGTGTCACTTTTTCTCGTCGCAAGTACGCCAATAAAATTTCATGTTTTTTCGATCCAAATGGGTTAAAAGTTGACCTTAGACAGTCCACTGTACCGGGAATAACAGACAACAATTCATCATTTTCCACGAACGTGTCAAATGCGCGTGAAACATCGTCAGTTTTTGTGGAAAGCTGTGCGATATTGGCAAGCGTACCAAAAGGCCTGCAGGTGGAAAAACTCGGTAAAGTCGTGATGCACATGATGCACATGCTAAAGGAATCAGCCGTGAAAACTGAGCACTTATATTTCGCTACAAATACCGGTACAGTAAGGGCATAATTGTCACTTTCCTAACCATGCCACCACGACGAAGCCTAACGCCAGTAGATCAAGGCCGGGACTGGCATGTCTACAGGATGGAATTTCCAGATGAGAAGTTGGGAGACGTCTTGGGGTGTCCCATTCAGTGATCCAGAGGCTGCTGGCACCATTCCAAGAAACTGGAAGGGCAGAACGACGCCTCCTCCTGAGCCTTGGTTATGGTCTGGGCAGGCTTCAGCAGGGAAGCCAGGATCCCCCTCCACGTAATCTGAGGCACCATGACTGGACTGCGCTATCGAGACAGCGATTGTGCAACCCCCTTATCCAGCCAGCTCTGCAAACATCAGACGACAACGCTGTTCCGCAGGATGACAACGCTCGACCTCTGGTGGATGAGTACCTTGAGCAACGATGCATCATGAGGATGGAGTGGCCAGCTCGTTCACCTGATCTGGCTCCCATCGATCACCTCTGGGACGTGCTTGGGCAACGTGTAGTCAGCAACCACCCTCCACCTCAAGGCGTCTCCCAGCTGACTCAGTTCCTGCATGAAGGGTGAGAAGCGATCCCACAAACATGTTCTCCGAACCCTGGTGAACTCCATGCTTCAACGCTGCATTGAATGCTTGGCTGAAAACGGTGGGTACACTCGCTACTGACTGGACCAGACGTGTGACTTTTCAAATGAGGGGTGGGTGAACATTGTAACGTACTGCTGTTGTTACTATTGCTTGATTTACTCAAAACTTAAATGAAATTGTTACTGCATATAATTTATTAGCAAAGTACTGACTCCGAGTATTGTTACATTATTTGTGTGGTGTTGTCAGTGCGTCTGCGATAAAAAGCGGCCCTTAAGTTTTGACCATTAGTATATTTACTTATCAGTGCACAATGTACCTTTTGCATACTGGTGTGCTGTTAGTTAGTTAGTCAGTTAGTTAGTTAATTAGTTAGTTAGTTAGCTACTTAGTTTCTTGTATTTACTTGTTTATTTAATAATGATCCTATTATAAACTATTTATTTATTTATTTATTTATTTATTTACAGTCTCTGGGACCTGGGCCTTCCAATGGACGTCCGCCGGCACTTTACCTAATGGAACAGTCATCCCAGCATGCCCCGGACAGGATGTGACGTTAGCCTGGAGCTACACGGTGGAACCGGAAGAACATCTGAACAATGTGGAGTGGCACTACACGCCATCAGGTGGGATCAGAGTACACTGAGCTGTAAAAGAAAAACATTTCTGTTGCTGTCCAATATACTCTCACCCCACCTGATGTCCTGTAGTGCCGACAGACTTTCCAGTTTGGCACTCAAACGGTGTGCGTTTGGGGAGGGGAGGGGAGTTGGATGAGAGAGGGGAGTTTCCCTCCTTTCGTAGGGCCGGATGGGGGGGGGGAGAGAAGAGAAGGCAGGCGGTGGTGGGGGTTTGGGGCGGGGGAGGGGGAGGATAGGCAAAGGGGGGGGGGAGGCAAGGGGAGGGTGGGGGGGGGGGGTGCGGATTCCCTGTGACCGTCCCAAAGATCTGCCCCTGACAGAAATCTTTTATGTAATAAAATTACAGTCCTTTAGGGAAGGTAGTCATTTTTAACCAAAGTATCTACACTAACAAGAATAATAGGAGTGTGGCAAGACATAGATGTCACAGCGGTATGGAACCTTCTGCGCCAGAATTATTTCACGAAGGAAGTGAAGTAGCTCTATCTTTGTCAAGAAGAGTCGTGCATGCTGGCTGTTTTTGTTGCCCCCGGGAGATGGCCTTAGTCGCCTGCTTGAACCCAAATAACTAACTGTTTGTTGATGTTCTTGTTGTTTTGTTTCTTTTTTAATTATTAGCGGCAATAAATCAGCAGAGTAATTCAGATTAACCAGGGTTGTTTTTAATGCAATCAATTAATGTTTCTGAATGGAGACATTAGCAGGGTTCTTTAACCCATTCAGCCCTGACGCGCTACAGCAGGAGATGGATCGACCATGATAATTCAAGGGTAGTGCCTGTCGGCGCCAAGCTAAACTGGCACTGCCCTTGAATTATCATGCTCGATCCATCTCCTGCAACAGGTGTATAGTCATTAGATGAATTTGGGAAATACGACCGTCGGGCTGAATGAGTTAAGTGTTGTTATTGTTATTGTTATTGTTATTATTTCACCAACTGTACTAAGACATACAGAGTACAGTGACGTAGAACTATGGAACATTGATCATTGTCATCATCAGTTCGTCGCGCATTTTGTCGCATGTTGTAATCGTTCGAGACGTGAACATACATATACGTGGCATTTTGCCGCATTTTGCCGTGTATCAGTATGGGGCATGTCTCGAATGACTTAATTTCCAGGTGGAAGTGAGACGCTGTTGGCCACACAAGTCATGGGCGTATTTTTCGCGGCTCCGGGTTCCTCCCAACATATGCAGTTCATCGCTAACGCCGGTATCCGTCTACAACACGTGGCCACAGCGGACGCTGGAACCTACTCCGTTCACGTCGTGTTGGAGCTGCATGGGTCTATGGTCAGACAGGTGAACACGGTGCAGGTGCAAGTATCAGGTGAAAATAAGTCACCCGGCAAAATAAATGTACCACCAGAACTTAATAATAATAATAATAATAATAATAATAAAAAACAAAGCACATTGTGTGGGCTCTTTATCATATTCACACTCGGTTCAGAGAAAAGTGTCGCCGCGAGCTGAGCCCAACAAGCACGTGCACGTGAAACACGCGCATTTACTGACACACTTCATGGTAGTATGAATTTATTTACTACTAAAAAAGAAGATTTATGCTGACTGTGGCTGTTTCAATGTGTGTGTTGATCTGTGATTGTGATTGTGATTGTGATTGTGATTGTGAACCTTACAGCCGAGAGTCGTTGTTACGTGGTGGGGTCGTAGTCGTAGTATGATAAACACACCAGACGCACGCACATAAGGTTCTTTGAAATAATCTTCATTCAGCTGTAATCCGTCACACGTGGCTTAAGGATGTAGGCTACACTGGAGCAACAATTCCAACAATATGTTAATTCAGCGATGCGATCTCCACACAATGCATTCCCAAATACATCAACACTGATACCATGTCTCCTCTGAAAATGTCAACACTGGCGACACAAAGTTCCTCACACAACGTACACCACGCTGCGTCTCTCACAATGTACACTCTTTATGGGCCACGTACCTACGATACACTGTGTGTCTCTACAACTGACAATGCAAGACAATGTACACACGTGCTTCCTAGCACCAACTTTTATAGTTAAAAACGACTTTCCAGAAGTATATAATGAAATCACACAACGTAACCAATCAGAACGGAACACGAAATGAATCTCATAAATATTAATAAAAAATGAACTTTCTAGAATAACTAAACTGGTCTACAAAATTCGACTGCTCATTTCAGCCCCAAATCCCATTGTATAATGACGTCACACAAAAATATGGCAAACCGTTCACGACCTTTCAAAACACACACTAAACGGCTGTTGATTTCACGCCACAGAAAACACCATGTTGCAAAAGGTTGCCTACTCCCCGACGTCACAAATACGAGGTCACAAGACAGCGCGACCATGCTAGAACGTTCTGGTTCATTCTCAGCTAATCTACGCAAAACAAGAATCGACCGCTCTTCTCCGTGCGACTTTGTTAGAAGCTTCCGGACTAAACTTAGCGTATCATAACAAAACCAAATCCGCTATTATGCACGAACGATAGAGAATCTCACTGAAAAGGTACGTGATACGTAACCATGAAAGCTCAAATAAATATCGGATCGTTTCCTACGATTAACACATGCATGCTCTCACATAACAACACAACGACAATCGTAACAGTCGTACAATCCAACATCGCACACCAGCACCCATTTGACAGAGTCGCACAATCCAACACCGCACACCAGCACCCATTTGACAGTCGTACAGTCCAACATCCGTGCATAGTGGCTGGCGCAGGACTAAGCTCACTCATGCAACCGGCCCTCGGTGCCGATTCTGCGACAGAAGCGTTATTCGCGATTCTCTTGAATATACCTGAGGTGATTGTCTCAACAAACCATCCCTAATATTACAGCTGCGGAAGTCGGCAGATATATTTCTAGCATGCCGAACAAAAAGTCTGCTGGCATTGATGGTATTGATAATGAAACCCGAAAAATCTCATTACCGTATACAGTAGAATCACTAACATATATTTTCAACCTCTGCAGAAAGCAAAGTACATTTCCAACCATTCTTAAAGAAGCAAAGGTAATCCCAATCCCTAAATCTAAAGATCTTGAAGATATCAATAATTATCGTCCAATCTCCCTTCTGTCAGCTTTGTCAAAACCCCTTGAAAAACACATTCAAAAACATCTCCTTGATTTTCTGGAAAAAGGCAAATTACTTAATATTCACAAGTCTGGTTTTAGACCGAAACATTCTTGTCAGTCAGCACTGACACATATTGTAGACAGCTGGCTGGAATCAATCAATAAAAGCCTGATGACAGGAGCAGTTTTCTTAGACCTTAAAAAGGCATTTGACCTTGCGGACCATGACATTCTCCTAAATAAGCTAACAGTTTATCACTTGAACGCAACCGCCATAGCATTCTTCCGATCATATCTCGAAGACAGAAAACAAATGGTGGACGCCCATGGAAGATACTCTAAGCAAAGAAATGTAAAATACGGCGTCCCCCAGGGATCTATTTTGGTACCTATTTTATTCCTATTATTTAATAATGACCTACCGTTGCATATGACAAATTCTGACGTTAATTGTAATCTATTTGCTGACGATACAAGTTTTCATGTTTCTGGTAAAAAAAAAACAAAAAACAAACGACGGACATTAGCCATAGTTTACAATGCAGTCTCAATGAGGTATCTGACTGGTGTAGACAGAACCATATGGTTCTTCACCCAGCTACAACAAAGAGTATCTTAATCGCCACGCGACAAAAACATCAACGCCGACTACAGCCATTACAATTAAAATTAAACGCTGAACCTGTTGAACAAGTCACTAAGCGTAAATTCTAAGGAATACATGTTGATGAACGACTGTGCTGGGAGACCCATATAAATGCTGTTTGTAAGACCATTACTAAAAACAGTTTCTTATTGTCCCAGCATAGACATGTAACGGATACAAATACCCGTAACTTGTTTTTTCATGCTCATATAAAGTCCCACGTTGATTATGTCTCCACAGTGTGGGACGGCTGCTGTGATGACAAATGAAGAGGTTAAACTCCATATACAAAAGAGCTGTAAAAATGATAGATAGACGCCCCATCCCTACCACAGAAAAATTTAGACATTTAAAAATTCTCCGTCTGGGTCAGCAACTTACTTTAAACAAAAGCGTCTTTATGCATAAGATACTGAAAAATATGACACCCCAGTATCTAATCACTAAATTTATATCTCACCAAGAACGTGAACGGACCTCAAGAAACAATACCTTAACCTTACCACTGCCAAGAATCGACCTTTTTAAAAATAGTATGTCATTCTCTGGTCCGTTTGCTTGGAATTCAATCCCTGCACATTTGAAAACTATTACCTCACCAGGAAGTTTTAAAACAAAACTTTCTGATCACCTGATGAGTCAAACTTAGTACTTCTCAGGTACTGTAATATTTCATTACCTCATGTATTTCATAAGATTGAGTGTGTGTGTGTGTGTGTGTGTGTGTGTGTGTGTGTGTGTGTTCGTGTTTGTTTGTGTGTGTGTGTGTGTGTGTATGTGTGTGCGGCGCGCGTGCGTGCGTGCGTGTGTGCATGTGTGTGTGATGAGTGTTATAATTTTTTTCTGTATATAGTGATGCTATTGGGCTTTGTATGTAAATATATTTTTTATAGTTTTCCCTTTTTATGCTGTAGATGTTAGCAACGGCATGTTTGTAAAATGACGATTTGTTTTCTGTCAAAACTTTTTACTGTTGAAAAATAAAGTTTCATCATCATCATCGCTCTCTGGGCAATACCTCCACTGTGTCACGTCAGTGTGCTAGTATCAGTATTTGTAATTCTCCATGTGTCACGTCAGTGCGCTAGTATCAGTATGTGTAATTCTCAATGGGGCTTCTACGAAGCACTGAAAGCAGTGTATGGCCCTAGGCACCTGGTACAAAGTCCCCTGCGAAGCGCTGATGGACAGGCACTCCTCACAGATAATACCTCCATCTTGAACCGCTGGTCGGAATACTTTCAGGACCTCTTCGGCGCTGAGCGCACTGTTCAAGAAACAGTCATCCTTCAAATCCCACACCTTCCACTAAAGGTTGAATTGGACGAACCGCCCACCGCCGAAGAGACCCTCACAGCCATCCACCAGCTCAAGAGTGGCAAAGCAGCAGGCATTGACGGAATCCCGCCAGAGATCTGGAAACATGGAGGCCCAGCACTGCACAACAAGCTCCACGACCTCTTTCTCTGCTGCTGGGAAAAAGGAACACTACCAAAGGATCTCCGTGATGCAGTCATCATCACCCTGTACAAGAACAAAGGAGAGAAGTCTGCCTGCTCTAATTATCGTGGAATTACCCTGCTGTCCATTGCCGGGAAAATTCTCGCAAGGTTGCTCCTGAATCGGCTGGTACCTGCCATCGCTGAAGACCACCTCCCAGAGGGCCAGTGTGGCTTCAGAGCCAACAGGAGTACCACCGACATGGTCTTTGTGCTGAGACAGCTTCAGGAGAAGTGCCGCGAGCAGAACAAAGGGCTGTACGTAACGTTTGTCGACCTAACAAAAGCGTTTGACACTGTGAGCAGGAAAGGTATGTGGCAGATCCTGGAGCGACTAGGCTGTCCCCCAAAGTTCCTCAACATGATCGTCCAGCTCCACGAGGACCAGCAAGGCCAGGTCAGACTAAACAGTGACCTCTCAGAACCATTCCCCATTCGCAACGGCGTGAAGCAAGGCTGCGTGCTGGCACCGACCCTCTTCACCATCTTCTTCAGCATGATGTTGAAGCAGGCCACAGTGGACCTCGACGACGACGACGCAGTGTACATCAGGTATCGTCTCGATGGCAGCCTGTTCAACCTCAGACGACTGCAGGCCCACACGAAAACCCTAGACCAACTGGTTCGTGAGCTGCTCTTTGCTGATGACGCTGCCCTCGTTGCACACACAGAGAGAGCCTTGCAGCGCATTACGTCCTGCTTCGCAGATGCCGCCCAGCTCTTTGGACTTGAGGTCAGTCTGAAAAAGACAGAGGTCCTTCATCAGCCGGCACCCAAGGAAGAGCATCGCCCTCCCCACATCACCATCGGCGAGTCCGAACTGAAGTCTGTACACCAGTTTACCTACCTTGGCTGCATCATCACGTCAGACGCCAAGCTGGACAAGGAGCTGGACAACAGGCTGGCAAAAGCGAACAGTGCTTTCGGGCGACTATTCAAGCGGGTGTGGCACAATCAACAGCTGAAAAAAGGCACCAAGATCAGCGTGTACAGAGCTGTCGTCCTCACCACCCTGCTGTACGGTTCCGAGTCCTGGGCCCTCTACCGCAGCCAACTACGACTCCTCGAACGCTTTCACCAGCGCTGCCTGCGTACCATCCTCAGCATTCACTGGAGTGACTATGTCACCAACGTCGAGGTCCTTGAACAGGCGGAAACTGTGAGCATCGAGGCTTTGCTGCTGCGGACACAGCTTCGCTGGGCGGGGCACGTCTCCAGGATGGAGGATCATCGCCTACCCAAGATCACTCTGTTCGGCGAGCTCGCCACTGGACACCGAGACAGAGGGGCACCAAAGAAGAGATACAAAGACGGTCTCAAGAAGTCACTTAGTGCCTGCCAAATCGACCACCGCCAGTGGTCTTCGCTTGCTGCGGACCGTGACACCTGGCGCTCCACCATTCACAAGGCAGCCGTCTCCTTTGAGGACTCTCGCAGAGCTAACCTTAAGGACAAGCGGCTCAGAAGAAAAAACAGAGCTGTCGTAACTCAGAACCCTGAACAGACCTTCCCCTGCAGCCACTGCGGTCGTACCTGCCTGTCCCGGATTGGCCTCCGCAGCCACGAAAATGCCTGCAGACGACGTGGGCAAGCCCTATAGAATCTTCGTTCGCGAAGTCAAGCCAAGAAAAAAAATTCTCAATGTGTCACGTCACTGTGCTAGTATCAGTATTTGTAATGCTCCCTGTGTCACGTCACTGCGCTAGTATCAGTATTTGTAATTCTCCCTGTGTCACGTCAGTGTGCTAGTATCAGTATTTGTAATACTCCCTGTGTCACGTCACTGCGCTAGTATCAGTATTAATTCTCCCTGTGTCACGTCAGTGTGCTAGTATCAGTATGTGTAATTCTCCCTGTGTCACGTCACTGCGCTAGTGTCAGTATTTGTAATTCTCCCTGTGTCACGTCAGTGCGCTAGTATCAGTATTTGTAATTCTCCCTGTGTCTGTGTGTGTGTTCCAGACCAGGGTGTGAAGACTGACGGTCAGATTCACGTGGAGATGTTAGCGGACGCTGTGTACGACAACTCCACTCAACAGTTTCACGTCCAGTTGGCCTGTGGTCACTTCCTGTCGGTGTGGTCAGCCAGGGCCAGGGTGGTCTGGAAGGTGAGCTACCCCAACCCATCCCCAACCCACTACTCCCCCCTCCCCCCCCCCCCCACCCCGCCCGCCACCCCCTGTGCTTACTGTTCTGTTCACGAAACACATAGGGCGCCGTGTCCACCCCCACCCCTCATGACAGGAGCTAAACCCCTACCCCAGCAAATAGTCAAAGCTGTGTTGAAAGCAAGATGGGGTGAACCATAACCCACAAAGTCCCTTTTATATCAGAGCTGTCCTCGCTGTCAAGGTCTAAACCTTTTGTCTTTGACTTGATTTTTATGTTGAAATATCTCCTATTGAAAAAGTCTCGCATATATGCCAATGCGTCAGTGAGCTCTATAACCTTTGGAAAGAGCCAATATTATTTATATGCATAGACAGTGTTACCCCTAGCAACATTTCTACCGGGGTCTTACTGCAAAGTTCACATACGAATTACCTGTAATAGCAACAACCTAACATAAATAGCCTGCTTACTTCCCGTGAACGTTGACCTTAACGAGAGGTTAACTTAGTAGAGCTGCAAAATCTTTATCATCAGTTTTTTCTTTGACAAGTTAAAAAAAAAAATATAACTATTTTCTTTATAACACCGCCCGTTTATTGACCTTTGTAACCTTTGTGATCTTTCATGGAGGTCAGTGCAAATGACAATCAAAGCTATTGTCAAACAGGATCGCTGTGCCAAATTAGAAGTCTGTGGCTCTGATGGTCTCTCAGAAACTAAAAACAAAAAATCTGTCACAAATGGATATACAAAATATGATGAATGGATGGACGAATGGTGGACTAGTGGCGGATGACTCATTATATTTAACTTACTTTTAATGTTAAATGAGCCTAAAATGTGTGCTAACCACCTCTCATACCTTAATGTTGCAACAAAATGTAAGTGAAACTTGTAAAAAGGACATATTCACACTGTAATAGGAGACCTCGTCTTTCATATTAGGTAAATGGTGCCTAATATGAAACAATGTGTCAATTCTTTTTCAAATTGGAACTGCTTATGCGTCGATTCGAGTTTTGAAATCTGGCTTTGTCCTAAGATGCACCAATATAAACTCTATCAAACCCTGGTTTCCGATTGATTCTACCTTTTTTTGGACGGTCGCGAAAGACGTTTGTACTTAAGTGTTTCATACATGGGTGTCCTCCCCTACAAAACTGGCTAATGAACTCATCCAATGTCTTACTCCAAACTAGCTATATCCACATTTTGCAAGAAAATATGACAACAATTACGGACTCTAATCTAGGTCAACCGATTTTCTGCAATATGCTCGGAGGCTCTCTTAGCCACCCCTGTAACCAAGTTTCAAACTTCTGTGTACAACAATATCGGAGATTCTCTTGTTTACACACACACACACACACACACACACACACACACACACACAGACACACACACACACACACACACACACACACACACACACACACACACACACACACGCACATACGGCGATTCGCGCCAAATGCACGTTCAGCAGCGAGGTTAGCGTAACCAGACATGACGTAATTTTTATCTTGTTACGGCAGTTGTCAGCCCGCCTGTGACATCATGGTCATGCTATTAAATTCGTCCCATCGCGACCGATCCTAAAAAGGGACTTAAATAGTGTGATTCAATAAGACTCTCGCTGCTTCATGGGGGAAACAAGGCTACACATGAGTGTTACGATTGTGGTTGTGTTGTTTCGTGAGAGCGTGCATGTATTGATCGTAGGAAACGATCCGATATTTATTTGAGCTATCATGGTTGCGTATCACGCACCTTTTCAGTAAAATTCTCTATCGTTCGCGCAGAGAGCGGAATTGGCTTTGTTGTGATATGCTAGGATTAGACCGGACGAATCAAGAAAAGTCGCACGAAGAAGAGCGGTGAGTTTTTGTAATGCGTAGATTCACTAAGAATAGACCAGAACGTTCGAGAAAAATCGCGCTGTCTAGTGACCTCGCATGTGTGACATAAAAGTGTTGGCAACATTTTGCAACACAGTATTATAGCCGCTCTAATACCTTTAGTCATAGCTGTTTTCTGTACACGTGAAGTTAGCAGCCAGTGAGTTTGTATTATGAAAGGTCGTGAACTGTCTGCCATACTCTTGTGTGACATCATTAAACACTAGGATTTGGGGCTGAAATTAGCGGTCGAATTTTTGTAGACTATTGTAGATTATTACAGAAAGTTCTTTTTATTTAATATTTATGAGTTTCGGTTACGTGTTCCGTTCTTATTGGTTGCGTTGTGTGAATTCGTTGGATTGTTCTGGAAAGCTGTTGTACTATAAAAGTTTGTGCTGGGAATCACGTTTGTACATTGTCATACATTGTCAGTTGTAGGGACACACAGTTTATCGTAGGTACGTGGTCCGTATAGGGTGTACATTGTGAGAGACGCAGCGTAACGGTGGTGTACGTTGTGTGAGAAACGCATTGTGTTGACATTTTGCAGAGGAGACATTGTATCAGTGTTGGTGCATTTGGGAATGCATTGTGTGGAGATCGCATCGCTGAAATAAAATATTGTTTGAACTGTTACTCCAGTGTAGTCTACATCCTTAAGCCACGTGTGACGGGTTGCAGCTGAATGAAGTTTCTTTAAAAGAACCTTACGTGCGTGCGTCTGGTGTGATATCATACTACGACTACGACTCAACACTTCACATTTTGGCACCTCCGACGGGACTTTTTCGGTTGGCTCTGTGGAAAGGGTAGCCGGAGAAAACAGCCAGCAGTGAAACGCGGAGATGGCGACATCGGAGATGAAGACATTCCGGAAAATTGGAAAGGAATGTAGACTCGAAAGAGCTCAACTCCTCGAGTTTGTAAAGGAGAGAGAGAAGGAGAGAAAGGAGAGAAGAAAAGAGACGAGAGAGAGAGAGAGAGAGAGAGAGAGAGAGAGAGAGAGAGAGAGAGAGAGAGAGAGAGAGAGAGAGAGAGAGAGAGAGAGAGAGAGAGAGAAAAGAAAAGGAGAGACTGGAGAGAGAGGAGAGAGAAGAAAAAGATAAAGAACGTGAAATCAGGAAACTCGAAATCCAAGCAGAAGAAGCAGAGAAACAAGTCCTCAACGCATGTTGAAAGAACCTGGCCGCCCGACTCAGGGCGTAAAAGAACCAGTCGATAAAGGCCCTGGCCACTTCGCTCAAAGATACCTTGACGCCCACAACTTGAAGTTCGGGCCCAGTTATCTGCAGCGTGTGTCTGCACCAGCAGAGGAAATCCACAATGTCAGAGACACCCCGAAATAAATGCCGGTGGAGAACATGACATGTTTTCTTTGTGGAAAGAGGGGACAAAAGGCGATACGGTGTCCTTCTAAAGATGTTCCCCGAGGCGATAACACCAGAAGATCCAACCAAGATCGCGGGATAGCAGGCAGAAGCAGAACCACGTCTCAACACAGAGACGCCGCTGTACTAGCCAATGATGTGACATCTTCCAGTGACTTTGAATCTGGAAAAAGGCGAGTGACAACGGAGCTGATTGAATCTTTGAAAAGAAATTGACGCATCCCAGTATGAGATGGGGCTACATTTGTACCAGTCTCAAACATTGCGCTGCCTGAGAATGAAGTGCCGAACATGCTGGTGGTGTCAGGATTCGTCGGAAAGACACCAGTGAGAGTGCTGAGAGACACCGGTTGTAGTTGCAGCATCGTGAGAGAGGACCTAGTAACTGAAGACCAGAAGCTACAGGAGTGGACCACTCTCATCTTGGCCGACGGAACTGTGAGGATCATCCCACTTGCCAAGGTCAGTGTCAACACCCAGTACCTGACAGGAGAGGTGAAGGCGTGCGTGAAGACACCAGTCTACGATCTTATCATCAGAAACATTGATGGTGCCAGAAACGCAGACGATCCATGTCCAGAGTGGAGGCCTGAAACATGTGCTGGTAGGCACTCGCCAGAAACTTTCCCAGCTCCCTCCCCCGCTCCACCTGAAACTCGACATCACTCCCATCTCCCTCTCTGACTCGGCCAAAAACCTCGGCGTTATCCTCGATTCCTCTCTTGCCATGACCAGCTTCGTCTCCGCCACGGCCCAGGCATGCTACTTCCACCTCCGCTGCATCAGTCAGATCAGAAAATACCTCACTACCGAAGCTGCCACCAAACTTGCTGTCTCTCTCATCCTATCTCGCATCGACTACTGCAACTCTTTCCTTTCCGGCCTCCCTCACTCCACCACTTTCACTCTCCAGAACAATGCCGCCCGCCTCGTCCTCAGAAAGAAAAATTCCGACCACATCACTCCCCTGCTCAAACTCCTTCACTGGCTTCCCATCCCCCAACGCATCCAATACAAGATTCTGTCTCTCTGCTACAAATCCCTGAACAACTGCGTTCCTGCCTATCTCTCAAACTTACTTCACCCCTACACTCCCCCCCGCTCCCTCCGCTCCGCCTCCGTACCTCTCTGCCTCCACATCCCCCGCATCAAACTCAGCACTTTAGGCCCCCGCTCCTTCTCAGTATACGGTCCATCCACCTGGAACACTCTCCCACTCTCTCTCCGTCAGAAACACTCTCTCTCCTCCTTCCAGTCCGCCCTCAAAACTGACCTCTTTCAACAGTTATAGCACCATACCACCCACTCCCCACCCCAAGCTGACTGTCGTATTGTATTTCACTATCTGTGGTACGTGAGTCGTTGTCTAAAGCTTGCGCATGCATGCGCGAGTTGTGAGTGCGCGCTTAGAGTTATAATTATTATAAGATAATCGCATTATAAATACCGTAATTATTATTATTATTATTACCACAAGAAGTCAAGCAAAGAAGAGTCACCAGACCATCCCTCTAAAAGTGGCGGACAACACGGAAGCAGCTGGTGGAGCTACAGAGAGCCGACCCCACGCTTGACAAGTTCCGAGGTCAGACCGAGCCCGTGACGCGAAAGGGAAATGAGATATCTTTTGAGACCAGGAAAAATATCCTGTACCGAACATTCAACAGCAATGGAGATAAACCTGTGCGTCATGTAGTAGTTCCTGAACCATTAAGGATGCAGGTGGTGAAATTGGCCCATGATTCCATATTGGGAGGACATTTGGGAATCAACAAGACCCTCGATAGGATCCGAGCCGTCTTCTACTGGCCTGATATGGGAGGCGGCGTCACCCGATTCTGCAGGTCGTGCGACATATGCCAGAAAACAATCCCCAAAGGAAAGGTGCCCAAGGTTCCTCTAGAGAAAATGCCATTGATCGATATGCCTTTCAAGCGGGTGGCTGTAGACCTGGTGGGGCTAATATCTTCTCCAAGTGAGGATGGTCATCGATACATTTTGACCCTGGTGGACTACGCTACACGTTATCCTGAGGCCATACCATTGAAGAAGATCGACACTCCAACAGTGACAGAGGCGCTCGTCGACATGTTCAGCCGTTTGGGGATTCCTCAGGAGAACCTGGGAACTCAGTTCGTCTCCGACTGCATGGAGGAAGTCAACCGGGTATTGAGCATCCGACACCTTACTACCACCCCTTATCACCCCATGTATAATGGGTTGGTTGAAAAGTTTAATGGAACACTGAAGGCTATGCTGAAGAAACTGTGTGCTGAGCAGCCAAGGCTGTGGCATAGATATACCAGTGCCTTGCTATTCGCAGGATACGACAGGATTTTCCCGTTTTGAATTACTGTACGGCAGGACTATAAGGGGACCCAAGCACATCCTGAAGGAGCTGTGGACCAAGAATATCGATGCGCCTGAGATTAAGATCAGCTACCAGTACGTCTTCGACCTGAGAGAGAAGCTGAAAGATACCGTCAGGATGGCTCGAGAAGAACTGGGGAAGGCACAAAACAAGGAGAAGCATTACTATGATCGTAAGGCGAAACCTCGACGATTCCAGCCAGGTGACCAAGTATTGGTTCTTCTTCCTACCGACAACAACAAACTCCTGATGCAGTGGACGGAACCCTACGTTGTCGACGCGGTGGTTGGCATCAACGACTACAAAGTCAAGGTCAACAATAAGGTGAATACTTACCATGCTAATCTGCTGAAGAAGTATATTGAGAGAGGTCGCCAAGACAAAACACAATTGGCGGCATTGGTGGGTGTTGCTGATGACGAAAGACTAGACGACGAGAACCTGTTTGACCTTAAAGAACTCCGCCACAAGGAGGATGTAGAAGATATCCAGTTCGGTCAGAATCTGACCCAGACTCAACGAGAAGAACTGCGCGTCCTGACTCAAGAGTTCAAGCATCGGTTTACACCTGACCCAGGGACAACAGACACCATCCAGCACGATGTTAATCTGACATCAAATGAACCAGTTCGCAGCAAACCTTATCGTCTTCTTTATAACACGAGGGAAGTACTGAAAAAAGGATATAAAGGGTTCTCAGAACATTGGAGCGGATTACCTTAGCAGAGCAGTTTAAATGAACATGTCTGTGTCCAGAAGAGTTTAAAGAAACATTTCGGTGTCTATGAGAGTTTAAAGGTTCATGTCTGCACTCAGGGCAGTTTAAAGGGACATATCTTCGCTCAGGACAGCTTAAAGGAACTGTGAGACGATTATTTTAAAGTAGTTGATTTGATTTGATTTGGATGTGAAATTGTATTTGTTTAGGGTTCTGTGTAGGTTAACACAGCCACAACCGTATTTTGAGATCTGAGAAGAACTTTTTGTGAAATTTCATTCTAAAAAGGGGGGTAATGTTACGATTGTGGTTGCGTTGTTTCGTGAGAGCGTGCATGTATTGATCGTAGGAAACGATCCGATATTTATTTGAGCTATCAGAAAAGTCGCACGTAGAAGAGCGGTGAGTTTTTGTGATGCGTAGATTCGCTAAGAATAGACCAAATTGTTCGAGCAAAATCGCGCTGTCTAGTGACCTCGCATGTGTGACATCAAAGTGTCGGCAACATTTTGCAACACAGTATTATAGCCGCTCTAATACCCTTAGTCTTAGTTGTTTTCTGTACGCGTGAAGTTAGCAGCCAGTAAGTTTGTATTATGAAAGGTCGTGAACTGTCTGCCATACTCTTGTGTGACGTCATTACACACTAGGATTTGGGGCTGAAATTAGCAGTCGAATTTTTGTAGACTATTTTAGTTTATTCTAGAAAGTTCTTTTTATTTAATCTTTACGAGTTTCGGTTATGTGTTCCGTTCTGATTGGTTGCGTTGTGTGAATTCGTTGGATTGTTCTGGAAAGCTGTTGTATTATAAAAGTTTGTGCTGGGAAGCACGTTTGTACATTGTCATACATTGTCAGTTGTAGGGACACACAGTTTATCGTAGGTACGTGGCCCGTATAGGGTGTTCATTGTGAGAGACGCAGCGTAACGGTGGTGTACGTTGTATGAGAAACGCATTGTGTCACCAGTGTTGACACTTTGCAGAGGAGACATTGTATCAGTGTTGGTGCATTTAGGAACGTATTGTGTGGGGATCGCATCGCTGAAATAAAATATTGTTGGAACTGTTACTCCAGTGTAGTCTACATCCTTAAGCCACGTGTGACGGGTTGCAGATGAATGAAGTTTCTTTAAAAGAACCTTACGTGCGTGCGTCTGGTGTGTTTATCATACTACGACTACGACTCAACACGTAACAATGCGTCAGCAACCAATTGTAGTATTAACCCGTTTAGTGCCGAGATAAGGTCAACACTACCCACCTGCAAGAGGTACAGATCCTCACGAGCTCCCGCAGTTGCTGATGAGGATCTATGCCTCTTGCTGACGCCACCCGGAATCCATTTTCCTGGGGTACATGTAGCTAGGGTGTGTTGGTCTTGAAATAACATCGATAAGCCAGATGGCCGGTCCCCTGATACGCGAAATGCTGAGCGTCCGAACGACCGCTAGGACAGCTACGAGCGAAATGACCGTACTCGTGACACGCAAAACACCGAGTGTCCGAATTAGCCATACGACCACGACCGTACCCACGCCCAGATTTCTCTGCTCGTGCGTAAGGATCGCGAACGCCACCGCCGTTACCTCTATCACCGCGTCGAAAAAGCAAAGTACCTTTACCGTTAACCAGCTGGGCTCCACGTAAGCTATTGCCGCCCCGATACCCCCCACCAGTCGTGTTAGCGGCGACCAACCCGACTGGCGGTGTCTCGGTCCTACGCGCGAGGTTTTTCGTAGGATGCGCCATCCGAAAAGCCTCCGCGTTCTGCACTAACTCATCTGTACGCTTGAGGCTACGCTCCCTCAAGAATACCGCTAGATCCTTGGAAACGCTACCAAAGAACTGTTCAGCCAACATGAGATCAAACAATGCTTCGTACGTGTGGTCGATCTTTGATAGTTCGACCCAACGTACGAGCAAATGGGACAATCGCCTGCCAAACGACACAAACGATTCCCCTGTCTCTGGCCGACAAGCTCTCAAGCGTTCTCTAAAACCCTCCGCATTACACTGGAACTGCTGCAAAAGACACTCCTTCAAAGTCTCGTAATCTATGTTCCCTGAAACGTTCAAGCTATGGAAAAGACTCAAGGCCTGACCCTCTAGCACCGATGAAAGCAAAACGGGCCAGCTGGCAGGTGGCCAACTTAACATTCGCGCGTGAGCCTCGAACCGACACAGAAAAGCGTCAATAGAGTCCACAGACTCCTTAAACATTGGCAGTCTAGGAAAATTACATATGCGGCCTTCCAAATCACTATCTGGAGCTGCTCTAGACCCCGCATCCCGAGCTAACTGTAGTTGCACCTCCCTATCTCTCTCTTCTCTCTCTCTCCTTCCCTTCTTTCTCTCTCTGGTACTCTAGCTCTTTCTCTCTTAACGCATGTTCCCTCTCGTCCTTCTGTTTCTGAACCACTAGTTCTTCCTTCCTAAGGACTCTTTCCTTTTCTTCTCTCTCCCTCTGAACTTCCAACTCCTTCTCCTCTCTAAGTTTACGAATCTCGAACTCTTTCTCGTCTTTCTCTCTCTGAAACGCTAATTCTTCTTTCTTAAGAGCCCTTTCCTTCTCCTCTCTCTCTCTCTCTCTCTCTCTCTCTCTCTCTCTGAACTTCTCTCTCTCTCACCCTATCCTCCCTATCTTTACATTTCTCCACATAGTCAAAAAGCTTCTCATCCTTAAGCCCTAACCTTTCACCTTGTTTAATATACGCCTCTACCGGGTCCGACTCCATATTTACCAGAACAACTTCCAAAAATCTCCAAAAACGTAAAGAATACAAATCAACGGCAAAACGCAAAAGAATATTCACTACAACATCAACTACACACGCTCATATCAACCCTTACCCTACAATCGCCACCCACTAGCGCCCGCACTACTCTAAACTACCGCTAAAACAGGGTCACCACTGTAACGCACGCAGACTTTGCCCACAGTCGTACGCACAGACTCTCGCACAACAGACGCATACACCGCCACTGACTCAGACGGGCGCATTCATGCGGTAAAATAAACACACGGGCTCCCTTTCTAAAGTGACTTTTATACAATATACAAGAAAAGAAAGGTTTAAATGACTATCAACTATATACACTCCTCTGCTAACATCACATACACACACGCACAATATCTCGCCAGGCTAGGTGTTAGTTCTCAGTCTCCAACCTGTTTGATGTTATTGCCTGGTTACGTTGGTCCTTCTCACGTCTAGGCGTGCAAGTCCGTTGTATGCTCTTTCCTGTCGTCCTGTCTGTAACACGGACGTCCTTGTACTCGCACCGTAGCGCAGTTCTCGCTGTGATCCGGGTATCTTGGTCCCGATCAGACTCACTCTGAGCGAAGAGCTGGATGGATGACCTCACGTTAGGTCCCACCTGTGACTGACGTCTCGGCGTCCGTCGTTCCACTCTTTACAAGTACTCTGAAATCTAGGCTTCAGAGTCTTGGAATGCGGGCTAAGGTATCTCGCATAACGTCTGTCCAGAATGACAGTCAAGCCCCGCACTACCGTTTCTAACCCTCTGACAGACACAGCTTTTGCCTAGAACTCACTAAACAGAACTCACCAAAACTCCCTGCTAACCATGTCTTACAGATTTACAGATGTGTGTGTGTGTGTGTGCACACCAAACCACTCAATTGGGTTACTTTCTTTACCATCCTTATGCAAAATGAGTGTGTGTAAAATTCTGGGTGACCAAGTCAGGAACCCATTTTCTCTGAGGGTTGTTTCTGCATTATCTTTCATTCAAAAGTCAGAAAAAAAAATCAAAATAGGATGTCCCCATTTCGCCAGATTTACTTCATGTTGTGTTTTGGCGATGCCCTGGGCCTGTGTGTTGACACGGAAGTGGAGTGTTTTCAGATCAACTTGATGATCGCTGATTGGTTAGCCCAACACCGATGAACGGAGTTGTTGCCCTTGCCCTTCCTAAAACGTCGTCTTTCGTCCCCAACAGTTTCAACCATTTTTCAGCGTTTGCAGAGGTACTTTATGCAATATTTCTTAGTTAAGAGCACGCTCAAATGTACTTGTTCAGTGCAGTTATTTAACTGAGAGATGCCTCCAATCCCCGATACCCGTTTGGCCCAGAAAAATAAGGCGTCTGCTTCAGCCGTGGCTCGGTCCGTGTCTTCCTCTCTCTGACCGTTGAGTCTTGTAGTAAATGATAATAGAACCCCACGATTTTAACAAAAGCTGTCTTCTTCAATGAAAGGAATTCGTTCAATAACCCCATTACTAAGTCAATCTGCCACGCGATTTTGTTTCTTTTTTTTCTGACATGTGTGATTGTCAGTGATCGAAAATTAACTTGCACAGTATCAGTTGACTTTTTAAAAAAAATGGCGCCAGATTTCAATCCTCGTTCGCAAAATTGCCTCGCGATTCGAAGAACAAACGTCCACAAACAGGTCTTTTGGAATGTGCAACTGAAGTGTCGCTTTTTACTGTATTACCAGTTTTTAATTCTCAGGGTCACCCTGGTCAGCCCCAAAGGGTGGGTTTTTCTCTCTATTCTGGGGCATGTGTTTCTGTCTACCCGAGGTCCATTCACCTGTATTTGCCTTTTTAAAACTCTCCCTACTGTCTGCACTGCCTGTAGCTCTTAATATTGGATGTGTGTTGCTAAATGGTCTTAGCTTTATTTAGGCCCCATGTGTTAGGTTTATTTAACGTATTTGACGGCTGGCGACATACATGGCAATGTTCTGTTTAGGTGTTTTGTTCACAAGCAGTGCAGGCACGTCCTGAGAAAGCCTTGTTGCTGTCGGGACGTTAAGCAATGTACAATCAATCTGATTCAAAATGTCAGTTGGTTTACATGGTTGTATTGGACATGTTTGCAGCAACACCGTTTTGGTCACACCGGCTCAGGACTTTCTGCACACACCCAGCGCCGGATGGCAGCAGGATGTCCAAACCCATCGGGATCTATGCTGCAGCATCATGGCTCCCCCCAGCCTCCGCCACAGAGGGTGCGTCTGGTAGGAGGGTGCATGGACGGCAGCGGAATGCTCCCAATTACAAACTTGTAAGTAAAGTGATTCTATGATCATCTTCATTTTATTGGCTGGCGTGCGTGCGAAGCAAAAGTGAGTTTATGTTCTGGGCCACTGGTCGTCCGTCCGTCGTCCATGGTAAACTTTAACTCATTCTACCCCAACACCAAAATCCTAAAATTTTGCCCTTGTCCTCTCAAGACCGCATTGCAGCGCAGGACACAGATCGACCATGATAGTTCAAGGGTGATGCCAGAATAGCTTGGCGCCCATAGGCGCCAAGCTATTCTGGCATCACCTTTGAACTATCATGGTCGATCCTTATCCTGCTGTGGTGTGTCTGGGGGTAGAATGAGTTAACCGTGGCATTTTTGTTCGGAGACTATTCAAGCCACACTCTTCAAGCTTGGCCCAAGGATACTTTGTGGCAAGACCTTTTTAAACATGCCAATTTGAGTGACCTCTCTCAAAGGGTCACGCAGGGTTGACAAATGTGTGAAAACTGCTTGCATTTTCAGAAAACGTGGATTTTGCTGCTGCAGAAGCCACCCCTCGTCACCGAGGTCACACATATGTAAATCGGTCATACACGGGATTACTCTTTTTATTCTTGTGCAAGGCCCTTAAACCAAAATTTGGCTGTTTCTGTCCCCTAATGCAGCTTTGGTTTCAATCTTTCTTTCTTTCTTTCTTTCTTTCTCCAGTTGGCAAATGGCGCCTGGGATGGACCCGAGACTGAGGGTAGTGCCAGCGCATCGCAATACGAGGGCAGTGATGACGAGGAGTTTGTTCCTGGCTCGAGCTCACCGGATTCAGAGGGTGTGTCGGCATCAATTGCTGGGATCTCTGACATAGACAGTATTGTATCGACTATGTTAGATTTCATCAAAGTGGCAGGTTCGGGGTGGCCAGGTGTCGGTGACGCTAGTACCAGCAAGGTGCTGTGTGCGTTAGGGGGTGGCCATGAGAATGTGGATAGGCAGAAGGAACATGATGCTGGAAAGAGTGGGGAAAGAGCACTTACAGAAGAAACAGGTGTGCACGTGTCGCAGAGAGGGAAAGGAAAGTACAAATGGGACAAGAAACATGCATGCAAATTGTGTGTCAAGCTTGTCTTGAAAATGAGCACGCAAGATGAGGCAGACGTTGCTAAAATTTTGTCGATGAAAAAGGGACCAAACAGAGACGTCGAGCATGGATCAGACTACAAGATGAGGGTGATTACATGCATAACGTTGCTGTTCTTGAAAACAAATCCGGATGTTTGATTCCTAAGTATCGCACCAAAACTATTAAGGTAGACGACCTTCTCGCCTGTAGCCATTGCAAAGGGCTGTATCAAAAAAAGCTGATCTCTGTACACTCTAATCGTTGATGTCAGAAGCCAGGAGGGTTTCAGATCACTCGGCGAGGGGACGCGGCGCGCCGTGGTCGCCTAATGCTTCCAATACCTTTAGACTTTGAATTTTCCTTCTATCACAAGGTCTTGGCCAGCCAGAGAGATGATGAGATAAGCCGTCTCATCAGAACTGACCCCTTGCTTCTTGAGTATGGAAAGAGATTATTTGACCGCAGGGACATTGAAGAACACACGGCTGGACAAATCAGCTCCAGGATGCGGGAGTTAGGGAGACTATTAAAGATTATCAGAGTGAGGTCAGAAATGAAAATCGCAAGTTTAAATGCTGTGATCAATTCACCTAACTTTGATCATGTTGTCCTGGCTGTAAAAGAGCTAGCAGATTTTGATGGGAACACACATCAGTTCAAAAAAGGCAATCTCGCAATGCGCATAGGCCATGCTTTGAAAAAGTGTTCACAGATCAAACAGTCGCAGGCATCCAAACAGCTTGGGCAGGGTTCAGACGACAGGTGGCGACAGGAGCTCTCTGAGGCGCAGCGGTTTGACTATGTCTTCAATGGGGACTGGTATGATTGTGTGTCCGCTACAGCAGCCCAGTCGGTCGGGAAAATGACCATGAACAAACCCAAGCTGATCCCATCATGTAAAGATGTGAGGAAGGTCCAACAGCTTCTTGAGACAAGGATGGTTTCGGAAGATTATCCGACAGTGGCTAAAGCAACTCTTTGTGCAGTATCACTTTTCAACCGAAAACGAGGGGGAGAAGTTCAGAGAATGAAGGTGTCAGACTTCCAGAATGCTAAGATTGGATCGATCACCAATCAAGATATCTTGAAAGGTCTCACAGAGGTTAAGAAGAAAATGGTGAATCATTTTCAGCGAGTGGAAATCAGATGCAAGTTTAATAGGAGTGTTCCCGTTTTGCTGACGAAGAAGATGATGACAACTGTGGACAGAATCCTTCAAATGAGGCAATCAGTGCCAGCTCTCGCTGATTCCCAGTACATCTTTGCCACACCTTCTGGTCAGAGGCCTTACAAAGGCCATGATGTTCTGAAGGCCCATGCACTAGAAGTAGGGGTGTCATACCCAGCCATGTTCACATTTACTCAGTTACGGAAGCAGGTTGCAACTTTGGCTCAGTCAATGTCCATCTCTGAGTTAGACCAGGATCAGCTGGCAGATTTCCTTGGCCATGATATTCGGATACATCGCCATATCTACCGCCAGCCTCAAGACGTCCTTCAAAAGGCAAAACTGGCAAAGATTCTTCTGTCAGTTAACAATGGGATGACAGATTTTGAGAGTTGCATTAGAGCTGAGCTGGGCGATGATGAAGAGATTGACTTTGACAATGAAGACACATCAGAAACTGGCAGAGAGGTCTCGGGGGGAACAGCACCTGTGAATGAAGCAAGTAGCAAGTCAACAACACAGGAATCAATGAGCATGACGGAGAAAAGACGTCCAGAGCCTGATGACAATCTAGATAGTTTTGATGATGACAGTACTGCGTCAGCTCCTGTTCGAAAGAAAGCTAGATTTACAAGGAAACCATGGGGGGAAGCTGAAGAGAAAGCTGTTCAAACTCGTTTCAAGACACACCTCGTCATGAACAAACTTCCTGGAAAGGCCGAGATACAGCACGCAATGGCCGAGGAGCCCGCACTTAGACATAGGCGCTGGACAAACATTAAGGATTACGTCCGCAACAGACTGAAAAAGTTACAAAAGAAATAAATTGAGGTTCCCCGCCACTCATGGCATTTTCGGTTTCATGCAGATTTATTACAAGAGAGTTATTATTGGGGTGGTTTCAGCATGTATAGCCTGCTTTTTTTTATCTGATGGACGCCTGGATCATTTTGTATACTGTATAACATTTGGATTTGCAAAACGAAACAGCCGGCCGGGGACAAAAGACAATAATAAGATAAGATAAGAAAACTATTGACAACGTAAAGATTGATTACAAGAGTGTTATTAGGGGGAGGGGGGGGGGGGATCTGGATCATTTTGTAATATACTGCATACCATTTTTAAAACTCTGCACATGGAAGAATGGTTGGTTGTTGGGGACGAAAGACAATAATAAAGGCTGAAGTTTCAAGTGATTTCTTATGTTGTCAGTTAATTAATTAATGTCAGTGTTCTGTTCTGTCATTTTAACTCATTCTACCCCAAGACCGGAATCCCCAAATGTTGAAGTCGTCTTCAGAAGACTGCGTTGCAGTGCAGGACACAGATCCACCATGATAGTTCAAGGGTGATGCCAGAATAGCTATTCTGGCATCACCCTTGAACTATCATGGTGGATCTTTATTTTGCTATGGTGTGTCTGGGGTAGAATAAGTTAAGCCCAAATGTTGAAGTCGTCTTCAGAAGACTGCGTTGCAGTGCAGGACACAGATCCACCATGATAGTTCAAGGGTGATGCCAGAATAGCTTGGCGCCCATAGGCGCCAAGCTATTCTGGCATCACCCTTGAACTATCGTGGTGGATCTTTATTTTGCTGGGGTAGAATAAGTTAAGTGTTAGTTTCTTCGTCTGGGTCTTTTTCTATCTTTCATATTTTCCCACACTTTTTGACCCGCATCATAGTCATACTGAGGCTAAAAGCTTCAAATTTGTTCACTGCCATAATTCTATGCAAGCTACATTACAGTACTTACAGATGAGGACATAGACCAATGGCTTTAGTTCAAGGGTGGTGCCACAATAGTTTGGCGCCTAGAGGCACCAAGCTATTCTGGCACTAACCCTTGGACTATTTCAGTCACACTTGTTGCACACACTGGTGTATTCCGAATGATAAGGGTTAATATTCAAAATGCTCTGTTGCTGTTTGTCTGAAACTCCAGAGTACCCAAAACCAAAAAAAAAAGTCCTTTAATTTCCAGAGTACATTATGTTGATTCTCACATCAATGACATGATAAACTGTTTTGCTTCAGAAGGACAAAACGCAGCAATGTTTAAAAGATTTCCTCTGTAAAAATCATAATCGAAAGGTTACGGGCCAGTGTTTATTGAATTTTGCACCATACAATGTTAAAAATGTTAAAAGCACACATACACATTAAGTTGAAAAAATAAAAATTAATGTGAAAAAGAAGTATTCCATGAACTTGACCTTATTACAGACGCCTACTGTTGTGAAGACACCCATTTTGACTGTAATGCCAGTTTTTGTGTGTGAGAGGCACCCACATTATTGGTAGAAACCCATTTTTTTCCATCTAATGGCTCTGTTTCTAGAAAATGTCTATTTTATTTTAAGTTATAGAGCTTAGTTATAAGGTGAGTTCTAAACATTCGCATCAATTCCAGAGCCCTAGAATAATAGAAATATGGGAACCGATTTTCACATGAAATGGTAGGTAACCCACTCTGAGGCTTTTGTCTGCATGTGTGTGTGTGTGTGTGTGTGCGTGTGTGTGTGTGTGTGTGTGTGTGTGTGTGTGTGTGTGTGTGTGTGTGTGCGTGCGTGCGTGCGTGCGTGCGTGCGTGCGTGTGTGTGTGTGTGTGTGGTGTAATGTGAGCATATGATCATTTGAAATGGAATTATTGTTGCCTGTACTGTGTCTGTGTGTGTGTGTGTTCTAGACCAAGGTGTGACGACTGACGGCCAGCTTCACGTGGAGATGTTAGCGGACGCTGTGTACGACAACTCCACTTAACAGTTTCACATCCAGTTGGCCTGTGGTCACTTCCTGCCGGTGTGGTCAGCAAGGACCAGGGTGGTCTGGAAGGTGAGAGAGAGAGCGAGAGAGAGAGAGAGAGAGAGAGAGAGAGAGAGAGAGAGAGAGAGAGAGAGAGAGAGAGAGAGAGAGAGAGAGAGAGAGAGAGAGAGAGAGAGAGAGAGAGAGAGAGAGAGAGAGAAACGCACTTACAGCATGGCCAGAAACATTCAGAAACATGTTTAAAAGGATCAAGAAAAAGGGGGGGTATCCGGAGGTTATCAGACACACATCGGGCAGAACCATCAGCACTACTCACTCCTCAATTTGGGCTTTTCTGTCACGCCCGACTCCATCCACCTTGACAGAAGCTAAACACTCCACTCCACCCCTCTCATATTTTCATTTTTAACATTCATTTAAAACGATTATGGTGTAAACTGCTCAAATTCGTATTGAAAAGGGTGCGTTGTGACATAGCAACAGTCCTATGGCTACTTCTGAAAATGAAAGGAATACCCCATGCGTAATATCATACAGACCAGTTTTTCAAACAATCTTGTGCTTGAGGATACCAGTACTGCTTACAAGAGGTTAACCTCAGGTCCAAATGGGAAGAGAAGCAGGTACCTGCAGACATTAACCCTTTACAGCCAATGGGTTTTGTTTTATATCGACAGACACCATCCGGACTGAGACTGCCCAGCACTGCCTACGACAACGGCCGCTTCCTACTGTCTGTCCCCAACCCCGTCGTCAGCGGAGAGTACACCTGTGTCATCGACAACACATTCGTGGCCAATCTATTTTTACAGAGTGATTCCCCTGTACGCAGAGGCGCCACTGTAAGCGTGGACGGCGTGCAGGTCTGGTTAGCAATTATGGATGCCCGGATAAATTCCGAAGAACAGAAAAATACAGCTCTAGAGCATAAGAACACAGCCCTAGAGACCCAAGTAAACAATCTGCAGGCCCAACTGACCAGTACCCAACAAAAGGACGCAACCCTTGAGACCCAGCTGACCATCACCCAGCAGAAGAACACCGCTCTAGAGACCCACGAAAACAATCTGCAGGCCCAACTGAACAGTATCCAACAGAAGGACGCAGCCCTAGAGACCCACGTGAACGATCTGCAGACCAAACTGACCAGCACCCAGCTCCAATTAGAGACTGTACGTCAGAACCTGACCTCCATGATACGTGAGTCAGATTAGTCTTCTCAATCAATGATTAGTAAAGTTGTGCTGGTCACATGAAGGGAACTCTCAGCATTAGATTCCAGGGCCGATGTTTACGTAATTTTTTCTAGCAGTAACCATGCCAACAACTGCCCCTCTGTTTTGTGTGTGTGTGTGTGTGGGGGGGGGGGGGGGTGGGAGCTGGGGAGTTCAGTTGGTAGAGCGTTCGACTCTCGTCCGAAAGGTTGTGGGTTCGAACCCAGCTGGGTCAAAATTTGTTCAGACATCTTTTCAGTGCCCCGTCTTTGAAATCACCTTCGTGGTGGACAATAGATCGGGACGTAATGTCTTTTGTCCGCCACGAAGGTGATTTGAAAGACGTTAATCCCTAAACGTTTAACGGTGTTTTCTGTTTTGTGTTTTGTGTTAGCAAATCTAGAGTTTTACGCGTGGTTTTAAATAGCCAAAATGTAACTACGACTATGAACGGAAGTGGCTATTTACAGTAGACACTATCCCTAGATCAGTCAGGCTACAGCACGCAGATCATGGACATTGCGGTTCAGTCAGTGCCTTCCGTCTGCAAGAGACATAATTATATTCTCCTGAGGCCCTGCGGCCTTCAAGATACGTGAGAGTTATGTCTCTTGCTTGCAAGGAGTGGCCTCACTTACATCCCCTGTCTGAGCTGCTCATCCGGGGTAAAGTGCGCTGTAGACGCCTGTCTGTTTGTTCCCTGTCTTAGGGGAAGTTATCGCATCAATCAGGCGAAACGGCCCACATGCTTCCCTGTCTTAGAGGGAAGTTATCGCATCAATCAGGCAAAACGGCCCACATGCTTCCCTGTCTTAGGGAAAGTTATCGCATCAATCAGGCAAAACGGCCCACATGCTTCCCTGTCTTAGGGGAAGTTATCGCATAATCCAGCAAAATGGCCCACATGCTTCCCTGTCTTAGGGGGAGTTATCGCATGAAGCAAAACGGTCCACATGCTTCTGTTTGGATGTTTCGACTATCAGGGGACGCAACAGCTTCTATTACTGACAAATGGCCACACGTTCCCACAGTAACCGATATGACCGATAGACCCGTACTGCTTTTTAAAAATGTACGTCTCTAACCCGGCTTTGTCTGTCGGTACCGCTTTTTGTCGAGGTGAATCCTTCCTTCAGGAATCACCTCGATAAAAAAGCGATACCGACAACCAAAGGATTAAAATTACTAGATGTGTGCTGTGGTTGTGGTTGTGGATCAGAGTCGTAAGGACAAAAATCACAGACCAGGACACAACTAGTAAAATCATTGATAATGTGACGATCAACTCGGATCAAATAGTACTTCACATAACAATACCAAACCTCGTCAACAGCTCAGGACATCGGGATGATCAGGAACTTAAAACTGGTTCAGTTGTGTCTCATGAGATAAGGTCAGAACAAACAACACTATAATATAGCATGTAGTTTAACCCTTTGGGCGTCGGTGGCGGTTTTAGTCGCGATGATTTATACAGGAATAACAACACACTGACATCCTACAGGAATCATCACGACTAAAACCTCTAACGACACCCAAAGGGTTAACAAATACCCACGACGCCCACTGATTTGACCTTCCCTCGCTGTGCCAGATACCGATACATATATACTTCAGTTGATGTACACACGTTTTCTTATTAATTGTGTCTACATGTGTTAAACAGTGACCGCTGCCCGGAGTGTGTCTTTTCTCGCTCAGCGAATGGCCCGGGACCAGACTGTGAACAGTGGAGACACACTGATATTTGACAATGTCCTCTCTACTGAAGGCGAAGCCTACAACGCTTTCTTGGCTTGACTTCGCGAACAAAGATTTTATAGGAGTTGCCCACGACGTCTGCAGGCTTGTTCGTGGCTGCGGAGGCCAATCCGGGACAGGCAGGTTCGACCGCAGTGGCTGCAGGGGAAGGTATGGCCAGGGTTCTGAGTTGCGGCATCTCTGTTTTTTTCTCCTGAGCCGCTTGTCCTTAAGCCTAGCTCTGCGAGAGTCATCAAAGGAGACAGCTGCCTTGTAAATGGTGGAGCGCCAGGTGTCACGGTCCACAGCAAGCGAGGACCACTGGTGGTGGTCGATTTGGCAGGCACTAAGTGACTTCTTGAGACAGTCTTTGTATCTCTTCTTTGGTGCCCCTCTGTCACGGTGTCCAGTAGCAAGCTCGCCGAACAGGGTGATCTTTGGTAGGCGATGATCCTCCATCCTGGAGACATGCCCCGCCCAGCGGAGCTGTGTCCGCAGCAACAAGGCCTCGATGCTCACATTTTCAGCCTGTTGAAGGACCTCGACGTTGGTGACATAGTCACTCCAGTGAATGCCCAGGATGGTACGCAGGCAGCGCTGGTGGAAGCGTTCGAGGAGTCGTAGTTGGCTGCGGTAGAGGGCCCAGGACTCGGAACCATACAGCAGGGTGGTGAGGACCACAGCTCTGTACACGCTGATCTTGGTGCCTGTTTTCAGCTGTTGATTGTGCCACACCCGCTTGAAAAGTCGCCCGAAAGCGCTGTTCGCTTTTGCCAGCCTGCTGTCAAGCTCCCTGTCCAGCTTGGCGTCCGACGTGATAATGCAGCCAAGGTAAGTAAACTGGTGCAGTGATGGTGATGTGAGGAGGGAGAAACACTGTCTTGGGTGTCGGCTGATGGAGGACCTCTGTCTTTTTCAGACTGACCTCGAGTCCAAAGAGCTTGGCAGCGTCTGCGAAGCAGGACGTGATGCACTGCAGGGCTCTCTTGTGTGTGCAACGAGGGCATCGTCATCAGCAAAAAGCAGCTCACGAATCAGTTGGTCTAGGGTTTTCGTGTGGGCCTGCAGTCGTCTGAGGTTCAACAGGCTGCCATCGAGACGATACCTGATGTACACTGCATCGTCATCATCGAGGTCTACTGTGGCCTGCTTCAACATCATGCTAAAAAAGATGGTGAAGAGAGTCGGTGCCAGCACGCAGCCCTGCTTTACGCCGTTGAGAATAGGGAATGGTTCTGAGAGAATATTGTTGAGTCTGACCTGGCCTTGCTGGTCCTCGTGTAGCTGGACAATCATGCTGAGGAACTTTGGGGGACAGCCTAGTCTCTCCAGGATCTGCCACATGCCTTGCCTGCTCACAGTGTCGAACGCTTTTGTTAGGTCGACAAACGTTACGTACAGCCCTTTGTTCTGCTCGCGGCACTTATTCTGAAGCTGTCTCAGCACAAAGACCATATCGGTGGTGCTCCTGTTTGCTCTGAAGCCACACTGGCCCTCTGGGAGGTGGTCTTCAGCGATGGCAGGTACCAGCCGATTCAGGAGCAGCCTTGCAAGAATTTTCCCAGCAATGGACAGGAGGGTAATTCCCCGATAGTTGGAAAAGTCTGACTTCTCGCCTTGTTCTTGTACCCTGTACAAGAACTACAACGCTACCACGGGTGTATTTACCGTTCCTGTTGATGGCACCTACGCCTTCTTCGTCAGCGTCAAAACCGACTCTGCCAGTGTGGCAAAGAACACTGCCGTTTATCTGGCTGTGGACGGCGCAGGGAAGTGTGATGCCTGGTCTAGTTTCGATTTGGATCATTCTGATTCCAACGGCTGTAGCGCTGTTCTGGTTCTGAGGGCCGGGCAGCGCGTGGACGTCAGAAATTTCATCAGTCATTCTCGCTATACACCGTCAACATTCTTCAGCGGGGCCCTCTTGCACACCACCATGCCATAGACATATCCACCATGGGTGACCTCACAAATTTTCTGAAGTGTCTGGTAAAAAAACCAAAATCCTTATCTCATTCAAGGCGCCCGCATCAATAGCTGCGACGTGTCTTATAGAGTTTCCGACGGCAACGCTAAACGACAATTTTGCAGCTATTGATGCGGGGAATCTTGAATGAATTACTTTCCTTGTGCATGCAGTCAACGGTAGGTCATGTTACATATTCAAATGAGATAGGTGAGGCAGTAAGAGGAGATTCTTTGGCATTTTGTACAGAGGCAGTATGCTGGAATTTGCTTAAAATCTCTTGATAGATGAGAAGAGACATGTTTGGTGCTTTGATTCATGTGAAATGTTTGGTGCTTTGGCTGAACCAGCGGACTCTTTTTGTCCTAGTTTGAGTTGCCAAGCGGATGGTGATTTGAGGTGTGTACCAGTTTTGGCTGCGCTTGGATGTAGGATTGGTACAGAATCATGTTGATAGCCAAGAAATGAGACGGATGATGTCCTTATTGGGGGGGGGGGGGGGGGGCGGGGGGATTTTGTGCATGGCAAATGTGCAGCAAGTGGGCGGTAGTGTTGTTTAAGGGATTGAAACATTAGGGGGTGACTTGGACAGACTAAGGCTAGGGCATTTTTAACAGATGGGACTGCAGGGGAGGCCCACTGTGTGCTTTGGCCGGTAGTGTAAACATTGTGTGTGATTGTACTGTTAACCATTAAATACCGGCGGCTACATCACCACGGGCAATAATCCTCAAGCAACACAATTTTGATTCTGAAAAATGTAATCATTTACGTCCCTTTGTAGTGACTGCACAGTTAATCATCAACATTGACGATAAAAACTTAATTATCCATTAATTTTAAATACATTCAGACACATAATTTAAAATATACATCGCTAATACACAGAGTTAAATAACAAAATCTGTTTTCTTCCAGACTGCAATAAAACAGCAGATACAGTACGAGACTTTGTTGACCTCTGATCTCTCTCTCTCTCTCTCTCTCTCTCTCTCTCTCTCTCTCTCTCTCTCTCTCTCTCTCTCTCTCTCTCTCTCTCTCTCCCCCTCTCTCCGGTCTCTGTCTCTGTCACTCTCTCTCTCTCTCTCTCCCTCTCTCTCTCTCTTTCTCTCTCTCTCTCTCTCTCTCTCTCTCTCTCTCTCTCTCTCTAGAGAGAGAGACAATAGGAGACCCGTAAGACAATGAATTCAATAAAGCCGCATCAGTCATTAAATTACGTCATTTTTAATAATAAAATTTTTGACCCCATTACGCCCCCGTTATTACCCAATCAACCCTTTGATTTTAAAAAACTGACGAGCATGACTGATGTGGCTTTATTGATCTAATTATCTTACGGGTCTCTTATTGTCTCTCTCTATAACTATTGTCTCTGTCAATACCTAATCATTTACCTGATCAAGTGATGCCAAGTGAAACTTAATACTTATTAACAAGTTGCAACTAACTTTTAGGAACCTGCAGAGGTAACCTTTAAGTGTGTTGCCATAAGAACTTATTATTTACTTACCCTAAGTTCTTACAAGTACTTACCCTAAGTTCTTACAAGTACTTACCCTAAGTTCTTACAACAACTTGACTTAAGTCACAACTTACTCGGTCAGATTTGTCAAGATACAAGGACAATAAAAAAACTTTTTTTTCTCAGTAGTACTCTGGCGGTGGTGCAGATGGGGCTAAACAATCAGGCACAAGTGGTGTAAATGACGTGTCATCTCTCTGCGAAGCATATGACAAAAATATTGATTGATTACCAAATCTGATTTTTATTTGTTTAAAAGATTGTGTAGTTTTTCTGTGGTTTCCTGAACACCGATCTGTTTTCCCATCTCTAAAAAACTAGCCTTCAGTTCTTCAACATTCACAGGAGATTGACTACGCATCTTATTTTGTATTTCAGACTTCTGTTTCTTGTAATTATTTAAATCATCCTGGACTCGCTTAAATTCTTCATCATCAATAAAATTATCATTCAATGCCTTACTGATAATAAGTTTCATGCTGCTCAGCTTTGCACCAGCAAGCGTACTCAATGCTTCATGTTTCTGTAATTTCGTGTGAAACCTCTTGTTTAAGGCCTCCAAACCAAAGCAAGCCAGGCATGTAGCAACGCTAACACCCTCAATTGCTATTCCAGCCAAACTTCCAATTCCTGTGGCGAACAGAACTATACCCCCTACAGAACATGAAGCTGAAACTGCACCAATAGCCATATAAGTGTTTTGAACAGAATTAAATACTGACTTATACCTCCTTTTGCACCGTGAGTACTTAGCCTCTTCACTTTCCAAATATTTCAAAGCTTCTGTAATATTATTTAATCTGAATGCATCTGCCTGTAATGTTTTATCTGAAGCAATTGGCACAGCTGTCACCTGAGGATCAGGCGCAAGTGTTGTTTTAGTCATCACATTTGTTTCAGTCGGCTCAAGCGTCGGTAGTTGCGGATAGAAGTTTACCATTTTTTTTATTCACAAATATTTTTTTTTTTATTTAATCAGCAATTACATTTTGCAACTCTTCAAAAGTATACAATTTGCTGGCATAATAAAACGAAACAAGATCAATGTGTTCAAGGTTTATGTAAGTTAGACGAACAAAAGTTGTTTTGTCAACCACCACCTTGACAGCTGGAACACTGCTCGAAACATTAATAACATCATTATTTTTTGTAATAGCAATAAAGACCTTTGATGACTCTGCCACTGTTTCATTCCATGTAAGTTTAATTCCTTGTGCAATTTGAGCCTCTTTAGCAGTAGTTACTGATCTCATGATAATTTCAAATACTATTGTCGCTTCTCTTGCGATGGGAACGTTTATTGGTGCAAACACGACCTTCGCATCAGACCTACCCTTCCTATGTGTAAGAAGATATCTCCATCTCTCATAATTTTCAACTTTCAGTTTTTCTCTGCTATTGTCGTCTGAAGCAAAACTTGGAACAAGACTTACAATAAGCGGCCCCGAGTTAACAACCTTCCTAAACACTAAGGCACCTTCATCATCAGTGTATACATAAGGACTAATAAATTCCAACTTTATGTCCCAGTCAATTGTGGGTGGTGGAACAGGCACAGGTGAAACCACCCACTTACTACCTACATGTATTAAGTTGTAGGGCACATTATTTACAGGTGGAGTAGGTACAGTAACATCACGAAGCTGACCAAGTTTAGGAATCTGTCTTTCACCGTCTTTCATGTCGACAATTACTTTCCTCTTGTACATGCCATTTGAATCAAGTTCAAAACCATATATTTCTCCAACATCCCCTTCCTTCTCAAAATCCTGTACATCAGCCAAATCTTTCAACTCTGTTACTGGACACGCAACTGGTATGATTCTCAGCTTTGGACCACCACTCATTTTTTATAAACAAAAATAAAATTATTTAATTTCCAACACAACACTAAAATCATGCATAACAACTGGTTTGTCATCTTGATTAGTTACAGATAAACACAGTGACTCAAAGAAACTAGAACCTAATTTCTTAAACTGCAAATTAGGAAATCTAACAACTACACTTTCACAATAAGGAGCAGTTCCAGCTGGCACACATCTCAACAAAGTTGAAGGCTTTCCATTGTGTACATTTTCAGTAGTGTTTAGTTCTTTCAAATAAACATTAAATACTGTGTGTACTGCCAAATAAACAGGGCGTTTTCCAGTTATTATAATTTTTTTTTGTCTTCATTGTTATAATACCAAACTTTAATTCACCTAAATCATCGGATCTCCACCAATCTTCATCAATATAAAATCCAAGTAAATATGCAAATCTATCTGAGGTCCTTAACCAATTTTGTGTCGGAAATTCTAATGTAACAAGTAGGTTAGCTGGATTTAAAGTTGCTTTAATTTTAAAATTATTTTGAAACCATTCAGCTATAGTACAAAAGTCATAATATCCAGGCGGTAAAGCTTCAGTCTTACCATCTAAATTTACTTTATTATATATATCATCTTCTACATTAAACCATTTTACTGTGTAGAACATTTCATGGATAGCTACAGACTTGCTACCATCTCGATTATCAATCCCATTAGTTAACCACACTGGTTTGCCTGTGTCAAGATTTGTTAAGGTAATAAACATTTTTATTATCTTATATAAAAAAGGATGGAATTTAAATCACCAACCATTACCACTACAAACGCATTTCAATTTAATGTGGATGCTAAATATAATGTCGCACCTACTTATGAACAGAAAATAATTCAACTAAATCAGCTTGATATTGCTGTGTCTGAACAAGATCTATTCCAAGTCAAAGTACCAAATCCGTTTGATCATTACCTAAACCCTCCAATAACAGACGACTCTACTGCAAGAAAGTGGTCCTCAAGTCCACTACAGATGTTTCAAAATCAACTTAACTTTGCCATACTGTGTTCAACTACAGGCTGTGGTGTTTCATTCACAGACCACTTGAATCACTCAAACAAACTGATTAGGTCTGTCTATCGTTTTCATGTTTATTACCAGCTTAGACGTATACTGTCAGAACTGCATACACCATTACCCACTGAATCCAGTTTCAACAGGTTTAACAACCCCATGGATATAAAAGCGTTTGAACGGATTTGTAATGAGTTTAACATCAGCCCCCGGTATGACTTCACACAAAATCTTGATGATCACAAAGGCATGGGCACATTGTATTACGCTATGAGTCACAGACAATATCCTCAAGATTACTACCCTGGGTACACTTCATTCTCATCAAAATCTGAAGTCTGGATAGGTTCCATTGAGCAGAAGCAGTCTAATGCGTGGACCACATTTATTTTAGATAAAACTGACGGGTTTACTCAAGCAGGAGTCGAGCGCGTCAATGAGTCTTTAAGAACATATGTCTGGTGTTTACTAGGAGCACAATCACTAACAAAATCAAACATTTTGAATGGAAGTGGTAAATTTGAAGCACAAAAACAATTTCTTGCAAATCTTGAAGATTCAATTAATTCAACAGTAGATCTCCCATCAAGCATACAACGCTACCAAGACGTTTTAAGATATGCCAGATCAAAAGTTGACTTTGTAGTTGGCGTCGGGTTATACATGTTACCATCTGACCTTCAACTCCAAATGGGTACAATAACAAATTATAATAATGAAATCATTGTTGCAGGTGTTGGTCAAAAACTCGGACTCAATCAATCTGTAAACTTGGGGGCCACAACCACACATGTACAGTCATTAAAATCATTACAGACGGTAACACCCCCGGCCCCAGCCTCAGCACTGGCCCCAACACCGGCACTCATACAACCAGTACAGTCAACCCCTGACACACATGAGTCAGAAAGAACTGCATTGGTAATAGGATTAACAGGATTAGGGGTATTACTTCTTTATCTGTTTCATTAAATAACCCGCCATCAACCCTCCTACTGTAACCAAAAAGACCCACACATGCTCTGCCATAAACCCTACTGCCTTTGCCGCTGTACTAATCAGCCAACTGACAACAGTGCCTATAATGCCAGGCAATGCGTCCACTGCTTTCACAGCCAATTTCTTAAGCAAGTCTGATATGTGAGACAACTGTTTCTTTACCCATGACTGTAAGTCTTTTGGATCTGTGGGAGCCGGTGGAGGTGCCGGGGCTGGCGGTGTTGGACTACCACCACCAGCACCGGAGACAGCTAACACAACACTACTGATAATAAATCCAAGAGCTGTAATTAAACTAGCAATTGTAATACCTTGTTCTCTGAAAAGTGTTTTAAGTCTCTCAGCCAGAGTAGTGTCTTCGTGAAGTATTTTTTGAATAGTTTCTCTAATTCTGTTGACCTGTGATTTTAGTTTTTGTCTTCCAATACTAATCACTTCTAACCGTCCTGATCTTTCTATCTGCAAATCATTTAATCTGTGTTGGATTCTTTCTTTCATTTCTGTGTCTGCGGTAGCCAGTTTCACTTTTTCACGTTCTATGTGTTTATCAAGCTCTCCCAGTTTGGCAAGATTATTAACCATCTCACCTCTTATTGTCTGCAGTGATTTATCCAATCCCATAATCTCCCTCATTGACAAAGGTGGGTCGTCTATTGTTTTCAAAGCGTCATTTATTTGTCCTTCAGTAAATGAGGTTTCTTGTATCACTGTGTTTGCTATTTCTGGTAGGCTTGTTACTGGTGCCATTTCAATTTGTTGCCCTGTTGGCAACTTTGTTTGTGTGTTGTGAAGCACACTAGCCAGTCATGGGGGAACAGGAGACCCACCAATTCCAAGGTACCTTGCCAACCCAGAGTTACCACCGACTTCACCTTTAATTGTACTTAAAGCTCTAAACTTAGAAGGATTATTTTTATGTGTTAGATATATTTTCCCTCTGTCTGTATTTACAAATAAGTGTCCTTTATCATATTCAAATTGATTAGGATCTATTACATCTGGGCGCGCTCCAACACTGTCATAAAATGAGTTTACTTTGTCTTTTAACAGTTCATGATGCATAGTACTACTACTAGTTACCATTCCAGTCATATCTGTGATACTGGTATCTGAGACATTCATGTCATCCATTTCAAAATCTTCATGATTATATCCTCCCGCAGCCATTGTTTTATTAATTTATTATTTTTTTATTGTGCATAATAAAAATGACACAGTCTTATGGATCAAAGTTAGACCCATACAGAAAACTACGTGAGCCTCTGGGTGTTAAGGCCATTCGACAATCAATCGTCATCACAAACAATCCAAGTACTATAGACCAGAACCAAACACTTACAGGCAAGTTTCCAAACCTAGGTCACAGTGACGTTATTGTTCCTGGCACTGCACGCCTAGCATTTAATATTGAACTATCATCAGACGCAGATGTAAACAGAACACTGGTTGACAATCTTGGCAGAGCAATTGTTAGAACTATTAAAGTAAAACTTGAAGGACAGGAAGTGTTTAGTCTTGACGATGCAGATGTGTTTTACTGTTACAAAGACCTTTGGCTCACAAGAGAAGAACGAGAAGATCGTATTTATCAAGGCATACAGCCAGATAATGTTGGTAAACTTCAAATCAATGCCGGAGACAAAACAACTACTGGGGTACCAAAGGAAGTTATTATAGCTGAAACATATGGAACTAGATTTTACATTCCACTCGAGTTTGAAATCCTCACAGCTCATCTGCCTTATTATCAAGGGGCACTGAATGACCGTCTGAGCTTTGAACTAACTTTCAATGACTACTCCAAAGTTATTAAATCATCTGCCACAGATGCAACATACAAGATCTCTAACATTTCCTTGGAATATGAAATTGTCACACACACTGATCTAGCCAGACTCATTCAAAATCAGTATCAGTCAAGACTGCCAATTTATTATGACAGGGTGATTAGACATAGTTTAATGCAAAAAGACAAGAGTGACCCAATGTGGAACATAAACTTGAACACACCAGCTAGGTCACTGAAAGGTATTCTTATGTTGTTTGTTGAACCAGCAGATCCATATAAACGGGATTCAGAAAAATTATACAATCCTAAGATTACACATTTGTCCTGTACAATTGAAGGCCGCCCTAATCAAGTGTACGCTTCAGGTTTGTTACCTTATCAACACTACGATGAGATCACAAAGTATTTTGCGGGTGGAAGGATTAGAGATAAACCTGCAAACATTGCGTGCAAAGATCTACATCTGTATGATGTTAGGATCGGACAATACCTTACAAACAAGTATGCACTGTGGCTAGACCTTCGTAGTACAGATGATGATTATCTTCATGGGTCAGGACGAACTGTCGAGAATGGTAGTGATGGAATAACAATTCAGATACAAAAGAAGGTTGAAACTGCTGCAGCCATAAACATATATTTGTACCTGATATATGATGCACAACTCAATATTGCAGAAAGCAGACTAAGTGGACACATATATTAAAATTATATTGTGTATTAAAATGAACCGGAGCTTAATGACCCTTGACCCACACTGTGGCTTATTTGTTGGTGCCACAGGGTGTGGGAAAACTGAATTTGTTCTTAACCTATTACAAACAAGATACATACACCACTTTGAAAACATTGTAATATTTTGTCCTACAATCAAACACAACAAAGCTTATCACAACCGTTTATTTATTTGGACTGACAACAACATATACTTAGTTGACCCTGAGAAAAAACTGAATGACTACCTACAATATTTTTACAAGCAATTTGAAGGACAGCCAACATTGTTTATTGTTGATGACTGCTCAGCAGAGAAAGACATTGTCAAGAAGAGAAACACTCTAGCAGAACTTGCCTTCAGTGGCAGACACGCAAACGTCAGTGTATGGATTCTCACTCAGAAATATAATGCTGTACTGAAAGATTTTCGAGAACAGTTAAAGTTTATCTGTTTGTTTTACTGCAAGGATCGTGACAGCTTTGAAGACTGTCTCAGAGAGAATGATGTCATACCAAATAAGCATGAACGGGATGATGTAACAAATAAACTGAAATCAACTAAGCATCTAAAGCTCATTTTAAAGACAGATCAGCCCACAGGGTATGAGTTAGTAAATTAATTTTTGTTTTTTTTAAAATAACAATATAAATGAACCCTGATGAAATCCTTCTATTGAATGATATCAATGCTGTAGAGAACAAAGACTTAGACTCTAAGAAACAGCGTCTTTTGTCTGTAATTGTCTCAGGCAAATCAAAGACTTATCTCGGAAAACAATACATGACAGATGATATTGAATCTCTTACGGCTGACGAGCTAATCAAGCTTCATTCTAAATATGAAAACCACATTGCTTCACTAATGACTCGTAATTTAAGTCGATCTCTAGTATGCCTATACACAAAAGCAGTGAGTCACTTTCTACCTGTAGATTGTGACAGTCTATCACACGACCTTGAAAGCAATCCTATTGTTTCAAGTTCAATTGGTAAATTAGCATGTGTCATGTTTTACAAGTTTGGAAATTACCTTGCACCTGTCGTAACATTGCTTGTTACCGGGAGTCATATTGATTTTTCGAAAATAAATTTTACTGCAGAAGAAAATGGACGAAACCCAGACGACTCCACAACTGAACCCCGACCATGTTTTGACACAGGTTCAAACTGTGACTAAGGCTAAAAGTCCAGGCCGCGTTGATGCATGAAAAAGTTTAGCCGAACGGAACAGGCAAAAAAAAATTACAGCTTCAAACACAAACAGAAAAGACTCATGTAACTAACCAGGTGTCAGCACCGTCAGGACCGTCAGGACTGTCAGGACCATCAGAGCCTGCGTCAATACCGTCACTCCCTCATCAAAGTGAGAGACAAACAACTAAGTCTGACCCTCAATCAACAAAATATATAATTGCTGGATTTGTTGTCGGATTTGGTTATGTAGGTTATCAATTATACAAAAAATACAAACCACAGACTCGTACAGTGACCAAAAAATCAGACACTCCAAAAACAAAACCAGAAGTCGCCACATTACCAGTAACATCCAAAGCCGTTGACCCATTTTATATGCAGTAAATACAAATATTATTTTAATTTTTCTTGCCTAAGAAATGAACGACTCAAAAAATTTAATGAACCTTGTGTATCACTCTGCCGTAATCAGTGGATTAGCAGTAGCTTATTCTATGCTAGGAAAAAGTCTACTCAAAATGAAATCAGCAGACTTGAGTAGACTCAATTTCGAAGACAGCGCTAAGCTAATTGTAGTTGTTACAGCGTCGATTGCGACAAAAGATTTTCTTGTCAAGCAGGGAATTATTCCCGAAAATGTTTCTATGTAAATAAAAATAATATGGCGACGATAGCTATTATGATTGGTGGGGCAGTTGTTAACACATTGGCATTCAGTGGTTCAAACTATCTCTTTTCAAAAATGGGTAGAGAGGAATCTGCAGAAGAATTGAAACGTCATAATGAAGCATCTGAGAAACTTGCTCAAGCTCAACAGGATTATGAGAAGAAAAGAATTGAGAAACTTGATTTCATCAATGAAAAACTCAGGCTTGAAGGCCATGCACAACATACGTTTTCAAATACAGACGAAGCAATCAGGGAATATTTTCTTGTCACAGGTGAAGACATGTCTATCCCGAAACCAAAACTAAGTGACTATTACAAACCAAGCACACAACAAAGAAATGGAGAGATAATTTTTGTTTTAGTGGGAATGACATTTGTTTATTTTACTGGAGTTTTCATTGCTAGAAAAAATGGCAGCCGAAAATAAACTATCGAAAATATATTACTCACCATCAGGGTATTGGAAAGGAGCAACAGCTATTCAGAAATTACATGCTGCTGTGGGCGGAGATATAACACTCAATCAAGTCAAACAATGGTTACAGAGACAAGCAATTTGGCAGATATATCTCCCTGCTCCAAGAAAGATATCTAGACCTCATTTTGAGAACACTACCCCAAATGACACACACCAAATGGACCTCCTGTTCTTACCACATGATACAATAAGAAAGAAACGATACAAGTATGCACTGACTGTTGTAGACATTGCTTCAAGGTATAAAGACGCTGAACCCATATCTGACAAAACAGCCAGTACAGTTGCTACTGCTTTATCAAAGATATATAGTTGAGGCCCTTTAAGATACCCCAGACTTGTACAAGTTGATGATGGATCTGAATTCAAAGGTGCAGTTAATCAGTTATTTGCGAAGCATGGCGTACTGGTCAGACGAGGCATTCCAGGTGTGCACAGATCACAGGCAATTGTAGAGAACTTTAACAAACAGTTATCAGAAAGACTTTTCAGTTACCAGTATTCTAAGGAACTCATGCATGACACCCGTAACACTGAGTGGGTTAAGAGATTACCACATGTGATAAAAGCAATGAACAATGAAGGCCATCATAAGCCTGCTGATGCTATTAAATTGAAAACAATTACAGAGCCAAAAACAGGACCAACCCCAACCCCCGCACCAGACACAAGTTTATTTACCAAACAGGTGAGATATTTATATCAACCAGGGGAGGCTGAGAACGACGTAAAGCGCAGGGCAACAGACCCCATCTGGTCAACATCTGTACACAATATAAAAAAAATAGTCCCCGGTCCTGACGGTCCTGGCGCAACAATATATTACCTATATGACCCTGCCCCACAGAGGGCATTTGTCAGAGAAGAATTACAGATTATTCCCCCAGACACCGTTACTCATTTCAGTAACTAAGTCATCAATTAATTCATCAACCAGTTCATCACAAATGTCTTCAGATAATTTGAGCCTGTAATGTCCGGGTGCATAAGCTTTTTCCTTACTGTGAAACACACGTTTCGTGTCTCCAACTGCCAGTGACTTTTTGTGTGTTTGGATCATTTCAAGATTATGTTTGTTTGATCTCAGTGACTTGTTTGGATAATCAGGCATTAATGCACCATCTAACACTTGCTTGTAATGTTCATGACGAATGTCTTTATTTTTTATTGCTGTTATTTTAATTCCTTTGGCTTTTGACTGACTACCTTTCTGATGCAGTATAGAATACATTTTTGATCTCAGTCCAACATACTCAACTATTGGCACACCATTTAGTTCATCTTTAAACTTCCCAGGCACTTTTTTGTTTTGTGTGCTAAACAGTGGATGATCTTTAGGATAGTCAGATGTGTCATACATGTGTAACTCTGTTTTCATGTCTTCATAAAAGTCTTCAGTAGGCACATCAATGATCATAGAGTCAGTGTCAGTGTATAACAATCGACACTCAGGATACTTTGGTTTGAAGTAATCATAATAAAATTCAAGCATCAACAGTTTTGACAACTCAAGAATTGCCATACCAATGAATACTGGCTTGTCCAGTTTGACAATCTTTTTTTTTTTTTTTTCTTTGTATCCTGTGTACTGTGGCTTGCCTGTAAGTTTAATTGCGCCCAATTCAGTTGTGACCAGTCTCACATCTTTTCTGTGATGAGGATTTTCCATCGTCTTGCCAAAACAGGCATTGTTCATAAGCTTAAAGAAGTCTTTGTCAAATGCAGTGTTGCCGTCTCTGGCATGAAGGGTTGTGTTCTTCATTATGTAATCTTTCATGAAAGCACTCTGATCAAATTGAATTCCTCTGTGAACTTTCTTTAGTACTAACCCGTGTCTGATGTAAAACTGCAGCAATCGATAGTGACAAACGTAATTGAATTTGTCATTCAAATTTGGTACAAGTTTAGTGTCTTCTTTTTTTCCTGTCATACTCATTTTCTCAACAGCTAATGGATAATCATTATGGTAATCGTGTAGGTGGTGTGGGTACTCCAGGTCGACTTCAAAGATCCAACCCTTCGCGTCGTTTCGGTCAAGAGTCATAATATAGTTTGTTAACCCTGACTCTGTTACATCATACTGTGACAAATCATACAGACAAAAGTTTTTCAAGGGCAATAACTCACACATCGCCCAGCCATACAAATTGTTAGCGTCTATGTAGGTAATGAATGACCTTGACCTTGAGGGGTCAAAGTCAAGGTCATCTAGATATTTGTTGTTGGCCTTGGCATAATTGTTCGCTGCAATACTTATCCCTCCTCTCAATCCACGTTCCACCATTTCACCCATCATCCGATCAGACAACAGGTCTATAGATATCTTACTGGATTTCAAAAATGCATCCCATGTCATGCCAGGACTAGTTATGTAACAAGCAGGGTCAAGTTTGTAGTGAAACAACCCCTTTTCACGGTAACTTTCAAATACGTCTGCTAGCAAGCAAACGTCAGCTTTCAAGTACTGGTCATGGTAGTCACCAATCGTCTGACACCCCAACTTCCCCCACGCATCAAGTGCGTGTTGATATTCAGAGTCAGAAATACCTTTTCCAGTTAGTGTGGAATAAAATGTCTCTTTTGGTGGCAGTCTTGTTTTCTCAAACACAACCCAGTGATCAATGTACTCATACGGATAGACACCTTTCTTAATCAAGTCTGGTTCAAAATATTTACTTGTTATTGGATACTCAGTCAGTCCTTCTGCAAGACTAGCAAGACCTAAAGACAAATGTTGCATGGAGTCATAAAATGCTAATTTATCTAACCTAAAAGTTAAGTATTTCTCAGTTGTCTGGGCAATGCAACTTATGTTTTTGTACGACTCGTCTACAGCCTGCATGATAATGTGTGAATCATACCCTTTGAGATTGTGGAAAAAGATTGGCAGTTTGTATGTCTTTGGATCTGTTTTTAATAATAAGTTACAATTGTTATGTGCAGCGCCTCTGTAACATCCAGTTATGTGATCATGGTCACAAACTTTATCACATCCCGGAGGTTGTTCACAAATCCAACATGTCTCAGCTGTATCAAATTTTAGTTTGTCTTCTTCTGTCATCACCAGAGGCATCTGGCATGTTGTGAGATATTGTACTACCTGACTATACAGATGTCTCATTTCTGTTAAAAACAGACAAGCTGCATTTTCACCTCTGTAGATAACAGGCTCTGAATGAAGACCGTCTGACCTAACAAGAATGTATCCAAAAGAACACACCACTTGGTCACTTAGTTTTATAGTCTTTGGTAATGATTCTGGAACAGGACCTTCATACGGAACAACTAATGATTCAAAATCTGCGTACACTACAAACGGCAACTTTTGCTGATTCCCATAGTTCTTAAAATACACTTGACTACCAGGATCTGGGTACTTAAGTACAGTCTGTATATCATTAGGTGACCTGCAGTGTAAAACATGTTTGTGTGCCACTGCAATAGAAGAGAATCTTTGTAAACATTTTTTACAAACTTCCTGTTTCCCATTGTGTTTTGTTGTATGTCCATGAATTAGACGTGACATATTTCTGATAATTGTGTAGTGAAAGTTATTGTCATCACTGGTAGGACCGATTAGCAACATATCAACATGTCTATCTTCTGACTGCCCATAGGTTGGTGCAATTGGGGACACTCTAATTGGTTGTAACTTGTTCTCAGATTCATTATCCCACACATACACATTTACAGATATACCAGGATTTAGTTTTTCAAATAAGTCTATGTCCTCTATTTTAACAGGGAACTCAATGCCACTAAAATCGAGTTCATTTACAAATTTAGTGTAGTTAGATACACGTTCAGGTTTTGATTTTACAAAGTGTAGTTTAGCAAGCACACACCACATGAAACAATAGTTGTCATTGTTCTGTATGTTGACGACAGCCTTTTTGTTTGCAACCTCTGTTGGCAGTGGCAACCATGCTTTACCTAATATAGGATGATACCTTGACTGCTTTAATTGTAGTTCATGTACATGTCCTTCGTGCCAGCCAGACCCCTTCATTTTTGCACTGTCAATTGCCTGTAGAAAGTCTGGTAATAGTCTGTCTCTAAACACGTTTTCCAATTCTCTTCTTGTGTTAACTGTGTGTTGTCTTGTTGATATATACGATACAATTATCTCACCGCCCATTCTAGTGAATTTGATTTTCGCAACAATCTGAATCTTCACACTGCCTGTGAGAAGATTATCTTGTATGACAGAAAAAGAGTTTTCTATTGATTCATAAACATTGTTAGTATTGGTTATAGGCAAGTTTGTTGTGTGAAACACGTTTCTTAAACTTGGTGGGCCAGGGTTTTGAACATTGTCCGTCATTTTTATTTGTCCGACAAAATAATAAATGAAAAAATATTACTGCTGGCTCACCTTGTGTAATACCACTTTATTAATTGTAACACTGTCAATATAAACATTTAGTTTGCGTAGTTGTTTAAATATGCTATAACAAACTTCCCCTAACCAACCATAGTTGGTATCATCAACTTTAAAAGTAGGTGTCTTTAAATCAACTGTCATGCGCTCCACATCTGGATGCTCATCAACATAATCCAAAGTCACACTATATGTAGCATATATTTCTGATGGTGCTGAAAGGCTTATGTTAGTCTGTTTGGGTGATATTAAGTCAGTAAAATGCATAACATCTTTGAAACAGTGTGAGATATCAAGCACTTGTATGATTTGTCCATCTGTCATTTTTATTGGACAAACAAATGTATAAATTGTTATCAAGCAGAATCATGTTTCTAGGAAATTACACTGAACAGTAACCTTTTACGTTTGCACCAATCAGCATGTATTTCCTGCTTATAGTCAATGACATAAGGGACGTAATCATTAGAAGATTTAACCACTATACAGAGTTGTCTCCCATAGACTATATGTGGCATACCCAAGAATGACCTTGTGTCACTGATTTGTGAGTGAGTGTGTTGCAATGGAGTACTCATTGAGGATATTGTTCCTGTTTGTGTGTAGCAAGGGTACAGGTATGTACATTTGTAGGCTTAGCTCAGTGTCATGTTTCGTGTGTGTGTGTGTCATTGGATTATGCAGAGATTCAGAAATCTTTACAGTTGACTCAAACCCAATAAAAAACAGTGGCTCTTGAGAATCTCGCCATGCTCATAAGAATCTGTGATCGAGTGGGCTACTGAAAATGTACAATAAAACATGTGTTATTTATGTTCTCATAAAAGGGATTCGGTAAAGTAGAACGATTCATAGCGTCACTCAGTTATACAAAAGACACTGTGAACCGAACCCTAAAATAACTGAACTGAGCGTTGAGCTGTGTATTGCTGTACACTGGCGTGTAGGTGTTGTGTATACATGTTCTGTGTGCGTGTGTGTGTCAGTGTGTGTGTGTGTGTGTGTGTGTGCGTGCGTGCGTGTGTGTGTGTTTGTCTGTGTGTCAGTGAGTGTGTATGTGTGTTATGTACCTCTAACAAAACCTGTTTGGCTCAAATAGCATGTTTTCAAAGTGACAGTTGACACACATGGCACTGGAATTGAAACGTGGGTAGTGTCAATAGTCCCACATCGCTGAGAACGCCGGTAAACAAAACCTGTTCGCCCATACAAGGGTGAATGTAATGGGTGGTGTGTACACACAAGTATATCAGTTAGAACATGACGTCTATTCAGGGCTGTCAGCTGGCAATGGTGGAGTGCCACAAAGACTTTGTATGGCCTAGGCATTGACGGCTGTGTGGTGTAAACATATTCCGGGTAAACATTAGGACGGCATGATTGAGAAAAGTGTGTTATGATACCATTGTGCGCGTGTGTGTCAGTGTGTGTGTGTGTGTGTGTGCGTGCGTGTGCGCGCGTGTGTGCGCGTGCGTGCGGGCCCTGTGTGTGTGTGTGTGTGTGTGTGTGTGTGTGTGTGTGTGTGTGTGTGTGTGTGTGACTAGGCTGATTTCGGTGCAAACAGGCAGGTGATCGTGACTCATTGCTGGTAAACAAGATGACAGCTTTCCTATGTTAAATGTACACAGATTTAAACAAGACATGTAATAGCACGCACATCTATATAGACTTTTAAATCGGGCCTCTCTCTGTGTGGGGTGACTATGAGACATGTATGTTACCTACAGACGGTACCAAGGGTAACAACACAAACATTAGTAAGCAGACGACAGGCCCATTCAGCCAAACAAAAGAGCGACGACATTATCGCTTGAATATTACGTCGTTATAATTATTCATAAATCTTGGAGCCTCCATGATCTCGGCAGAGTATTCGAAACTGAAATGCTAATCTGTCAAAAGCATGTCACCAAGTTTCAAAACTTACTCATAATGAGGGCCCTGAGAGTACAGCTGACTGAATTGTTGTACAACGGAAGTCAAGCCCGGGGGGCCCAGGGGCTCTTGAGGATCTGTTGTTTATGTACTCAGACCTGTGTCTGTATAAAGCAGTGAGTAATGTGTCTATTTTCAGCTTGAAAGCGTAGTTACAGACTAAAACATGTACACCACCCACGGGCGCGTGAACTATAGCTCGAGTCAGGCATCAGTTATGCACCCAAAAGAAATATCTTACAATCTGTGTGTGTGTGTGTCTGTAGTTATGTGTGTCTGAGTGTGTCCGTGCGTGTGTGTGTGTGTGTGTGTGTGTGTGCGTGCGCGTGCGTGCGTGCGCGTGCGTGTGTACGTGCGTGTGTCAGTACTGTTTATAATAAAACGGTCGAGTTGTACTGACAGTGTTGTACAAACACGGCAGTCACCTTTTCAGAAATTGTACTGCAGTAAAATAATATTAGATAAGACCCGCCAACATACTCGCTAGGAGAGAGCTAACAAACAAAAGTAGACTAATAGTTGTAAACACGGGTTATGCCTGGAGTCCAAGACTCTTGAGGATCTGACCTGTGTCCACTTATAAAAATCTAGGCTCGTGAGGATCTTAGACTCTGTAAAATCCCATATACTCGGTACAAGGCAGCCGAATACTGGGGGGTTTTAGTCTGTAATACTTCCTGGTCCAGTGTTTACTGTAGCTATTAGTTTAGAGCTTAAGGTAAAGTTCATAAACATGGCCATGATCGCAATTTTTAATACAAATTAACAGTACATGTTTAAGTGTTGTCAGAGACAATAGTTATAGAGAGAGATAATAAGAGAGGACTAATGTATCAAATTTCAAAAAGGCCGCACTAATCATGGTCGCCACTTTTCAAAAAACAAAAGGGTGATTATGTGGTAATAGAGAGGTTATGTGATGTCATATATTTTAATTTCAATAAAGGCGAGATTTATAGATCGGTGCGGCCTTATTGAAATTTGATTCTTAGTCCTCTCTTATTATCTCTCTCTCTCTCTCTCTCTCTCTCTCTCTCTCTCTCTCTCTCTCTCTCTCTCTCTCTCTCTCTCTCTCTGTGTGATTGTTCCTTATGATGTCAAAAGACACTAATTCCATTTGTGTCAAAAGCTTGATTTGTATTACATTTGAATAACAGTCTCGATTTTCTCCAACATATACTTACCGCTCTTTGCCATCACAGGACAGCTTTCTCTGTGACGTCACTCACATTACGTCACAAGGCTAGCGGAGTAAAGGAGACTTAAATAAAGTACCGCAAGATGAAGCCAGACCAGTCAACAATGTGAGAAATCAGCATCACGCACGAGTTGACAGAGGGTACCGGCCACTCCAACTGTTTTCTGTCTCTTTTAAATCACACTAACCCCCTTATTGTCAGCAGCTGGTTATCGTGTCACAGAAACCACCTCAGATACACAACTGTCAGCAGCTGGTTATGGTGTCTCAGAAACCACCGCAGATACACAACTGTCAGCAGCTGGTTATGGTGTCACAGAAACCACCGCAGTTGCACAACTGTCAGCAGCTGGTTATGGTGTCTCAGAAACCACCTCAGATACACAACTGTCAGCAGCTGGTTATGGTGTCTCAGAAACCACCTCAGATACACAACTGTCAGCAGCTGGTTATGGTGTCTCAGAAACCACCTCAGATACACAACTGTCTGTCTGAGACACACTGACATCAATAAGGCTTCAAGAGGCATAGATCTTCATGAGCCCTCGCATCTGCGGGGGGCTCATGAAGATCTATGTCTTTTGCAGTTGGGCGTTGTTTGGTGTGTGCCTGCAGTGAGAAAGTTAAACTACGGCATAACATTAACATTAAAACACAAGCGAAAAAAGCAAATGGACTGTAAGGAAGGGAGACAACGCTGTCGGGATGGTTTGGAGTGATTCCTCTTCCTGTGACATATTGTTTGCTTCAATGTGACGTCAGGTGTAACAGAAAAATAGAACCCTAAGTCGATATTCACCAGATCTGGAGTTGCCCTCTGAGGTCTGATATATTACAGTCCGGGAAGCAGATCGACCATGATAGTTCAAGGGGCGATCCGTGGCGCAGTGGTTAAGGCGCCTGCCACCAATGCCAAAAGTGCGAGGTTCGAAAACGGGTTCCGGCGTCGGACTTTTCTCCTCTGGTAAGTGTCACCGTTAATTCGGGCGGACCGTCAGGGGTTCTTTCTCCGGGTACTCCGGTTCTTCCACTCCCCCCCCCTCCCCCACCTCCCACACTTTGGTACCGGTGAGCGTGCTTGTTGGGTTCAGTTCGCGGCTATGTCTGTGCATTGAGTCATATTATAAATATGAAAAATGCGCCATATAAATACTATGTATTATTATTATTATTATTATTATTATTATTATTATTATTATTATTATTATTATTATTTCAGGCCACTGTACAAATTTCAAATACAAGCGATCAAAAATCTCTGTAACTTCAGTAGCTGAACTGGCCCTTCGTCTGTCTTGTACTGTGTTTGTCTTAAATGGCGTAAATCCGTGTCTGTTACGTGAGTGTGTGTGTTGGGTTTCAGTTCGCGGCGCTTTGAGTCGATTTGCCCAAAAATTTAGAAAAAGCGCCTATATAATAACGGTGTTATTATTATTTTTTTGTGCCAAAGTAGCTTGGCGCCATGAGGCGCCAAGCTACCATGGCACCACCCATAAACTATCATGGTCGATCCCTATCGTTCTGTCGTGTTTTACGTCAGTCGCAGTTTAAAGGATAAACCGTGTCAGTGATCACACAGGTTATATGGGTCATGGGAACATCGCCACTTGCAGTCCAACGTTCGTCATGTACAGCTGATAGGGTTATGGCAGATAAATGAATTATTAGTTACTGATAATAACACGAAATATGCTTATGGAATAATCAGTCAAATCGCGCACAATACGTGTCTCGACTGTGGCATGTGCGCAGCCCCAGCTATATGTCACTTGTGGACAGTTTGCTTTTCACTTCTAGCGCCAACAGCTGGAATGCACCAAAAACAGAAGATTAAGATACATCCTTATAAGTCTGCATGTTTTGAGGCGCACTTGTGTGGCACAACCCTTGACTCATCTGGCATCTGGTCGATCCATCTCCCAGTGGTGCACTAAACGTAAGTGCTCAGGGAATGAAGTCCCATCATCAAAGTTTACCTGGATCTGTGGTTGGAACGGTTCAAAATGTAGGAAATCGGCTTTTATAACGTTTAACCCTTTGGCAGCGGTCAAAGGTTTAAGCGTTCTTCTCATAAAAATATTAACCCTCCATCTTACCAAATCCCTATAATTAAACACAGGATAAACAAACAAACAAACCCCTTAACTCTTTCTGTACGACACCAGTATAGTGTAGTTGATTCCCCTTGGTGTGTATACTGCGCCTATCAACGCCTGCCTACTATATTGGTCTGTACACAGTCTACGGAACGTCCTGAAGGTTCTTTCGCCTCAACCGCAGCAAGTTAACATGACCGCCGCGGAGCACGTGCAGGGTCAGTGGACTGACTTTCTTCCTGAGGAGTTGGTCCTCATCCGCCGGCTGACTTACACAGCATCACCCTAGGCCAGCCTCCTTAATTCCACCATGGACCAACTTGATGTGGGTCGACCATGATGGTTCAAGGGTGCTGCTAGAAATGCTCAGTGCAAAGTACCGGCCATGATAGTTCAAGGGTGAGTTCAGAAGACTAGGCGCGTACTGGCGAACATGATAGTTCAAAGATGGTGCAAGAACAGCGCTAACTATAACCATGATAGTTCAAGGGTGGTGCCGGACGGGTTGGACGCTTACTAGCGACCATGATAGTTCAAGGATGGTGGTAGAACGCTTGGCACAAACTAGTAACAAAAAGGTTAAAAGCTGATGCTAGAATAGCTTGGCGCCCAGAGGCGTCAGGCTATTCTGGCACCACCCTAGAACTATCATGACGTATCTGTCTCCTGGACTGTGGTCCTCAGAGTACAACTACCAAATCGGAGAACGTCGACGACAGTCCAGCCTGCGTATTTCCCCTCAGGACCAACCATGGGATAGGCCTCTGACCCCTTCTCTCCGAATGTGGACATTTGCTTAGTGTGGAGCCCTATCCTTCTCCCATTCCTCTTTGTATTCCTACACGATGGCTCCTACGCCATGAGGACGACAGAGGTAAATGCGGTCAGAAGGCTCCATACTTGTTGCATATTGCTGCTTACATTCATCCACATGTCCACCCTTACAGCGCCGACCTAACGGAGAGATTAGATATCGCCCAGGACACTGCAAAGTTAACTCATTCGAGACGTGCCGCATCCAGATACGCGGCTTCAAGCCGCGTATCCGGATGTGAAACGTTTCGAATGTGTTAAAAATAAGATGTTGTAACCAGATATACATATTATTTTAAGTTCATATTACTTTTGTGTCACCATCTTACATTACCACACTGATTAAATTTTAAAGCCGAGTAACCACGTGAGGCTTATGAGAATATATGCATTTTGTGGGTGTGTGGTTTCGCTAGATTGCTTTCGCATCACTCTGTCTTTATGGTCACAACATTCCACTCTGGCCCCACCCTGGGGCGCACCTCCCCCACCCACACCCTGCACTGTACCCGCAGGCCATGGCTACTTGGTCAGTGTGGGGCCATCCCAGTACTGTGCTACCTCTCTCTCTCTCTCTCTCTCTCTCCTTTTTTGTCGATGTCGTATTATTCCTGCAGCTGTCCAGTGAGGAAAAGGAAATTTGAGAACCAGAAGATGAAACGAGACGATTGAAAAGTCAGATATAAACATCATGCAGTCAAACAGGGTATACTAATGGTTTTGTCGACAATGGTAACCATGAAATACCGGCGGCTACATCACCACGGGCAATAATCCTCAAGGAACACAATTTTGATTCTGAAAAATGTAATCATTTACGTCCCTTTGTAGTGACTGCACAGTTAATCATCAACATTGACGATAAAAACTTAATTACCCATTAATTTTAAATACATTCAGACACATAATTTAAAATATACATCGCTAATACACAGAGTTAAATAACAAAATTTGTTTTCTTCAAGACTGCAATAAAACAGCAGATACAGTACAAGACTTTGTTGACCTCTGATCTCTCTCTCTCTCTCTCTCTCTCTCTCTCTCTCTCTCTCTCTCTCTCTCTCTCGCTCTCCTTCTCTCTTGTCGATGTCGCATTATTGAGTCCTGCAGCTGTCCAATGATGAAAAGGGCATTTGAGAACCAGGAGATGAAACGAACGAGTACGATTAGAAAGTTCGATATAAGCATCATGCAGTCAAACAGGGTACACTAATGGTTTTGTCCATAAGGTTTGAAAGAAGTGCCGAACAGCAGTGAGTAATTAACACATTCACTGACAGTGGAGGCACACCGTCTTTCTAAAACATTTGTGAATTCAACACTAAAGAGCCCCAGCCATCCAAACATGCATAGATACAAAGTGACTGCAGCAGGAGGCACAGAACGTCATGAGACCCGCAACTGCGAGGGCTCATGAGGGTCTATGTCTCTTGCAGTTTGCAGACAGACAAGGCTTGCATAATGACGTGCGGGGAAGCCTCTCCCTATAGTGTATAGTGTGTACTTACACAACGCTTGCATAATGACGTGCGGTGAAGCCTCTCCCTATACTGTATAGTGTGTACTTTCACAACGCTTGCATAATGACGTACGGGGAAGCCTCTCCCTATAGTGTATAGTGTGTACTTACACAACGCTTGCAAAATGACGTGGGGTGAATCCTCTCCCTATAGTGTATAGTGTGTACTTACACAACGCTTGCATAATGACGTGCAGTGAATCCTCTCCCTATAGTGTATAGTGTGTACTTACACAACGCTTGCATAATGACGTGCGGTGATGACTCTCCCTATAGTGTATAGTGTGTACTTACACAACGCTTGCATAATGACGTGCAGGGAAGCCTCTCCCTATAGTGGATAGTGTGTACTTACACAACGCTTGCATAATGACGTGCGGTGAAGCCTCTCCCTATAGTGTATAGTGTGTACTTACACAACGCTTGCATAATGACGTGCGAGGAAGCCTCCCCCTGTAGTGTATAGTGTGTACTTACACAACGCTTGTATAATGACGTGCGAGGAAGCTTCTCCCTGTAGTGTATAGTGTGTACTTACACAACGCTTGCATAATGAAGTGCGGGGAAGCCCCTCCCTATAGTGTATAGTGTGTACTTACACAACGCTTTCATAATGACATGCGGGGAAGCCTCTCCCTATAGTGTATAATGTGTACTTACACAACGCTTGCATAATGACGTGTGGGGAAGCCTCTCCCTATAGTGTATAGTGTGTACTTACACAACGCTTGCATAATGACGTGCGTGGAAGCCTCTCCCTATAGTGTATAGTGTGTACTTACACAACGCTTGCATAATGACGTGCGGGGAAGCCTCTCCCTGTAGTGTATAGTGTGTACTTACACAACGCTTGCATAATGACGTGCGGGGAAGCCTCTCCCTATAGTGTATAGTGTGTACTTCATCGTCATGTCAGGTTATAGTACAAGACACACAGAGACATTCACCAAATTTGAAGTCTAATATATTACAGTTTGCGAAGCAGATACACCATGATAGTTCAATGGTGGTTCCAGAGTAGCTTGGCGCTATGAGACGCCAAGCTACCCTGGCAACTCTCTCTTGAACTATCATGGTCAATCACTATATTGCTGTCGTGTGTTAAGTCTGACCTAAATTAAAAGATAAACCGTGTCAGTAGTCACAAAGGTTATCATTGTCGTACTGTCTTCATGGGAACATCGCCACTTGCAGTCAAACGTTCGTCATGTACAGCTGATAGGTTTACGGCAGAGAAATGCATTATTAGTTACTGATAATAACACGAACTAGGTTTATCGTATAACAAGTCAAATCGTGCAAAATACGTGTCTCGACCGTGACCTGTGCGCTATATATGACTTGTTGACAGTGGTTCAGATACACGCCTTGTGTGAGCGGTCTGGAGCCAGACGCATCATGGCAGTCCTTCATCTGTGTTTGACACTCATTCTCTTCCATGGTAAGTGCACGCGGCATGCCTGATTTATGTAGGTTGTTGCTGTTGTTGTTATACTTCGTTTGTTGTTTGGTCGCTCATTCTTGATTTCGACCGCCGTGAGATGACCTTAGTTGCCTGCTCGGCGCGTTAAACCCAAATAACTCACGAGTTCGTACTGAAACTTCCATGTAGGTAACGTGTTAGTTAAAAACAACCAAACAAATAATCAACCAACCAAACAAACAACCAAACAAACAACCAAATAAAACAACCAAATAAACAACCAAACAAGCAAATAACAGCCAAAGAAACAACCAACCAAATAAACAACCAAATAAACAATAAACAACTAACCAAATAAACAACCAAATAAACAATAAACTAACAACCAAATAAACAACCAACCAACCAAACAAACAAACAACCAAACAAACAAGCAAACAACCAAATAAACAACCAACCAACCAACCAACCAGTCAAAAACACAATTAACCCGTTAGCTCTCGATAGCGGTTTTTGGCGGGATTGTTCCTTCAGGTATGATCGCGACAAACCGCTACCGACAGCCCACGGGAACACGGACCTTTCTTGGGCTGCCCAGTACTGTTGTGTTTTTTTAACCTTAAATTTGTGCAAGACGTTAGCCATGTCTTGTCTAGATCTGTACTAATGGTTAAATCTTAAGGGCCACCACACATTTTGTGTCACTCTTTAGCGTCGCAAGTACGCTAATAAAGTACAATGTTCTTTCGATCCAAATGGGTTCAATGTAGACCTTAGACAGTCCACTGTACAGGGAGTAATAGACAAAAATTCATCAATTTTCACGAACGTGTCAAATGCACGTGAAACGTCGTCACTTTTTGTGAAAAGCTGTGCGATATTGGCAAGCGTACCAAAGGCAGGCAGGTGGAAAAACTCGGTAAAGTCGTGATGCACGTGCTAAAGGGGTCAGTCGTGAACACTGAGCACTTCTGTTTCGCAACAAATACTGGTACACCAAGGGCATAATTGTCACTTTCCTAACCATGCCATCACGACGAAGCCTAACGCCAGTAGATCAAGGCCGGGCGCCGGCATGGCTGCAGGATGGAATTTCCGGACGAGGAGTTAGGAGACGTCTTGGGATGTCCCATTCAGTGATCCAGAGGCTGCTGGCACGATTCCAAGAAACTGGAAGGGCAGACCGACGACTCTGCTCAGGACGCCAGCGCTGCACAAGCAGAAGGGAGGACAGATAGCTCTGTCTGGCGGCTCTGCGCGACCGAACTGTCACGCCAACCACTCTGCGATGTCAACTGATGCAAGCTGTAAAAGTTAATGTCAGCAGAAGCACAGTCTGCCGACGTCTGCGCGAAATTGGCCTGGCTTCATCCAGAGCAGCAGTGAGAATACCTAACCAGCTCATCGCAGAGCCTGGCTTGCCTGGTGTCGTCAACATGTGAGGTGGAACAGACTCCAGTGGACTCAGGTTCTGTTTACTGATGAGTCACGGTTTACTGTGTCCTTCAACGACGGCAGGGTGAGGGTCTGGAGACGCCAGGGCGAGCGATGCACGGATGGATGCGTCCAAGAGGTGGATCGCTACAGAGGAGGTTCAGTCATGGTCTGGGTCAGCAGGGAAGGCAGGACTCCCCTCCACGTAATCCGAGGCACCCTGACTGGACTGTGCTATTGGGACGAGATTGTGCAGCCCCTCATCCAGCCAGCTCTCCAGGCCATAGGCAACAATGCTGTTCTGCAGGACGACAACGCATGACCTCATTGCGCCCGTGTGGTGGATGAGTACCTTGAGCAACGAGGCATTATGACGATGGAGTGGGCAGCTCGTTCACCTGATCTACCTCCCATCGAGCACCTCTGGGACGTGCTGGGGCAACGTGTAGTCAGCAACCACCCCCCACCTCAAGGCGTCCCCCAGCTGACTCAGTTCCTGCATCAAGGTTGGGAAGCGATCCCACAAGATGTTTTTCCAAACCCTGCATTGAATGCTTGGCTGCAAACGGTGGGTACACTCGCTACTATTCTACTGTTGTTACAATTGCTTGATTTAATAAAAACTTAAATGAAATTGTTACTGAATATATTAGCAAAGTACTGACTCCAAGTATTGTTACATTATTTGTGTGGTGTTGTCAGTGCGTCTGCGATAAAAAGTGGCCCTTAAGTTTTGAACCTTAGTATATTTACTTATCAGTGCACAATGTACCTTTTGCATGCTGGTGTGCTGTTAGTTAGTTAGTCAGTTAGTTAGTTAATTTGTTAGTTAATTAGCTCCTCAGTTTCTTGCATTTACTTGTTTATTTATTAATGTACCTATTGTAAACTGTTTATTTATTTATTATTTATTTATTTATTTATTCATTTATTATTTATTTATTTATTTGCTTATTTATCTATTTATTTATTTATTTATTTATTTATTTATCTATTTATTTATTTATTCATTTATTTACAGTCCCTGGGACCTGGGCCTTCCAATGGACGTCCGCCGGCACTTTACCTAATGGAACATCAATCCCAGCATGCCCCGGACAGGATGTGACGTTAGCCTGGAGCTACACGGAGGAACCGGAAGAACATCTGAACAATGTGGAGTGGCTATACACACCATCAGGTGGGATCAAAGTACATGGAGCTGTAAAAGAAAAACAATTCTGTCGCTGTTGAATATACTCTCACCCTACCTGATGTCCTGTAGTGCCGAAAGACTTTCCAGTTTGGCACTGAAACGGTGTGCGTTTGGGGAGGGGAAGGGAGTTGGATGAGAGAGGGGAGTTTCCGTCCTTTCGTAGAGCCGGATAGGGGTGGGTGGGGGGAAGGCAGGCGGTGGTGGGGGTGGGCGGGGGATGGGGGGGGGGGGGGCAGGCAAGGGGTTGGGGGTGGTGGGGAGGCAAGAGGAGGGGGGGGGAGGTTTGCGGATTCCCTGTGACCGTCCCAAAGATCCGCCCCTGATAGAAATCTTTTATGTAATAAAATTACAGTCCTTTAGGAAAGGTAGTCATTTTAACCAAAGTATCTACACTAACAAGAATAATAGGAGTGTGGCAAGACATAGATGTCACAGCGGTATCGAACCTTCTGCGCCTGAATTATTTCATGAAGGAAGTGACGTAGCTCTTTCTTTGTCAAGAAGAGTCGTGCATGTTTGCTTTTCTTATTGCCCCCGGGAAATGGCCTTAATCGCCTGCTCGGCGTTTAACCCAAATTACTAACTAACTGTTTGTTAATGTTAATTTTTATTTTAAAAAAATATTAGCGGCAATAAATCAGCAGAGTAATTCAGATAAACCAGGGTTGTTTTTAATCCAATCAATTAATGTTTCTGAATGGAGACATTAGCAGGGTTCTTTAACCCATTCAGCCCTGACGCGCTACAGCAGGAGATGGATCGACCATGATAATTCAAGGTTTATGCCTGTCGGCTCAGCCCTTGAATTATCATGGTCGATCCATCTCCTGCAGCAGTGCATTGTCATTAGATGACGCCTCAAAAATTTGGGAAATACGTGCGCCGGGCTGAATGAGTTAAAAGTTGTTTATTTTATTGTTATTATTATTATTTCACCAACTGTACTAAGACATAAAGAGCACAGTGACCTGGAACTATGGAACATTGATCATTGTCAGCATCAGTTTGTCGCGCATTGTGTTGCATCTTTTAATCGTTCGAGACGTGAACATACAGATACGAGTCATTTTGCTGCATTTTGCCGTGTATCCGTATGCGGCACGTCTCGAATGAGTTAATTTCCAGGTGGAAGTGAGACGCTGGTGGCCACACAAGTCATGGGCGTATTTTTCGCGGCTCCGGGTTCCTCCCAACATATGCAGTTCATCGCTAACGCCGGTATCCGTCTACAACACGTGGCCACAGCGGACGCTGGAACCTACTCCGTTCACGTCATCCTGGATCTACACGGGACAATCGTCAGACAGGTGCACACGGTGCAGGTGCAAGTATCAGGTGAGGATCAATCACTGTGAAAAATAAATGTGCCACAACTCAATAAAATAATAATAATAATAATAATAATAATAATAATAATAATAGTAATAATAAACACAGAACATTATGAGGGCACTTTATCCCATTCACAATAAAACTTTAATCCGAGGTTAGGCACTATACAAGTACTCATTATTATTATTATTATTATTATTATTATTATTATTATTATTATTATTATTATTATTATTACAATCTGTTCAGATAAAAGTGTCGCCGCGAGCTAAGCACAACAAGCACGTGCAGGTGAAACACTCGCATTTACTGACACACTTCATGGTAGTATAAATTTATTTACTACTAAAACAGAAGCTTTATGCTGACTGTGGAAGTTTCAATGTGTGTGTTGATCTGTGATTGTGGAACTTACAGCCGAGAGTCGTACAATCCAACATCGCACACCAGCAATCATTTGACAGAGTCGTACAATCCAACATCGCACACCAGCACCCATTTGACAGAGTCGTACAATCCAACATCGCACACCAGCATCCATTTGACAGAGTCGTACAATCCAACAACCCTGGCCATACCTTCCCCTGCAGCCACTGCGGTCGAACCTGCCTGTCTCGGATTGGCCTCCGCAGCCACGAACAAGCCTGCAGACGTCGTGGTCAACTCCTATAAAATCTTCGTTCGCGAAGTCAAGCCAAGAGAGAGACAATCCAACATCGCACACCAGCACTCATTTGACAGACTAACATCCATTTGACAGAGTCGTACAATCCAACATCGCACACCAGCACCCATTTGACAGACTAACATCCATTTGACAGAGTCGTACAATCCAACATCGCACACCAGCATCCATTTGACAGACTAACATCCATTTGACAGAGTCGTACAATCCAACATCGCACACCAGCATCCATTTGACAGAGTCATACAATCCAACATCGCACACCAGCACTCATTTGACAGAGTCGTACAATCCAACATCGCACACCAGCACCCATTTGGCAGAGTGGTACAATCCAACATCGCACACCAGCACCCATTTGACAGAGTGGTACAATCCATCAACGCACACCAGCACCCATTTGACAGACTAACATCCATTTGACAGAGTCGTACAATCCAACATCGCACACCAGCACCCATTTGACAGAGTCGTACAATCCAACATCACACACCAGCACCCATTTGACAGAGTCGTACAATCCAACATCGCACACCAGCACCCATTTGACAGGGTCGAACAATCCAACATCGCAAATCAGCATCCATTTGACAGAGTCGTACAATCCAACATCGCACACCAGCACCCATTTGACAGAGTCGTACAATCCAACATCGCACACCAGCACCCATTTGACAGAGTCGTACAATCCAACATCGCACACCAGCACCCATTTGACAGAGTCGTACAATCCAACACCGTACACCAGCACCCATTTGACAGAGTCGTACAATCCAACACCGTACACCAGCACCCATTTGACAGAGTCGTACAATCCAACATCGCACACCAGCACCCATTTGACAGAGTCGTTCGCCAAGTGAAGCCGACACCAGTTCAGTATACAGGACAGATGCCTGGTACCGATCAAACAGTCCAGAACATCGGGAAATAAGAAATAAGCAGAAAATCATGACGCGGATCACTCATCCTTTGCAAGGTAGTGCTTTTTACACTTCAGGGCCCAGCGGAGCACCGTGCTTAGTGGCTGGCGCAGGACTAAGCTCATGCAACCGGACCTCGCGGCCGACTGCGACAGAAGCGTTATTGGCGATTCTCTGGAATATTCCTTAATATTGTGATTGTCTCAAGAAACCTCGCTCTCGATTTGTGACTTTCACACCGTGGTGTGACGTTATTTTGAGTCTGACGTCACTGCGGGCCGAGCGTCCAAGCGAGATGAAATTTTGGACAATAACAGAAGAAAATTGCACCGAATTACGTCGAAAGAATGTTGTAGTTCGTGGTGACCCAACACTACCCCACCACTCCCCCACTCACCCCACGCACCCCTCCCCCCTCCCAACACACACACACACACACACACACACACACACACACACACACACACACACACACACACACACACACACACACACACACACCTTCCTTTCACCTCCCTACCCCCAGATCGTTTGATTTTATAAGAGTGTGGCAATGCCTCCCCTGTGTCACGTCACTGCGCTAGTATCAGTATGTGTTATTCTCCCTGTGTCACGTCACTGCTAGTATCAGTATGTGTAATTCTCCCATTGTCACGTCACTGCGCTAGTATCAGTATTTGTAATTCTCCCAAAAACGCTGGTTTTTGGGCGAAACAAACCCGAACCTCGTCTCGGCGAGACACCCGAGTCAGCCTCGGCGAGATATCCGTACCACCCGTTTATTAGGTTCGGCACGTCTTATCTTGTCTCGGAGAGTTCGCCGAACCTAATAAAGGGGTGGGTCGGGTATCTCGCCGAGGCTGTCTCGGGTGTCTCACCGAGACCAGGTTCGGGTTTGTCTCGCCCAGTTAAGCCAGCCCTTTAGTCACGTTACTGCGTTAGTATCAGTATTTGTAATTCTCCCTGTGTCACGTCACTGCGCTAGTATCAGTATTTGTAATTCTCCCTGTGTCACGTCACTGCACTAGTATCAGTATGTGTAATTCTCCCTGTGTCTGTGTGTGTGTGTGTGTGTGTGTGTGTGTGTGTGTGTGTGTGTGTGTGTGTGTGTGTGTGTGTGTGTGTTCCAGACCAGGGTGTGACGACTGACGGCCAGCTTCACGTGGAGATGTTAGCGGACGCTGTGTACGACAACTCCACTCAACAGTTTCACGTCCAGTTGGCCTGTGGTCACTTCCTGCCGGTGTGGTCAGCCGGGGCCAGGGTGGTCTGGAAGGTGTGAGAGAGAGAGAGAGAGAGAGAGAGAGAGAGAGAGAGAGAGAGAGAGAGAGAGAGAGAGAGAGAGAGAGAGAGAGAGAGAATGAATGAATGATACTTTATTTCTCAAGGATGCAAACAATAGGTGCACAGGGCTCTTTTCATGTTTGTCCTTGCTAAACTACAACATTAAAAGCAACATTAAAACAACCTGTTAACAGCACAAATAAAGCGGCTACACCCACAGGTCACTTGTGTTACATTCCGATACAAGTTCCAAAGTCGCTGAAGATTACACACACACACAGCGAAATGACAGGGTCTTGGAAGGGGGAGGGAGGTGCGATGTAAAGTGTGTTTATAGAAAGCGACTGCACACTTATGATACAGCTACTCATGTGTAGGAATTTAGTGAGCAGGCAAAACACTACGATAAAGAGAGATATTATGTAAAACTAACAAATGCAAAACGGAGGACCACAGGAAATCATTGACATGGCTCTTTTGGACATATTATCTACGTTTCTTTCAAGTTTGCTCAGAGATGTATTTAAAAGCTTTCGTCCTAAACAATGGAAGATGTCTCGTTTGCTGTATATGTGGAAGAAGTGAGTTCCATAAATAGGCACCCGCGTACGAAAGGCTGGATTTAAACAATTCAATTCGGGGCAGTTCAATGACGAGACTGTTCCTCAAAGTGCTGTAAAAGAGAGAGAGAGAGAGAGAGAGAGAGAGAGAGAGAGAGAGAGAGAGAGAGAGAGAGAGAGAGAGAGAGAGAGAGAGAGAGAGAGAGAGAGAGAGAGAGAGAATCAATGAATCAATGAATCAATGAAACTTTATTTTACAACGGTTTAGGCATTGACATCGTCATATCGTCATCGACACAGCCATTTTACAAACCTGCCGTTGCCGAGAGAGAGAGAGAGAGAGAGAGAGAGAGAGAGAGAGAGAGAGAGAGAGAGAGAGAGAGAGAGAGAGCGAGAGGGAGAGGGAGAGGGAGAGAGAGCGAGAGAGAGCGAGAGAGAGCAAGAGAGAGCGAGAGGGAGAGAGAGGGAGAGGGAGAGAGGGAGAGGGAGAGGGAGAGAGGGAGAGGGAGAGAGAGAGAGAGAGAGAGAGAGAGAGAGAGAGAGAGAGAGAGAGAGAGAGAGAGAGAGAGAGAGAGAGAGAGACAGACAGACAGTCAGACAGACAGACAGAGACAGAGACAGAGAGACAGTAAGAGAGAGAGAGTCTAAGAGAGAGAAAGAGAGACGCACGATAGCATGGCCAGAAACAATCAGAAAAGTGTTTCGAATGATCCAGAAAAGGGAGAGGTTTTCAGACATACATTCTATCTGGCAGAGCCATCAGCCCCTCCTCCTCCTAATTACACTACTCACCACAATCTGGGCTTTTCTGTCACGCCCGACTCCACTCACCATGACAGAAGCTAAAAGACGGTAAAAAACCTCTCCCCTCTCCCCTCCCCTCCCCCCCACCACACACACACACTTATACACATACACACCCCCTCCCCATCTTTTCATTCTTTAACATTCGTTTAAAACTCTTACAATGCAAATGGGTCAACATTGTATTGAACACGCTGCATTGTGACATAATAACAGTCCTATTGATGCTTCTAAAAATAAAAGGAATACCCCATGGAGAGGACGCAGTGTGTTCGTGTAAACAACTTGATGTCCTCTGTCATCACCACGTCCGTGGGCAGCCCCCAAGGGTGTGTGATCTCGCCTGTCCTCTACATCCTATTCACAAATGACTGTACCAGCTCCAATGACAGGACTCACTATGTCAAATTTGCAGATGACACCGCAGTTGTAGATCTGTCAAACTCAGATGCTGACTACTTCGCAGAAGTGGGTCAGTTTGTTTCATGGTGTCATAACAACCATCTACAGTTGAACGTAGGCAAGACTGAGGAGATGGTTGTCGACTTTCGGAAGCCTGGCAGTGGGCCAACTTCCGGGAGCCCACTCCCACCTCCTCAGTCCCTGGTGATTGACGGCATTTTTGTCACACGCACAGAGGTTTACAAATACTTAGGGACCTTGATTGATTCACGGCTATCCTTCACCGACAACACAGACCTCATCTTTAAGAAAGCCCAAGGGAGACTGTATATGCTGCGCAAACTCCGCTCCTGTGATGTGAGCCCCAAAATCCTCAGGCAGTTCTACCTCTGCTTTATAGAAAGCATTCTTACATTCTCCTTTGTCTCATGGTTCGGCTCCCTGGGCGAGAAGAACTTTAGGAAGCTGAATAAGATAATCAGGCTTAGTGAGAAAATCGTTGGGGGCAGTTTGGAGAGCCTTGACGGCCTCTACAGGACGAGAATGATACGCAAGGGCCTGAGGCTGGCAGCTGACACTTCCCACTTCCTTTCTAAGCACCTTCAAAAGCTCCCGTCTGGCCGTAGGTTCAAGGCTCCTCTTGTTAAAACCAAACGCTACAAGGGCAGCTTTGTACCCTCGGTCATCCGTCTCCTAAATGAAGAGTGTGTTAACTAGCGTATCTCTCTCTCCTTGTTGACGCCGTCGAGGAACTTGCACCTCAGATGTCGCAGTGGCATCTTGCAAGTGACAGACTCACTCCTATACCACTAACAATGTACACTGTGGTCATGTTTTTTTTTTTTTTTTTTTTTCACCATTGTTATAATGTGGCTAAAACCGTACGCGCGCATGTGATCCCAACGAAAGAAAATTTGTCGGCTAGACTGACACAATAAAGTATTTGAATTTGAATTTGAATGCGTAACATCAAAGAGAGCAGTTTTTCAAACAGGCTTGTGCATGAGGACACCAGTACTGCTTACAAGGGGTTAACCTCACGACCAAGTGGGAAGAAAAGCAGGTACCTGCAGATATTAACCCTTTACATCCAATGTGTTCTGTTTTATGTGAACAGACACCATCCGGACAGAGCCTCCCCAGCACTGCCTACGACAACGGCCGCTTCCTGCTGTCTGTCCCCAACCCCGTCGTCAGCGGAGAGTACACCTGTGTCATAGACAACACCTCCCCGGCCAGTCTGTGTGTGGGGAGTGGTTCCCCTTTACATGGGGGCGCCACAGTCAGCGTAGACGGCGTGCAGGCCCGGTTTGCTCTTGTGGATGCCCGGATAAATTCCGAGGAACAGAAAAATAAAGAACTAGAGGACAAGAACACAGCACTAGAGACCCACGTGGACAATCTGCAGACCCAGCTGACCAGTAACCAGCACCAACTGGAGACCCTGTCCGCCAGGATACGTGAGTCACATCAGCCTTCTCGATAAATGATTAGTAAAGTTGTGCTGGTCACTTGAAGGGAACTCTCAGCTTTAGATTCCAGCGTCGATGTCCACTTAATTCTTTCTAGCTGTAACCAGCCAAAAACGTTTGCAATGTTTTGTGTACTTAGCAAATCAATAGTTTTAAGCGGAGTTTATAAATAGCCAAAATGTAACTACGACTAAGACCGGAAGTGGCTATTGACAGCAGACACTAATAATAATAATAATACCGGTTATAATATAGTCGCTTTTTCTCAATTCGGCGAATGGGCTCAAAGCGCCGCGAACTGAACCAAATACGCAGGTGACACACACGCATTTAATCTGAAGACAAACACAGTGCAAGACAGACGCAGGACATACACTTGGTGCGAAGGGTCAGCTCAACTACTGAGGTTTCGGAAATTTTGATCGCTTGTATTTGACATATAAAGTGGCCTGAAACCGGTACCAAAGTCACAAAGTCAGTCTACAGCACGCAGATCACGAGAATTGCGGCTCAGTCAGTGCCTTCCGTCTGCAAGAGGCATATATTCTTCTGAGCCCTTGCGGCATTCACGATTCGTGAGAGTTATGTCTCTTGCTTGCAAGGAGTGGCCTCGCTTGGTCACGTTACATATTGAAATTGGGCAGTTCAGGCAGTATGAGGGCCGGTGTTTATAAAAATAACTTTTTGCCTAGTTTGGAAATTTGCAGTAGGGCTGAATGTTGGAATTTGCTGGAAATTTCTGGTTAGATGAGAAGAGACATATTTCGTGCTTTTATTCCTGAGCTTTTCCAGTGGACAATTGTGGACCTATGTTCAGAGTGATTTGAGGGGCACGCTGATTTGAGCTGTGCTTGGGTGTGGGGTTGGTAAGGAATGGGGTTTATAGCCAAGAAATGAGACGGGTGATGTGCTGTTTTTTTTTTTTTTTTTTTTTTTTTTTTTTTTTTTTTTTTTTTTTGTATTTTGTGCATGCAAACGTGCAGCTGGTGGGCGGTAGTGTTTTTTTAGGGGATTCAAAAAGGCTAAGAGACTGGACAGTACGGAAACGACATTCCTTGGCCTACATCCCCAGTCTGAGCTACTCATCCGACGTTACCAGCGCTGTAGACGCCTGTCTGTTAGTTCCCTGTCTTAAGGGACGTTATCGCATCAGTCAAGCGAAGCGGTCCACATGCTTCTATTTGGATGTTTCGACTATCAGGGGACGCAACAGCTTCTATTACCGACAACTGGCCACACGTTCCCACAGTAACCGTTATGACCGATAAACCCAGACTGATTACAACATGTACGTCTCTAACCCGGCTTTGGCTGTCGGTAGCGCTTTTTGTCCAGGTGATTCCTGAAGGACAATAACCGCTACCGACAACCAAAGGGTTACAGTCACTAGATGTGTGCTGGGCTGTGGCTGTGGATCAGAGCCGCCAAGGCCCAAAATCACAGACCAGCACTCAACTAGTAAATTCATTGATAATGTGACGATCAACTCGGATAAAATATTACTTTACATGACAATACCAAACCTCGTCAACAGCTCAAGACATCGGGTTAATCAGGAACTGAAAATTGGTTGAGTTTTGTCCCATGAGATAAGGTCAAAACAAAGAACGCTATATGAATTATATTATTATAATATAATAATATAATTATAATTATTTAGTATTATAATATGATATAATATGAATAATAATAATATAATATGAATATAATATAATATATAAAATAAAATGAATAATAATATTATAATAATAATTATAATATTAATATATAATATTATATTATAATATTATATATAATGATTATAATTATTATAATATAATATTATATTATATTATTATTATATATTAAATTATATTATAATAGTATATTAATTATTATAATTATATCATATAATTCTATTATTCGTATTTTATAATATAATATGATATCAATGTAGTTTAACACGTTGCGTATCGGTAGCGGTTTTAGTCGCGATAATTCCCTAAGGAAGGTATGACTTGTGTTCCTGAAGGAATCCTCGCGACTAAAACCGCTACCGACACCCAAAGGGTTAACAAATACCCACGACGCCC
>BTPG01000002.1:328698744-328713744 GCA_036245525.1 Semisulcospira habei
AGAAAACGCGGGGTCTGTGGTCGCTGAGGGAAGGAGGAGTTTAGAAAGAAAACGCGGGGTCTGTGGTCGCTGATGGAAGGAGGAGTTTAGAAAGAAAACGCGGGGTCTGTGATCGCTGAGGGAAGGAGGAGTTTAGAAAGAAAACGCGGGGTCTGTGGTCGCTGAGGGAAGGAGGAGTTTAGAAAGAAAACGCGCGGCCTTTGGTCGCTGAGGGAAGGAGGAGTTTAGAAAGAAAACGCGCGGCCTTTGGTCGCTGAGGGAAGGAGGAGTTTAGAAAGAAAACGCGGGGTCTGTGGTCGCTGAGGGAAGGAGGAGTTTAGAAAGAAAACGTGGGGTCTGTGGTCGCTGATGGAAGGAGGAGTCTAGAAAGAAAACGCGCGGCCTTTGGTCGCTGAGGAAAGGAGGAGTTTAGAAAGAAAACGCGCGGCCTTTGGTCGCTGAGGGAAGGAGGAGTTTAGAACGAAAACGCGCGGCCTTTGGTCGCTGAGGGAAGGAGGAGTTTAGAAAGAAAACGCGGGGTCTGTGGCAGGGGCGAGACTCGAACAGGTGAACTGGGAAAGAGAAATACGTCACATGCACATCATGACGTCATAGCGGGGTCTGTGGCAGGGGCGAGACTCGAACAGGCGAACTGGGAAAGAGAAATACGTCACATGCACGTCATGACGTCATAGCGGGGTCTGTGGCAGGGGCGGGACTCGAACAGGTGAACTGGGAAAGAGAAATACGTCTCATGCACGTCATGACGTCATAGCGGGGTCTGTGGCAGGGGCGGGACTCGAACAGGTGAACTGGGAAAGAGAAATACGTCACATGCACGTCATGACGTCATAGCGGGGTCTGTGGCAGGGGCGGGACTCGAACAGGTGAACTGGGAAAGAGAAATACGTCTCATGCACATCATGACGTCATGAAGTCGCCTGACGCAAGTTAACCCATTCAGCCTCAAGGCCGCACTTCCCAAATACTCCTGGTATATAACGACTATGTACCAACTGCAGGAGATTGATCGACCGTGATAACTCAAGGGTAGTGCCAGATTAGCTTGGCGCCTACGATCCATCTCCAGCTGTTAGTGTGTCTGGGCTGAATGGGTTAAAGCCTGTCCAGGGCAGGTTTTGACTGACGCCTTGACTGGAAGAATGTGTAAGTGCGACAGTTCCTGCCCTTCTTTTCACAACCCAAGTTAGTATGCATATGTTAACGGAGGTGTGGTACTGCGACTCTTTCGCTCAATCGGCGTAAATCAAATCAATAGCAAGCGAGGTGAAGACGAGAAAGTCTTGCAGTTTACGACATTGCAACTGAATTGGTAATATTCACAAAAGCTAACATAGCCTAGTTCTTATTTGCGGTCCGTGGCGCAGCGGTAAAAGTGCCTGCCACCAATGCTCGAGGTGCGAGGTTCGATACCTTTTTCCGGCGTCGGACTTTTCTCCTCTAGTAAGTGTCACCGTTAATTCGGGCGGACCGTCGGGGGTTCTTTCTCCGGGTACTCCGGCTCTTCCTCCCCCACGACTTTAGTATCAATTTCAGCCCACATAATCAATTTTATTCTTCAAATATAAACCATTTAAATTTCCAAAACTTTAGTAGCTCGCTTGAGCTTGCCCTTATCACCACGTGTGTACAGTGTGTGAGCACGAGTGAATGCGCGTGATTCACGTGAGCGTGCTTGTTGGGTTCAGTTCGCGGCGGCACTTTGAGCCGATTTTTAATTGGGATAAAGCGCCTGTTTATTGCAATGATTTATTTATTTCTTTATTTATTTACTTTATATACCCGTAAGAAACCCATTCATTAAGATATCGTGAATTAGTCATTTTCCACTGGACAAAGGTCGCTTTAACAACAGGATGACGAGGATTGGCAAAGAACGTAGCGCAGAGTTGGCGGAATAAGGTTTTCAAAGCGCCAGCTTTGTGCCCTGAGGCGCCTTTAAGCAATTTGAAAGAAAAAGATGTGTGCAGCTGGGACGACGTTAGACTATGTAGCACACATTAAATCTGAGGGGTGACACCTCGCGCCCTCCACACTCAGCCAAGCCTCCTATAAGCCTCCCCCCCCTCCCCCCTCCCTCCCGGGCTTACCTCCTACATTCCGCTTCACACACACACACACACACACACGACCCCCTCCCTTATTTATTATGTTTTACGTTTTGTCACCTTACGTCAGCCACCAAAATTTGTCCTTTTATTTACGAGAGATTTCCGTCATGCGTGAAAGGTTCGGGACGTCCCAGTCCCCACACTCCCCAAGTTAAGCAGACCGTGACAAGGTGACGACGGATATGATTTGACTATGACAGATCAAGGCTAGTGCCTGATCAGCTTAGGACCAGGTAGTTTTGGATGCATTGCCCTCGCCCTGCACTCATCTTTCCTTTGTGACTTTTGTTGCAGAAGATGAAAGCTGAACACTGTAGTTTAAGAGCCTGTTAAGGCGCCAAGCAAATCTGGCACTACATTTCAACTATCCAACTCCGGTTTAAGATGACAGGGCTGAATAAGCTTCACGATAAACAGTAACGCCTGTGTAAGAACATGGAACAGAAAGTTGAAATGCCGAGGTACAATACTGATTTGGATCAAACAAGTGGCTTATGGGAAAGTCAGGCGTTTTATTTTCGGTTTCTGTTATATAAATACGCACGACCACTAAGCCGTCCACTCACGCGTCATGTATAAATACTCACGACCACTAAGCCGTGCACTCACGCGTCATGTATAATTACGCATGACCACTAAGCCGTGCACTCACGCGTCGTGTATAAATACTCACGACCACTAAGCCGTGCACTCACGCGTCATGTGTAAATACGCATGACCACTAAGCCCTGCACTCACGCGTCATGTGTAAATACGCATGACCACTAAGCCCTGCACTCACGCGTCATGTGTAAATACGCATGACCACTAAGCCGTGCACTCACGCGTCATGTGTAAATACGCATGACCACTAAGCCGTGCACTCACGCGTCATGTGTAAATACGCATGACCACTAAGCCGTGCACTCACGCGTCATGTGTAAATACGCATGACCACTAAGCCGTGCACTCACGCGTCATGTGGGTACAAACGGTGGCAAGCAAGCAGGCAGAAAAGCAGGAAGGCACTGAGGCACGCACGCACGCACGCACACACACACACACACACACACACACACACACACACACACACATACAGACACACACATACAAAGTACACATACACTCACACACACATGCGCGCATACACACACACACACACACACACACACACACACACACATTCACACACAAACACACACAACATACACACACACACACACACACACACACACTCACACACGCGCGCACACGTACACACACACACACACACGCACACACACAAACACACGCACACACACACACACACACGCATACAACATTCACACAGACACATACGCATGCACGCACGTACGCATACCGTCATAGGTCACACACATTGACGCAAGCACCCAGCACACATGCCCGAACACACAAACACACACAATCACACATGATACACATACACACATACACTGGCATACACACACTGTAGAGAGGGAGGTTAAATAAACCATTGTACACCCAAGGCCTGATGGGTACAATGGTTCCTTTGACCTCCAGAAGGATTACAATGGTCCGTGCAGCTTTGTATGACGTATTTGTTTTCATTCCTCCAATGTTTTCGCAAACAAACAAAATCGAGAAGAAATCTTCCGACCTGGATCACGCCGCGCCAGTCATGACTGACGTAAAAGGAATATATATTATACATAACAGACTGGATACCGGCTGGTAAACTTTAGCGTGATATAATTATGATAGTATGTGTGATAATAATAAGTTATTGGTTATTTTTATGTCCTTTCTGTTGAAAGAAGGGACTTTTTAGGATGGGTCTTTGTGGGGTGAATTGAATAGAATGTCCATGATGTCAAAGGCGGGCAGGTCTAATCCTTTGACAACTGAAGTAACAAGATAAAAATTGCGTCAATTCTTGTTACGCCAACATCGCTGCTGAACGTACATTTGGCGCGAAGCGTATGTATGTATGTGTGTGTGTGTGTGTGTGTGTGTGTGTGTGTGTGTGTGTGTGTGTGTGTGTGTGTGTGTGTGTGTGTGTGTGTGTGTGTGTGTGTGTAAGCACGAGAATCTCCGATATTGCTGTACGCACAAGCTTGAAACTTGACGAAATATTTTCTTCAAGGTGTGGCTACTAGCCTCCTAGCATATTGTAACGGGATGTCTCCTTGAAGTCATAAAAGACCGTTTATAGAAAGTCGGTTGACCCAGAATAGAGTCCGTAATGTTTGTTATATTTACTCAAAACGTTCGATATAGCTAGTGTGGGGAAAGACATTGGGGGAGTTCGTAATAGCTAGTGTGGGGAAAGACATTGGGTGAGTTCGATATAGCTAGTGTGGGGAAAGACATTGGGTGAGTTCGATATAGTTAGTGTGGGGAAAGACATTGGGTGAGTTCGTTATAGCTAGTGTGGGGAAAGACATTGGGGGAGTTCGATATAGCTGGTGTGGGGAAAGACATTGGGGGAGTTCGATATAGCTAGTGTGGGGAAAGATATTGGGGGAGTTTGATATAGCTAGTGTGGGGAAAGATATTGGGGGAGTTTGATATAGCTAGTGTGGGGAAAGATATTGGGTGAGTTCGTTATAGCTAGTGTGGGGAAAGATATTGGTTGAGTTCGTTATAGCTAGTGTGTGGAAAGATATTGGGTGAGTTCGTTATAGCTAGTGTGGGGAAAGATATTGGGTGAGTTCGATATAGCTAGTCTGGAGAAAGATATTGGGTGAGTTCGTTATAGCTAGTCTGGAGAAAGATATTGGGTGAGTTCGTTATAGCTAGTGTGGAGAAAGATATTGGGTGAGTTCGTTATAGCTAGTGTGGAGAAAGATATTGGGTGAGTTCGTTATAGCTAGTGTGGAGAACGATATTGGGTGAGTTCGTTATAGCTAGTGTGGGGAAAGATATTGGGTGAGTTCGTTATAGCTAGTGTGGAGAAAGATATTGGGTGAGTTCGTTATAGCTAGTCTGGAGAAAGATATTTGGTAAGTTCGATATAGCTAGTCTGGAGAAAGATATTTGGTGAGTTCGATATAGCTAGTCTGGAGAAAGATATTGGGTGAGTTCGATATATCTAGTCTGGAGAAAGATATTGGGTGAGTTCGTTAGCTAACTTTGTACCTCTTTAATTTTTGGAATAATAATTAATTGATTTTTTTCTGGTTTTGGATCCACTAAATACTCCTATCAATCAGTCAGCCCTGTAAGAAGCTGTGTCCATCAAAACAGTCAGCCCTGGAAGAAGCTGTGTCCAACAAAACAGTCAGCCCTGGAAGAGGCTGTGTCCATCAAAACAGTCAGCCCTGTAAGAGGCTGTGTCCAACAAAACAGTCAGCCCTGTAAGAGGCTGTGTCCAACAAAACAGTCAGCCCTGTAAGAGGCTGCGTGCCTTTCGGGTGAATTTCGCACACGGCGTCGTGAGACTGGCGAGACCAATGACGTCAAGCTTATAGTGACGCCATTTTCTGCTCGAGATATTTTTCTTCCCAGAATTCCTGTCGCTGTTCCAGCTCATAGAGCGTACTAATGGCGGGAAGCGCCGTGTGCTCGTCTTTATTTGTGTGTGCCAGCGTGTGTGTTGATCAGATGTTTGGCTTAGAGAGGAAGGAAATGGATCAGAAGGATGAGCTTAACAATATAAAAATCTGTGAATGGTCCTAAAATAAAAACGCATGTGTGCTCCAGACTTTGGGCTGAAATCCTCATTGTGTTCAATATTAGATATTTCAACATCAGAATAAGGTCAAAGACAAAAGGTAGAGACCCTTGACAGCGAGGACAGCTCTCATACAGAATGGACTATGTGGGTTATGGTTCATCCCATCTTGTTAATAACTTATGACTGATACTACAGACTGAGATTTCTATGTGTGGTTTATAAAATACGGTGTATGTACGGGCTTTCCTCGCGCAATACCTGTGATAGTAGAAAATTATACGAGTGGTGTGTGTGTGTGTGTGTGTGTGTGTGTGTGTGTGTGTGTGTGTGTGTGTGTGTGTGTGTGTGTGTGTGTGTGTGTTTGCAGCTGCCAAATCCACAATATGGTTTAATAGGTTTTAGTGTTATCTTTAGTGTTATATTAAGGCATTATGTCTTACTGGTGTGTTTTATGTTTCTAAGAGCCATAGAAAATTTTCCATTTATGCTTGGCGTTTAATGGACAATAAAGTTTATTCAATTCAATTCAAACTCACACCTCCATCTCTCTAAACAATGGCGGTTACGATTAAATAATTATAATAAAAGCAGCATCAATTATGATGATGATAATAATGATGATGATGGTAGTGGTGGTGATGGTGGTAATAATGGCCTTAATGATGATGATGATGATGGTAATGATGATGACGCCGGCCAGGAACGGATTGGTGACTCTAACTGTAAAGCACGCAGACTTGCCCCCAGTCGCACGTACAGACTCTCGCACAACAGACGCATACACCGCCACTGATTCAGACGGGCGCATTCACGCGGTAAAACTCAACACACGGACTTCCTTTCTAACGTAACTTTTATACAAAATAAATAAAGAAAACGCTCAAAAGATTATCAAACTATTCACACCCCGCCTTCCCAACTACCAGCATCTCAACATCACATGCATACACACAATTTCAATGCCAGACTAGGTAGTAGTATCTCTTACTCCAACCTGTTTGGTGTTCTCGCCTGGTTACGTTCAGTCCTTTCACGTCTAGGCGTGCCAGTCCTTTGTCGTACGCTCCCGAGTCGTCCCGTCTCTCGTACCGGGAACGTCCTCGTAGCTCGTACCGCATAGCGCAGTCCTCTCTGTGACCCGGGTATCTCGGCACCGTTCACTCGCGTGAAGAGATGGAGAGATGACCTCGCAATAGGTCCCTGGTGACTGACGTCTCGGCGTCCGTCGCTCCGAACTCCGACAAGCACTCTGAACAATAATAAAGTCCTAAATCGTAATACTTGCTAAACACACACACATATTGGATAATATGAGATACATTACGTAACCTGGCTGATACAACAACTCACACGTTCATTCACACACACACGTGCTTCATCACCCGACAACTTTCGTAACACCCCATATCTCTGTCACTACCTTGAAACACACTGTAACCTAACACTCTCGCTATACGTTATCCCATACGATGGAAAAGACTATACTTAACCACGTTCTATCCTCATAACGACTTAGGCCTACACACCTCACATTCCTTAGTTATCCATCTCGGTAAATAACTGTATACGAAAAACACCGGTTACCTCAATGAATTCCAAACCAACATAATTGAACCAAACCAGTCAACACTACACAACTGAATTAACTCCTATTAATGCATACTATCTTTAACGCAATAACCATCAATAATACATTAGAAACATACCTGAATCCTAGGTTTCAGAGTCTTGGAATACCGGCTAAGGTATCTCACACACGTCTGTACATACTGACAGTAAAGCCCCGTAGTAACTTATTTCACCCTCTGACAGACTGAGCTCTCGCCTAAATCTTACTAAAACTCCGTGCTAAATGTTCCTTTAAGATTTCAAGTGGGTCTCGTGCCACACAGAATAGTTGTCACAAGACAAACCGCTAACAAAACTGTACCGTATTAAACCCACTGCGTGAACCCTATGCGTGAACATAGAGTTTCATCATAATGTTGTTACTGTTGTTGTTTTAATCACATTTTCAGGGATAAATCGGCTGCTAAACACTAGCTACAAGTCGAGGATGATAGATGTATTATGATAGTTTAGTAGTAGTGGAAGTAGTAGTAGTAGAATCAGTGATTAGTGAGGTTTTGTTTGAAACGAGCGACTCGCAACAACGAACGAGAGCGAAATCACGGCGGGCAGACAACACGCCAAACGTCTCCCAAGAGGCTTAGATCCTCGTCAGCCCGGCGGGCTCATGATGATCTATGCCTCTTTGAACACTTCAAACATCTACAAGAGGCACAGAACCACATGAGTCCGAAGGCTCCGTCTCTAAGAGATGTTTGGAGTGTTGTCTGTGCTTATGGAACAAGCTGGTTATCCGCCAGGAGTTTGTTGTCGTTCGTGGTTGGTACTGGTTGTCGTTCGTGGGTAACAGGATTCTGTATTTGACCTTACTCCCTGTCCATACTTGTCACCCGTTGACTTGCACCCCCGTCCTCCCCCCTCCCCCCCCCCCACCGCCCCCACCACCACCCCCTCTCCCAACCCCCTCCCCCCAACACGCGCACACACACACACACACACACACACACACACACACACACACACACACACAGACACACACACACACACTTGCTCACAATCACACATTTAAACAAAGAGATAACTAAAACACTGACGTCATTAATGCTGAATTGATTTTATTGTCTTCATGGCGTGGACTACTGACAGTCTGCGTTAGCCACTTCTCTCAAAACATCGCAGCAACCTTCTAAACTCTGTGTGTGTGTGTGTGTGTGTGTGTGTGTGTGTGTGTGTGTGTGTGTGTGTGTGTGTGTGTGTGTGTGTGTGTGTGTGCGTGCGTGCGTGCGTGCGTGCGTGTGTGTGTACGTGCGTGTGTGTGTGTGTGTGTGTGTGTGTGTGTGTGCGTGGGTGCGTGCTTATGGGTGTGTTTGAAGGGGTGGACGAGTGGGAAAGGGGCCGGGTGGAAGGGTGGGCGTTTGCGTACTTGCTGCGGCCTGACCGTCAGCTGTCGGTTGCGGTTTTTGTCCTGCAGGAATTCTGGCGACAAAAGCTGCTGCCGACAGCCAAAGGGTTCACTCAGTACACATAGCACAGTACGCAAAATGACGTCAGAGAGGAAATGGCTGAAAGTAAAACTGCAAATCGTGGAGTAGTCCTGGCTGGTCAAGCCGGAAACCAACCACTCAGAGGTTACACCAGGTAGCTGAAACACAAAATAATATGTATTCATATTCATTTTTATGTATTCATGTATTGATATATTCATATTATTCAAATCTGTATCAAGCCTGTGTGCAAAACGGCGTCACAGTTACAACACGTCAAATATGGATAAGTTTTGTGTGGACTGAGGCTCGTCACAATTACAACACGTCAAATATGGATAAGTTTTGTGTGGACTGAGGCTCGTCACAGTTACAACACGTCAAATATGAAGTTTTATGCGGACTGAGGCTCGTCACAGTTACAACACGTCAAATATGAAGTTTTATGTGGACTGAGGCTCGTCACAGTTACAACACGTCAAATATGAAGTTTTATGTGGACTGAGGCTCGTCACAGTTACAACACGTCAAATATGAAGTTTTATGTGGACTGACGCTCGTCACAGTTACAACACGTCAAATATGAAGTTTTATGTGGACTGACGCTCGTCACTTTCTATACACGTTAACCCCTTCACGGCCAGTGGACGCGCACTGTGTTTGTGAAATCTGTGTTAATTGAAAGACCAAGAGACCCAGGAGTCCCAGGAACAAAAGTAGTGTCTGCAAGTGGCGTAGATCATCATCAGCCCCCGCAACTGCGGTAATTAAGTGCAACTGCGGGGGCTGATGAGGATCTATGCCTCTTGGAGCTGGGTTGTGTTAAGTTGTTCTCGGCAGTGAAGGGGTTTAAAAGACGACGCTTACGCTGCCACGACGTCAGTGGCGCCTGTCTCTCGTTTGCCGTTGGACGTTCCGCACGTAGTTCCACCAGGCAAGCAGGTGTAGCCATGCGAACAGCAAGCTATCCCGCTGCTGCAGCACACACCCTGCACATTGTGCGCGTCGTTGATGTACTACACCTTCACAATGCGTTTTATTAATAATACCTAATAATACATAGCTTTTATATAGCGCCCTTCCCCACGGACAGCAAGCTCGGAGCGCTTTACAACACCTAAAAATAATATTTAAAAGGAGAAAAATTAGAACGCACTCACTCTTTAAATAAACATCTGCTCGCACCATGTAGGCCCATTTCTAACACGAAACACACACACACACACACACACACACACACACACACACACACACACACACACACACACACACACACACACACACACACACGTAGCCTACCTACATGGGCTACCCATATACGAAAACAGCCAACATTTCCAGGCAGCACATCCAGACTATGCTAATCTTGATATGCTATCTGGAAAAGATGGGTCTTCAAATTTGTTTTGAAGGTCATCAGGATAGGGGATAGACGGACATGCAGTGGAAGTGAGTTCCAGACGTGAGGGGCCTGATAACTGAAAGAACGGGCAATAGCAGTTTTTAGGCTGACTCTGGGCTGAACAAGCAGTTTCTGTGAGCTTGAGCGTAGGCTTGTACTAGGATTGTGCGATGCGAGGGAAAAAGACAGATATGCAGTAAGCGTATTGTCACAGTGTTTGTATAAAAAAAAAATCCAGAACTACTTACACTCCACTTATACCGATATTCTCTTACTGAATTTGTTTATTTGCTTTGTTTCAATGACTTCTTACTTCTTGTGTACCGTGCTAAATGCATTTTTTTCCCCGTGGTCCTCCCGTTTTTCCCCGAGGTAGTCCTCAACTTGAAGGGTTCGGATGTGTCGCCGTTTGACTGGACAACTCCTACCATTCCATCATGGAAGAGGCGGATGATGTTGGTGAACTTTCTGGGGCAGCCGAGCTTTGCGAGGATGACCCAAAGCGCTTCTCTGTTCACGTTGTCGAATGCTTTGGTCAGATCTATGAAGACAGCGTAGAGGTCCATGTGCTGCTCAATGCATTTCTCCTGGACCTGTCTCACAGAGAAGACCATGTCGACTGTGCTGCGGCCGGGTCTAAAGCCACACTGAGCCCCTGGGAGTGCTTCCTCAGATACAGAGCTGATCAGGCGGTTGAGGATGACTCTCGCGTGGAAAATGCCAGCAATGGACAAGAGTGAGATCCCTCGGTATTGGCACAGTCTGCTTTGCTGCCCTTGTTCTTGAAAAGGGAGACGATTGTAGCATCTCTAAATTCCTGTGGCATGTTCTCCTCTGCCCAGATACATGTCAGAATGTTGAGGAAGGCGTCAAGGGTCTCCGGTCCAGCTGCTTTGAAAAGCTCTGCGGGGATGCCGTCCATGCCTGCAGCGTTGCCGGAGCTAGTCTGGTTGATCGCTTTCTTGACCTCATCCAGGGTTGGTGGGAGGTCAAGGTCATCCAGTGTCGGCTTCTGGGGAATCATGGGCCGCAGGATCGACAGTGGAAGGCAGGTTCAGCAGATTTGAGAAGTGTTCTCTCCTTCGCTCAGTGATGCTGCCTTTGTCCTTTAGCAAGGTAAAGCCGTCGTAGAAAAAGAGAGGGGTTGTGCTGGGTCTAGCAGGCCCGTAGACAACTTTCATAGCGCTGAAAAACTCCTTGCAGTTGATGGATTCAGCAAAGTGTTCAAGTTCTTTTGCTTTGCTGTCTCATCAGCCGTCCTGCATGTTGCGGAGCTCTCTCTGGGCTTTTCTCTGGAGGTTTTTGAAGCGGACTTTCTTGGACAAGGAGTTGATGTCGTTCTGCCACTCGATGAAGGCACTGCGCTTTTGCTCCAGTAGTTTGTTGATCTCTTCATTGTTCTCATCGAACCAATCCTGGTGTACCCTTTGCCTGGGTCCAAGCACATCTTTGGCAGACTCCGTCACCATCCCCTTGAACTGGTTCTACGTTTCAGTTGGGTTGCCAGTCAACGGTCCATGGGCAGTTAGCAGGTCATCAAGGTGGGATTGGAAGTTTTCCTTGACGTCCGGGCACTTCAGCTTGGCCAGGTTTAATGAAGGTCGGGTGAGCTTCGGCCTCTTCCTGTGTGCTGGTGCAATGTGCAGGCTGAGGACAGACCGCACCAGCCGATGGTCGGTCCAGCACTCGGCTCTTCGCATGGCTCTGGTGATTCTGACATCACGAGTATCCCGCTGGCGGACAATGACATAGTCTATGAGATGCCACTGCTTGAACCTGGAATGCATCCATGTTGTCTTGCACTTACTAGCCTGTCTGAAGAGGGTGTTGGTGATGGCGAGTCCATTCTAAGCGCACAATGTCAGCAGCAGGTCATTGCTGTTCATCTTGCCCAGCCCGTGTGGGCCCATCACTCCTTCCCAGCAGTCACATTCGCGCCCAACTCGAGCATTGAAGTCACCAAGCACGATGAGCTTGTCACTTGCAGGAGAGGACTTCAGGAGAGAGTCGAGGCTCTCATAGAACGCCTCCTTGTCGTCATCGCCGTTGGTGAGTGTCGGAGCATAGGCGCTGATGACAGTGAAATGTCGGGTGTGGAAGATGGGTAAACGGAGCTTCATCGCTCGTTCGCTGATGTCAGTGGGAAGAGAGGGCAGCTGTCGGAGGAGCGTGGTGCGAATGGCGAAGCCAACTCCGTGTATCCTGTCCTCGCTCTCAGCTTTGCCCTTCCAAAAGAAGGTGTATCCACCATCACTGATCGAGCCGCTGTGATGTTCAACCTGTTCTTCACGTGTGTCCTTACCCATGCAGTACGCGACCGTGAGAATGTAGTGTACCTGAAGTACAGACAGGACCAAGACCATCGAGAGACTGATCCTTGAGGCGCTGTTTGCCGATGACTGTGCGCTGATGGCGCACACGGAGTCTGACCTCCAGACCATCGTCAACAGGTTCTCGGAAGCCTCTCGATTGTTTGGCCTCACCATCGGTCTCAGCAAGACCGAGGTCCTGCACCAACCAGCCCCAGGCACAAGAGCCCCCCCCCCCCCCCCCCCCCCTACCCAAAGTGCATATCGAAGGCACCGAGCTGAAGACTGTTGACCAGTTCAGATACCTTGGGAGCATCATCTCTTCTGACGGTACTATCGACAATGAAATCGCATGTGTGTGTGATGAGTGTTATTATTTTTTCTGTATATAATGATGCTATTGGGTTTTGTATGTAAATATATATTTTTATAGTTTCCCTTCTTTTTTTTATCCTGTAGATCTTAGCAACGGCAAGTTTGTAAAATGACGATTTGTTTTCTGTCAAAACTTTTTACCGTTGAAAAATAAAGTTTTGATCATCATCATCATCATCATCATCATCATCTCCTCTCTCTCTCTCTCTCTCTCTCTCTCTCTCTCTCTCTCTCTCTCTCTCTTGCAGTTTTCTTAGACCTTAAAAAGGCGTTTGACCTTGTGGACCATGACATTCTCCTAAATAAGCTAACAGTTTATCACTTGGACGCAACCGCTATAGAATTCTTCCGATCATATCTCGAAGACAGAAAACAAATGGTGTACGCCCATGGAAGATACTCTAAGCAAGGAAATGTAAAATACGGCGTCCCCCAGGGATCTATTTTGGGCCCTCTTCTATTCATACTATTTATTAATGATCTACCATTGCATATCACAAATTCTGACGTTAATTGTAATCTATTTGCTGACGATACGAGTCTTCATGTTTCTGGCAAAAAAACTACGGACATTAGCCATAGTTTACAATGCAGTCTCAATGAGGTATCTGACTGGTGTAGACAGAACCATATGGTTCTTCACCCAGCAAAAACAAAGAGTATCTTAATCGCCACGCGGCAAAAACATCAACGCCGACTACAGCCATTACAATTACAATTAAACGCTGAACCTGTTGAACAAGTCACTGAGCGTAAATTCTTAGGAATACATGTTGATGATCAACTGTGCTGGGAGACCCATATAAATGCTGTTTGTAAGACCATTGCTAAAAACACTTTCTTATTGTCCCAGCTTAGACATGTAACGGATACAAATACCCGTAAATTGTTTTTTCATGCTCATATAAAGTCCCATGTTGATTATGTCTCCACAGTGTGGGACGGCTGCAGTGATGTCCACATGAAGAGATTAAACTCCATATACAAAAGAGCTGTAAAAATGATAGATAGACGCCCCATCCCTACCACAGACAAATTTAGATATTTAAACATTCTCGGTCTACGTCAGCAACTTACATTAAACAAATGCGTCTATATGCATAAGATACTGAATAATATGACACCCCAGTATCTAACCACTAAATTTATATCTCACCAAGAACGTGAACGGACCTCAAGAAACAATACCTTACCCCTACCACTGCCAAGAATTGACCTTTTTAAAACTAGTATGTCATTCTCTGGTCCGTTTGCTTGGAATTCCATCCCTGCACATTTGAAAACTATTACCTCAACAGGAAATTTTAAAACAAAACTTTTTGATTACCTGATGAGTCAGACTTAGTACGTTTCTCAGGTACTGTAATATTTCCTGTACCTCACGTATTTCATACAGATGGTTTTTATATGTGTGTGCGCGTGTGTGTGTGTGCTCGTGTTTGTTTGTGCGTGTGGATGTATGTGTGAGCGGCGCGCGTGCGTGCGTCTGTGCATGTGTGTGTGATGAGTATTATTATTTTTTCTGTATAAAATGATGCTATTGGGTTTTGTATGTACATATATGTTTTATAGTTTCCCTTCTTTTTTTATCCTGTAGATGTTAGCAACGGCAAGTTTGTAAAATGACGATTTGTTTTCTGTCAAAACTTTTTACCGTTGAAAAATAAAGTTTCATCATCATCATCATCTCTCTCTCTCTCTCTCTCTCTCTCTCTCTCTCTCTCTCTCTCTCTCTCTCTCTCTCTCTCTCTCTCTCTCTTATCAACTTTGTCAAAGCCTATAGAAAAACATGTCCACAGGCACCTGAGTCACTTCCTGGAGACACATAACTTGATTTATCCCTTACAGTCAGGCTTCAGACCCCGCCACTCTTGTCACACGGCTCTGTCTCATCTGACCAATACCTGGCTAACTTCAATAAACAATGCTGAAATGACCGGTGCTGTAGTTTTAGATTTTTCTAAAGCTTTTGACTTAGTCAAACATGAACTGTTGCTACAGAAGCTGTTGGCATACCACATAGACACAGATTCCGCTGCCTTCTTTAAATCTTATCTAAGTAATAGATCTCAGTATGTTTTTGTCAACGGTAAGCGTTCCTCAGAAGCATGGA
>BTPG01000002.1:328716244-328718744 GCA_036245525.1 Semisulcospira habei
AAAGAACTTCCCTGAGTTTAAACGTCTGCGTAACAAAGTTAAGTACTTAGTTCGAGAAGGTCAAAAGTCATTTGTTGAAAAGACAATTGAGAACGAAAAATCTCCTACTTCTGTTTGGACTGCGTTGAATACTCTAACAAGCAACACGCGCAGGCAGACTCATATCATTCCACACGAATTCTCTGCGGAAAGCACAAACAATTGCTTTTTCTCAGCTCCAGAACAGCTACTTACTTCCAACAGCCTTGATCCGTCAGCGTATGTAATATCGGATCAACTTTCCATGTTTTGCCAGGAAAGATTATCGTCCAATGATACGTTTGGTATCCTCTTTATCGCTGTTCACGAAGTCGGGCGTTATATAACGTGCCTTAATTACAAGACATCTGCTGGTGTGGACGGTATAAATGGTTATATACTTCACATATCACTGCCTTATATTGTTGAACCCCTCACTTACATTTTAACTTATGCATACAGTATAATACTTTTCCTGTGGCGTTTTAAAAAGCAAAAGTTGTTCCTATACCCAAGACCAAAGATACTACTGATGTAAATAACCTTCGTCCCATTTCTCTTCTGTCTGTTTTATCAAAGCCACTTCAGAGGCATATTCAAAAGCATCTCCTCCTGTACCTCGAAAAACGGTCCTTGTTAAATACGTTCCAGTCCGGGTTGAGACCTAAACACTCATGCCACTCAGCATTAGTACGTATGGTTGATTCATGGCTAGATAACATCAACAATAACAAAATGACTGGCACGGTATTCTTGGACCTGAAAAAAAGCCGTTTGATCTGATAAATCATGAAATCTTGCTGAGGAAACTTAATGTTTATTTCAACAACAACAGCCCGTCAGCCCTTTCATTCTTTAACTCTTAACTGTCTGCGAGAACACAAGCTGTCTATGTAAATGGTGACTATTCCACAGAGGATAAGGTAGAGCTTGGTGTTCCTCAGGGTTCGGTTCTGGGCCCATTGTTATTCTGTATCTTTATTAATGATTTACCACTACACATCACATGTGCTAGTGCCGAGTGTGACATGTTTGCTGACGATTCGACGCTACATTCATCCGGTAAAAGTGTAGCTGACATAACCAACAGCCTCCAACAGAGCCTGCAAGAAGTCTCTGAATGGTGCAGTAGAAATAGAATGATAGTCAATCCAACTAAAACAAAAAGCATGCTAGTCACAACACGTCAGAAACATCAGCTGCAGCCCGCGCCTCTAAACCTCTCATTTGAAGCTGTCCCCATAGAGCAAGTACAGCAGCGCCGTTTACTAGGGGTAATTGTAGATAACCAACTTAGTTGGCAGCCTCATCTCATACACATCGGAAAGACAATTTCAAAGAAATTATTTTTACTGAACACGCGTAAACTATTTTTCAATGGATACATCAAGCCCCACATTGATTATACCTCAACAGTTTGGGATGGTTGCAGCGAGGTCCAGTTCAAGAAAATAAATTCGCTATACAGGAGAGCATCCAAACTAATTATTCCTAGCTCATCTCTACCCACTGAGGCCAGGTTCGAGGCAGCTGGACTCCTTCCTCTTGACAAACACTTAGTATTTAACAAGTGCGTACTAGTGCACAAAGTTCTTAACGGTAAGGCCAGCGGATACTTATCGGAACTCTTTACTCATACTGAGAAGAGATACTGCACCTCTCGGAGCAACCTGAGCATAAAACGGCCCCGCATTGATTTGTATAAATCCAGTTTGTCATACTCAGGTGGTTTCCTGTGGAATTCTCTTCCTCTGCATCTACAACAAGTTAATTCCTTAGCTGCGTTTAAAGCAAAACTGTACAAGCACTTATCCAAGGCAACGTAAATTTAATTATCTCGTGTTGTCTAAACATAATATATTTTAATTTCTTTTTATGCAACTATTATTTTGTATCATACCATTTGCGCTCACGTGCCGTTTGTGGGGGTGCTTCCCGTATAGACCTGGTCAGGGGACGCAGTGCCGGAGCACAGTTTATTCAAACGATGTGCTTAGCATGTCATTCGAGTGAAAGTATACTTGTGGCGTGCCCCCCGGGTGCGAGTGTCTTGGGAGGGCTCCCGCAAACGGATATTATGACACGTGCAAACATCTTCGTATGGGTACCTGTGTGTTTTGTTAAATCATTGTTGCTGTTTGTAGTGTTGTTGTAATTCGCATTGCTTTCGATGTTGTTTGTGAGTGTAATGTAGCTTTGCCTGTTATTATATGTCAGTAGATGTAGCAAGGACAGACTGGAAGAAAGGCATGTGAAGCCTAATATCTCAATCCTTGATAAATAAAGTTTTAGTCAGTCAGTCAGTCTCTCTCTCTCTCTCTCTCTCTCTCTCTCTCTCTCTCTCTCTCTCTCTCTCTCTCTCTCTCTCTCTCCTAATCCTAATCTTGAATCCCTTAATATAGAGTGCATGTGGTTAGAAGTTAAAACGACCAAGTACTCGCCTGTTCTTATAGGTTTTGTATATAAAAACCCAGCGGCCTCA
>BTPG01000002.1:328723744-328773744 GCA_036245525.1 Semisulcospira habei
ATAAAGAATCATTGTCATTGTCATTGTCATTGTCTCTCTCTCTCTCTCTCTCTCTCTCTCTCTCTCTCTCTCTCTCTCTCTCTCTCTCTCTCTCTCGCTCTTGTTTAAAGTCCGAAAATCCAAAACCCCGCGGTACGTCTCGGATTTGTACAAGACATCAAGGAACAAACTGTCAGTACCTAGGCCACGACTTGATATATTCAAAACTAGTCTGTCTTACTCAGGGGCCAAACTTTGGAACTCGTTTCCGACCAATATTACCGAGGCATCTTCATTGTCCACCTTCAAGGCAAGACTATTCCGGCACTTAATTAAGCCGCCGAACTAAGCCCACGCGACTACTAGTACTGCATTCTGAATAATGACTGTTATCAAACACTTGCAAGTGTGTGGGCGCGTGTGTATGTGTGTGCGTGCATGCGTGCGGAACAGTGTGTTTTGTGCATATTTGTTTATGCTGGTGTGTGCGTGCATGTGTGTGTGTGTGTGTATGTATGTATGTGTGTGCGTGCATCTTGCGTGTATGTATGTGTGTGTTGGGTTAGTCAGGAGGAAGTAAAACGTCTAGATAATCTTGACGTTTATTCTTACAGTTTTGCGCTCAATGTACCGAATGTAGTCTTAACAGTGTGCAATGTATACTATATGTATGTGTTTATTATATAGTTGTATTTCATGTACCGTGTGTAATGCATATTAGCCAGACGTGGGTCGGGACTGTGCTTCGTCTGACGCGGGGGTTGGTTGAAGGCCCCGGACATACATCACGATACCACGTTTGTCCCGGCCTTTAATCCAATGTTTGAGCGGCCGTAGCTGGGGTCTGACCTAACTCTGATTTACGTAATTCCGTGTCGTGTGCGTGCGCGCGTGTGTGGGTGTGTGTGTGAGTGTGTGCAAGCACGTGTGCGTGCCGGCGTGCGTGCGTGTGTGTGTGTGTGTGTGTGTGTGTGTGGGTGTGTGTATGTGCGTGCGTGTGTGTTTTCATGTAGTTTGTAGCTAGGACAAGAATGAAAAAAGGTCTGCGCACCTATTCTTTTTTCCTTGGAAAATAAAGTTTCATTTCATTTCATTTCTCTGGGGCCGGATGCTTGACAGCCTTCTAACTCTTAAAACACTGTTAAAAGTGAAAATTTACAAACGTTTTGTAAAAATCGTGTTTAGCGCACTTAGATGCGATGCACGACAGACTTCTAACTTGCAAAATAGTTTTAAAAGTGAAAATTTAAAATCGTTTTAAAAAATCGTGCTTAGCGCGCTTAGATGCGATGCATGGAACGTTTAACATTGTTTAAGCGACGATTTTCGCTTGTAACTTTAGAAGTGCTCCGAGCTATACTAAGCGCGTTAAAACGCTTTTAAAATGGAATGGACGCTGAATGGGCGCCATTTTTAATCAGCCGCTTAATTGATTTCGACAACGTCAGCGAAGAAAAGAGAGATCGCTGCATCCTTTCGGACGAAATATAACGACGAACAACATCGGTTTCAACGTTTGAGATTTGCTGAGAAGGGCTGAAAAGCATTGGGAAGTGAAATATTGTCGGAGAGATCGGCGTAGGTCAGCCCGCGTAACACAACCTGACTTTGTATATAATTATAATAAGCTCGATTACCATCACCCCATTCCGAGCTCAGCAGCGGAGGAGAGAGGACGGTCCACCGCGTCTCTCCAACAAAGCAACCAAGCAAGCAAGTCAGGCCTCGCCTCGCCTCGCCTCAGTCGTCACAAGCCAGTGACTACACTCAACTCATACCTTCGCCCGCAGCTCTATCACAGCGCGACAGTTGGCGTCAAGGAAAAAACAGCCACCCGCCCTTGTTAGGGCGAACAGACGGAGGTCCAACAAAGACCAAATAGAAGAATACACCGCCAGCCTCCCTCAGGCGCCGCAACAACCACCCAAGACTCCAAAGGAGACGAGGAGTTACAAGTCTCTTTTGTCCCCGCCGATTCGCCGCCAAGAATACGCCATGTGGGATCCCTCGCCCCCACAGCCAACTGCACAGCCAACACAGCTGGCCCGCCCGCTGGCTACATTCGAAGATATGTTGAGAGGAGGATTTCCATCACCGCAACAAATCAGGCGGTTATCCAAGGCCAAGTAGAACCACCTAGCCCGCAACAACAACTATTATGAAGAAGAAGAGACAGCCCCAGACAGCCCCCAGTCACCGCTACCCCCCCCCCCCCCCCACCAAGATGAGGGACCCGAGGAATCGTCTGAGCCAGTGTCGGAGCCGGACTTCCCACCCTCCCCGCCGCCGGTCACACTCCCCGAATCAATCACTCGGGAACGGCCGGCATCGTCTGTGGAGGAGGGGACCCGGCTCCGAAGTATAATAATAATAATAATAATAATACATAGTTTTTATATAGCGCCCTTCCCCACGAACAGCAAGCTCGGAGCGCTTTACAGCACATAAAAAATAAAAAATTAAAATTAAAAAGGAGAAAAAATTAGAACGCACTCACTCTTTAAATAAACATCTGCTCGCACCATGTAGGCGCATTCCTAACACGAAACACACACACACACACACACACACACACACACACACACACACACACACAGCCTATCTACATGGGGAAACAACCAACATTTCCAGGCAGCACATCCAGACTAAGCTAATCTTGATATGCTACCTGGAAAAGATGGGTCTTCAAATTTGTTTTGAAGATCAACAGGGTAGGGGAAAGACGGACATGCAGTGGAAGTGAGTTCCAGACGTGAGGGGCCTGATAACTGAAAGAACGGGCACCAGCAGTTTTTAGGCTGACTGGGCTGAACGAGCAGTTTTTGTGAGCTTGAGCGTAGACTTCTACTAGGATTGTGTGATGCAAGGGAAGAAGACAGATATGCAGGAAGCGTATTGTCATAGTGTTTGTATGCCAAAGTGGCCAGCTTGTACTCTATTCTCTGTTTGACAGGTAGCCAGTGGAGATGCTTTAGCAGTGGTGTGACATGACCAGTGCGTTTTTTGCGAAGGACTAACCGGGCTGCATTATTCTGGATACGCTGAATGCGAGTGAGTTGATCAGATGAGATACCAGCAAGGAGGGAATTAAAGTAATCTAGACGGGACAGTGTAACGGTGTTTTTAGTGAACTAAATTAAATTGTTACATATATAAACATTTATGGAATGAGTGTGTGCGTGGGCTTTCTGCCAATCTGTATAAGGGTGGGTGTTCTATCTCTGTTTACTAGACTCTTTCATCCACCACACACGCGCTTACAAACGAAGGACAAAGGCCACACAATTATATCTCTTTGCCCTCTGTTTAACTATTAACATGCACTCATAACATACATTAAACCACACAATTCACATCATATAAACCAATCTACACCAATAACAATTCACATCATATAAACCAATCTACACAAATAACAAGTCACATCATATAAACCAATCTACACAAATAACAAGTCACATCATATAAACCAATCTACACAAATAACAAGTGGCATATAGGTTATCCACAACTTCAGCGCTCGCACATTCACTCGCTACCGTAGAGGTCGTTGTCTCTCGAGAGACGTCACTCGACTCCTCTTTATACTAGTGTCGACACAGTCAATATCACATTGACGACTTGACGGAGATTCCCGAACTGAATATTACTTTTCAATGACTACTCAGATTTAGAACATTTCTAGGCGTGAAATTAACGGCGCTAGGCGACAATAGCTACACCGACGGAACACTGCATGTGGTCCTGTAGCACGAATCTATGGCTTACTTCGCTACCGTTGCTGCTCGTAGCACCAGTGATGGTAGGACGAAGGAGAGATGAAGGCTTGATGTCCGCACCTGGTCACGTACGTGATGCCTTCAGGACAGCTTCATCGGCCCTACACCAGGGGTGTCCGCTCCGTACCGGCCCCGCTGTACACAACATTTATACACTCATAAATGTTCGCTCTTATACCCAAAAGTCTGAATGTGTCTTCGACACATTATACTTCAGAGCGCTCTAGATCATTTCCTCTGAAAAATGTCTTCTTTATGCCACCATACTACAGTCACTATTGTCATAATTCTTATGACAATTCCTATAGCCACTTTAACACAGTGCACACAATTCCTATAGCCACTTTAACACAGTGCACACAATTCCTATAGCCACTTTAACACTTTACACACATTTTACGTACCTACACCCAATGGATTATGAGCCAAATATTACAATCACAGCTCACCTCCAATTCGTAACATATTACTGCACATATCATTAGGTATACCTAAATATATACTGAATTCTATTCCTATTTCAGTCCCACATCTTCACATATGAATGAATACAACATGACATCCTAGTTATAACTACATCACATAATTACATGACTAAACAAGTATTGACACGAGCCATCGCATTTCCTTCAAACATGGCTCTTCTGCACTCTAATAATAATTCATAAAACAATACTTTCTTTTTTCATCTGAATAGCGTAATAGGTCATTATAAATACCGGTAATAAAAGAATAAATACCTGTATTCAATATACAGCTATCGAATTCTCTAGCCAGAATTCTTCCTCAGAGCCCTAGCGAAAACGACTGCTCGGCTCGACTGGTGTAGCATCTCTAACTGGCAATTATTCCCGAACCCACACTGTCACACGTGAACATCGCTCACCGCTACATTACCGCACGTGAACAATGCTTATCTCTACATTATTCGCATGTGTACATTCGGTCCAACTGCTAATGACGTCACACCATCGTCCGACCGAACTCTGCACTAAAGGCGTTCGTTACACTACCCCCCTCTCAACGAAAAAAAAGAACCGACCGAGGGTCTTTTTTTACAAGTTCGTAGGATAATGTTAAAATACAGTAACGACCACGAAACCTTGATCTATGGAACCGACTGATCACGATCAGCGCGTGACAACAGATCCGCGAACACATTCTGCGTACCTGGGAGTGGTTCGAGATTGAATCTAAACTCTTGTAAGGACAAGGACCAACGCATGATGCGAGAATTCCTAAAGCGACTTGTATGCAAGTACGTCAGCGGCCTGTGGTCAGTCTGGAGAATGAAATCGACCCCCCAAAGAAATTTGGAAAATTTCGAAATGGCCCAAACAATAGTCAAACAACATGAGAGGAATAGTGGGAAGACCACCAACATCATCATCATCTTGGACAACACCAATAGCCACTGATGGGACAGTATGCAAATTTGAAATGTCCACATGAGGAACAGCACACTGAGGCTCCACAACCTCGACATCGGGAAGCAAAAAAGGAGAAAAGGCCCAACGATATCAAGAGCGACCCTCTCGAACGGAGTCGAGATAAGAGGCATAGTCGCCAAAGGAACAGGGGAAACTCTCCCTTTCGAAATAGTTTTCTGGCAAATGTCACAAGTGTGAACAAAAGTACGCACATCAGCAGAAACACCAGGCCAAAAGAATTGGGACAAAATCCGAGTCAGAGTTCTACGAACTCCACAATGACCAGTCAAAAGTTGATCATGCGCAGCAGTCATGACTGAAGCACGAAGTTTCTCGGGAACAACAACCTGATGCAAAATATCCTTGGATTTCTGATACCTCCTGTACAAAATATCATTTTGAAAATAGAAAGAATAAGTAGCAGAACCAACAGCCTTTTCTTCACCTGAGGCAGCTAAATTGAAACAACCTTGCAGAGTAGCATCACCTTTCTGCAACTGAATGAGTTCAGCACGAGTGACCTTCAAATCATCGCACACAGTGACAAGAGGTTTGTGCGGGAGACCTTGTTTTCTAGCCTGAGCACGAGTAGTGACAGCCGCAACAGGGATCACATCAGCAGCAGCAGCAACTATGGTATCTTGGGCCTGCTGGACAATCAAACCTGGAATATTACCTACAATCAAGTCAGCAACTGGATCCTCAAGAACACAACAAACCAACTCTCCAGCAAAATATGGACAAGAAACAACAACTTTAGCCTGCTGGTAAATGTTGATCTCTCCACCAAAAGTTTTACAACGGACAGTACCTGGTACATACTGTTCATCAGAAACCAAACGTTTTCGAACACCACAAATGGTAGCACCTGTGTCTCGCAGAACTGAGCAAGCAGTAGAATTGACAGAACCAATTTCTAAATGCAAGTACCCAGCTGACTGATCAAAAATAGAGCAAACAACTTCAGAGTCTACAGGGACAACTGCACAACCTGAGCTTGAGTTATTAGTCTTATCATCTGAAGCTGTAGTTTTTTTTGCACAACAAAGGGACAAGTTTTTCGAGTATGACCACCAATGTTGCAAACAGAGCAAGGGTTAGGACTGTTGCGAAGAGGACACTGCCTGGGACCATGACCTTTACCATCACAAAGAGGGCAATTATCAAAATTGGTGTAAAACGAACCACCTCCACGTCCCCGTTTCAAATATCTCCGAGTTTGATCAAAACGAACTTCGACCTTTTGGTTCGAAACTGAGGGTGTTTGGTCATTCTTTTGCAAACCACCACGATTCCGCCAATAGCCGCGACCTCAATAGTTTGAGTAACCACCGCGAGAATCTGCAGAGCCAGGAACAGCTTGTGACTCTTCAGCTACATCAACTGATCCTACTGAACCGAAAACCGGAGCAGCCGATCTGCGTGCCAAGTTTTTTCCGGGACGAGCAGGACGATAACTTTCAGCGGTTTTAACCATATCATCTAATGTGACAAGTCCACGCTCGCGAATGAAAGTAGCAAGATCATGTGACACACAATCGAGAAACTGCTCACCTAACACAAGATTCATAATTCCCTGCATGTCTCTAGGAACACCGGACAAAGCTATCCATCGATCAAACAATCTGTTTAGCTCAATACCAAAAGTTTGGAAAGGTTCGTTCGAGTCTGGTCGGATTTCACGGAACTTCTTGCGAAAACCTTCTGCAGTACACTGGAACTTCTTAAGCAAATTGTCCTTCAATGTCTGATAATCTACAGGACCATGAGCAGCAAGACTGTGGTACAAGTTCAATGCGTTACCTTCTAACAAAGCGGAAAGAAAGGTAACCCATTTGCTTTGATCCCAGCCAAGGGCTGTAGCATGAGTCTCAAAAGAAAAAGATATGAATCAATATCATCTTGTCTTTCTTTGAAAAGAGGCAACTTAGGGTAAACAGGTCTAGCACCAAAAGAAGAACTATCCCTACCTCCGTTTCCATGACCAGCATCTTGTTCCTGAAGTCTACGTTCAGAACGTAACTCAAGTTCCATCTGTTTTGTTTTCTCTCTTTCCAGTTCTAATGCTAACTGAACATCGGCTTGTTTATTCGCTAGCTCAACTTCTGCTTGTTTATTTGCTAGCTCAACTTCTGCTTGTTTATTTGCTAACGCTAACTGAACATCTGCTTGTCTTTTAGCGAGCTCAACTTTTGCTTCTTTTTCCAATTTTTTTTTCATCCCTCAATCTTTGTCTCTCAAGACGATGAAAACAATCCTGTACATATTTGCCATGTTCCTTGTCAGGGATACCCAAAGTTGTAGCTTGAGCAATAAAAGATTGGAACAACTTATCATAATCGTCAGACATGGCTAAGTGCAATGTAGATCAACAAACAAAAAAAAAACGTACCAAAAAAAATAGTAAAATGTCTGAACAGGAAATCAATAAAGTACTAAAGTGTCAACAACGAAATGGCAAAATGCAATTAATCACAATAAATTGTTCTATAAACCCTATGAAACAATGAAGTTTCTCCGAAAGTAAATTTACAGGACAATGCACAGTCAGAGTTACAATGAAAACAGTAAAGTCTTACAAGTATACAAAGCAAAGTATATATTGTATTAACTCAATATGTCTATAAGTGATCAATTTTATACCAAATAGAACACACGAACTTAATATATGCTGAAGAACGTCAACTTTAGTTGATAGAAGCACAAGAAATGTACAGCGAAAAAGGAAGTTACTAAGTTCAAAGTTTTAATCCAAATATGAAAGAAACCAGTCTTAACTCGCAGCGAGCCGATCAGCACTACACGCAATAATATGTGGTGGGGGTCAATCTGGGTCATTTTCACTTTTTTGCAGAAATGTATTCTATATACACCAAAGTATCATATGGTTAAAAACTTTATCATGAAAAGTGCCATTAAATAGGTTTAAAATGATTTTAAAAGTCTGCCCTTGGCCCCAATTATGCTGCACACAGAAACTTCCCAGGCTGTTTTCTCAAAATGGCCGCCAGAGGCTTTAACAACTTTAAACACTAACTTCTACAATTCATATATATTCAAGGAAAAATAAAATAAAATTTATGTCAAACACCATAATCGCTAATACTAAATACCAAATGTACGGCGAAAGGGAAATAAACCCAATCAAATTATCAAAGTCTCATCAAACCAAAATGAACCAATAGAAACAATCTATTGACAACTAAACCAAATCAAAAGAAACAATTTAACAAAAATAACCAATTATGACCACATACATAAATAATAAAAAAAACTAGATCAAAATCAATACAAATCAAACAATAAACAAAATAAATTAAATCAAATGAGGCTGAAATCCCAACACGATAATCTACTTAAAATAAGGGCAAAGAGAACATACCCCACAGACACACGCATAAAAGGATAGGACCCTACAACAGCAAAGAACTAGTAAAACACATACAATTCCCTAACAGAAGAATAGAGCCGAAGAAGAGAATAGGAACCCCCAAGACAGAAAAAGAGCTAAATCCTTAGTGCCCAGAAACTGTACACAGACACAGCCGTTAAACTGGAGACGGCAAATATCACACAAAACACCACATCCCAGTCATACACCACAACAAAATTTCAAAAGAATAAGCCCACTACTCTACCGATATAAATCTATAACAACTAGTGGTGCCCTCACTAAATATGAATATGTATGACCTAATGTTAACACAGAAAGTCTAGGGTCACCAAATGTAACGACGGTGTTTTTAGTGTACTACTAAATTAAATTGTTACATATATAAACATTTATGGAATGAGTGTGTGCGTGGGCTTTCTGCCAATCTGTATAAGGGTGGGTGTTCTATCTCTGTTTACTAGACTCTTTCATCCACCACACACGCGCTTACAAACGAAGGACAAAGGCCACACAATTATATCTCTTTGCCCTCTGTTTAACTATTAACATGCACTCATAACATACATTAAACCACACAATTCACATCATATAAACCAATCTACACCAATAACAATTCACATCATATAAACCAATCTACACAAATAACAAGTCACATCATATAAACCAAACTACACAAATAACAAGTCACATCATATAAACCAATCTACACAAATAACAAGTGGCATATAGGTTATCCACAACTTCAGCGCTCGCACATTCACTCGCTACCGTAGAGGTCGTTGTCTCTCGAGAGACGTCACTCGACTCCTCTTTATACTAGTGTCGACACAGTCAATATCACATTGACGACTTGACGGAGATTCCCGAACTGAATATTACTTTTCAATGACTACTCAGATTTAGAACATTCCTAGGCGTGAAATTAACGGCGCTAGGCGACAATAGCTACACCGACGGAACACTGCATGTGGTCCTGTAGCACGAATCTGTGGCTTACTTCGCTACCGTTGCTGCTCGTAGCACCAGTGATGGTAGGACGAAGGAGAGATGAAGGCTTGATGTCCGCACCTGGTCACGTACGTGATGCCTTCAGGACAGCTTCATCGGCCCTACACCAGGGGTGTCCGCTCCGTACCGGCCCCGCTGTACACAACATTTATACACTCATAAATGTTCGCTCTTATACCCAAAAGTCTGAATGTGTCTTCGACACATTATTATTCTTCAGAGCGCTCTAGATCATTTCCTCTGAAAAATGTCTTCTTTATGCCACCATACTACAGTCACTATTGTCATAATTCTTATGACAATTCCTATAGCCACTTTAACACAGTGCACACAATTCCTATAGCCACTTTAACACAGTGCACACAATTCATATAGCCACTTTAACACTTTACACACATTTTATGTACCTACACCCAATGGATTATGAGCCAAATATTACAATCATAGCTCACCTCCAATTCGTAACATATTACTGCACATATCATTAGGTATACCTAAATATATACTGAATTCTATTCCTATATCAGTCCCACATCTTCACATATGAATGAATACAACATGACATCCTAGGTATAACTACATCACATAATTACATGACTAAACAAGTATTGACACGAGCCATCGCATTTCCTTCAAACATGGCTCTTCTGCACTCTAATAATAATTCATAAAACAATACTTTCTTTTTTCATCTGAATAGCGTAATAGGTCATTATAAATACCGGTAATAAAAGAATAAAATACCTGTATTCAATATACAGCTATCGAATTCTCTAGCCAGAATTCTTCCTCAGAGCCCTAGCGAAAACGACTGCTCGGCTCGACTGGTGTAGCATCTCTAACTGGCAATTATTCCCGAACCCACACTGTCACACGTGAACATCGCTCACCGCTACATTACCGCACGTGAACAATGCTTATCTCTACATTATTCGCATGTGTACATTCGGTCCAACTGCTAATGACGTCACACCATCGTCCGACCGAACTCTGCACTAAAGGCGTTCGTTACAGACAGAATGCGAGAGCATACGAGCTGGGCAGTAGCCTTTTCTGTGAAAAAGCGTCTGATCATGCCTATTCTGCGGAGCTCCAGGTAGGCAGTGCGGCAAAGATGGCTAACCTGTTTTTCCATCGATAAACTTGAATCCAGGAATACACCCAGATTTTTTACATCGGATTTGAAAGAAATGTCTTGGCCACCTATGGAAATATGATCACTGCTGGAGGCGGATGTTCTAGCTCGAGTACCAACAAGCATGCTCTCTGTCTTGTCATCATTTAACTTAAGTCTGTTGCAAGTCATCCAGTCTTTGACTTCAACTATACACTTCTCCACATCGGAGACAATGGTCTCCAGTTTACCAGGATGGTCAGACTTAGAGACCTGAGTGTCATCAGCATACTTGTGATACTCACAGCTATTCTGGCTGATGATTCGGGAAACTGGTTTAGTGTACAGAGAGAACAGCAAAGGACCCAAAACTGACCCCTGTGGGACACCATACTTCAAAAGCACAGGCTGAGACATGATCCCATTCACACATACAGACTGATATCTTTCAAAAAGGTAAGACCTGAGCCATGACAGCGCTGGACCGGAAATACCAAAAGACACGCGTAGGCGTTCTAAAAGAATCCCATGATCCAGCGTGTCAAACGCCGCAGACAGGTCTAATAATGATAGCAAAGAGACATGTCCGACGTCAGCATGTGTAAGCAGGCTATTGGTAATGTGAAGCAATGCTGTTTCAGTACTGTGATTTCTTCGATATGCAGACTGATACAGTTCAAGTAAATCATTACTACTGAGATGTGACATGAGCTGACTCGGGAACGGCCGGCATCGTCTGTGGAGGAGGGGACCCGGCTCCGAGTATAGACTTTAACGACCTGGTGCTGCTGCTCCAGGACGCGGTGCCTGCCATCAGAGCGGTCGAAGAGGACAACTACCACCGAGCGCTTATCGCCGCCCGATGGTTGATCCACACCGGGGCCATCAATGATCTTCTCTCCCCAAAGCTACAAAATACGGCCAGCCAAGCCGCCACCACCTACAAAGACGGAGAATGCCAGGTAGCGCCCGACCGAAAATCAACGGGGACAACAGCTGCCCCAACGACAGCAGCAAAGAAAATAGGTACCACCGCCACCACCACCCAACACAAGGGTTGCGGTAACACCTCCACGCCTACACAAGATGCAGGCACCGACGCAACCCCGGTCACAACCAACGAGACGAAGAGCACTATAACTGACACAGCGCCACAAGAAACCGACACCACCCCACGCCAACCAGCCAACAGACCAGCCACCGGCCCACGACAGCGTCACAGGCCGCCAAAACGCTTCAAAGATCAGCGCCCGGCACTACTCCCCACGCCGCCACCCCACCTTCGCCGGCCACCTCAACACCGCCATCCACCACGCCCATTCCAGCGCCCGACCCCCAAGTCCAGGCTCCACTGGCCACCACCACCACCACCCCAACTTCCCAGGCCATACCACAACCATCGACGGTTTCTCCGGCCGCCACCACCCCCGCCACCACTCATTCAAGAACTACTAGAGTGGTTGGCGTACCAACACCCCTTAGCCTGGCACTGAAACAACGGTCCCCCGGCCTACCACCCGCCTCCTCCACCACCAACCACCCGGCCCCGGCAATACCACCAGCCGCTGCGCGACGGAGCGACAGACAGTCAGCGAGACACCCCCCACCCCCCACCCCCTTGGCCCCCCCCCACCCCCCCCCCCCCCCTCGGACGAAATCAGCGATAGCTGGAAGTCTTGATCCATTCAAAAAAGCAAGCAAGCATTACCATCAATGCCTCAATAGCGCAGTCGGTAACACTCGCGGTCAAAAAATGTCCCTTTTGAAACCACGACTGGCGTGGTTCGAGCCACAGCTTTTCCGTTTTTTTTTTTTTCTTGTTTGTTTGTTGTTATTGTGCTGCACGTCTTTAAGTATTTCCATATTTCTTCAGCAGGACTGCTGCCTCTGCCAAGAATTTTTTTTTTTAATTTTTTTTATTTTGGTGTGTGGAATAGTCTCCGCCGGACTTGGAGCAGCCATCTTGGCCGGAATGGAACTGTCGAGTGACGCAATAAAGTTAATTGACGTCAATCTTATAGGTGTTAGTTCTTTTTCTTACGAACTTTCAGTTCGTCAGCTATTGTTTCACGTCATACCTGCAGTTGCATCCTCATTATCAGACAAAATAAGTTGCAAATTGTGTAATTGTTTCTGCATATATTCTGAACAGGCCTAAATATTACTCAATTGTGGTTTAATTGTCTTTGCTAATCGTGTTTCTTTTTTCATTGGGATTTTCTCTCCATACTAGTGTTCATAAATCTTTACTGCGAATGAACTATTCAAGGAACCCCCTATCAGTCTATTTATATATCGGTGACGTAGAGCGGTAGACAATTTTTAGCTAAAACGTTGTTAACTTTTTTAGAAACGTGTGCATTAGTTTTAAAAGTGTTTTAACACCTCTGTTAACTAAAAGATTTTAACTTTAAAATGCTTTTAATTTAGAACGCTGTTAAGCATCCGCTTTCACTTTTGCTCGCTCCTGCGCGCGCTTACACACACTCTTGTCTCTCGTGTTCCGTTTCTCTCCGAGTCTCTCCCTCTTATGAGTTTTTCGTTGACGTCATTTTTACGCACTATTGTTCTTCCTTTTCTTTTTTTACGTCACCTCCTTCAGTTGCCACATTCCTTATGTACAGACCGCGCAGGGGGTGGAGGACGCGTGCCTTACCCTTCTTGACGCGGTCTGTCGCCACCTGGACACACCTGGCAACCAGACGCGCATTCTTTTCATGGACTTCAGGAGCGCATTTAATACTATTCAGCCATTTCTGTTGCTGCAGCGACTACTGGAGCTTGTGGTGAACACAAATCTCGTTGTGTGGATTAAGGCGTTCCTGTGCGACCGGCCACAGCGGGTGGGTCTGAAGGTCTCCGAAACAAGTGTCGGGCCATTTGAGTCTTCTAGATCCCCTGTCTCGGCCGGCTCGCCTGACAGAATGATTCCATTTACTGATGGAATGGTTCTGTCGGGGGAGCTGGTGCTGAGCACGGGCGCGCCACAAGGTTGTGTGTTGTCGCCTGTACTTTTTTTTTCTTCATATACACCAACCAGCTCCAGATCAACACAGCCCTACTAAAGCTGAACAAATACGCAGATAATATAATAATAATAATAATAATAATAATAATAATAATAATAATAATAATAATAATAATAATAATAATAATAATACATAGTTCTTGTATAGCGCTGTTCTCCAGGAAAACACTGGACTCACTGCGCATGCACAACAGCACACCCTTTCTCTCTCAGACACACACGCACAATTATACACTACTTTAAACCACCCCATCCCTTCCCCACAACATAGATTCACTTCCTCTGGGATCAGAATAGGTGGCAGTCAGTCAACAGTTAGCTAACTATGAGCTAAGTGTTAAATGCCCGACAAAAAAGAAAAGTCTTTAAGTGAGCCTTGAACTGTGACAATGTGGGCAGATTCCCCATTTCCGTTGGCAGCGAGTTCCACACACTTGGGGCGAAAAAGGTGAAAGAACGCTCCCCGACAGTTTTCATGTTAAGCTTCGGGATTTTTAACAGCTTTTCACTGGAGGAACGGAGGGTGCGTGATGGCTGATAGGCAGACAGCTTGGCAGAGAGGTACGGCGGGAGAGATCCGTCAAAATGCCGATAGGCGAAAATTGCGATTTTGTACTGGCAACGGAATTTGACGGGCAGCCAGTGCAGCTGCTTCAGTAGAGGCGTAACGTGGTCTCTCTTTCATTTCTTCAAGATGAGACGCGCCGCATTGTTTTGAATCATCTGCAAGCGTGAAATCTGATCTGCCGGTAAACCTGCCAGTACAGAATTGCAATAATCGAGCCTGGAAGTAATGAATGCATTTACAAGTCTTGACGCCGTACTTTCTGTGAGATACGGTCTGAGAGAAGAAATTCTGCGCAGCTCAAGGAAACCAGCTCGGCAGACGCTACTGATATGATCATGCATGGAGAGCGTCGAGTCAATCTTCACACCCAGACATTTGACACATTTCTGGAAGGGAACGCTGCAGCCACCAATGTTTGCGAACTCGCCGTCAATCAGACTAAGGCGAGACTGAGAGCCGGCAGGCATGACTTCGGTTTTGTCAGTGTTAAGCTTAAGTTTGTTGCTAGTCATCCAGGACAGGACGTCGTCTATACAACATTGTACGCTCATCTTAGCGGAGCTGAAATGGCTAGGCGCGCTACTTCTTGACAATTCAGTATCGTCAGCATACTTGTGAAAATCACACTCATGGGCGGCAATTACATCAGATAGAGGTTGTGAATATAGAGTGAACAAAACAGGCCCTAATACGGAGCCCTGAGGGACTCCACACAACAAAAGACTAGAAGCAGATAGTTGGCCATTAACAATAACAGCCTGAGAACGATCCTTAACGTATGAAGTGAACCAGGCCAGGGAGGTACCACGGATGCCAAAGGTCACCTCTAACCTCTTCAGCAAAACAGAATGATCGAGCGTGTCGAATGCTGCGCTGAGGTCCAACAGAGCAATGAGAGAGACATGGCTCTCGTGGCCAACTTGAAAGACGAGGTCACCTTGTCATAGTATTTCAAGTTGCAGCCGTCGATGACGTTGCCCAGTGGTTTGATGACAGCTTTCTACAGCTGAATGTCGGGAAAACTGAAGAGATGGGGGTGGGAGGGGGGCGGGTGAGGGAGGGTAAAAACTTGTTAAGTAAGCCTCTGAAAATCAAAGACCAGCAGGTGGGGATGGTTCCCGCCTTTAAGTACCTGGGCACCGTCATTGACAGCAACATAACATTCACAGCAAATGCTGATCACGTGTACAAGAAAGCCCAGCAAAGACTGTACTTTCTACGTAAACTGCGGAGTTTCAGTGTTTCTCCTGACATCCTGGTGACTGTGTACAGGTCTCTAGTAGAGAGTATCCTTGCCTTTAACATTGTCTCGTGGTATGGCCACCTGACTGTTAAGGATAGGGTACGGCTGTCTAAAGTTGTCAACCAAGCCAGCAAAATTGTTGGTGTAAAGCTGTCACATCTGTCGGACCTATATCACCAGGCTGTCCGGAGGAAGGCTGTAGAGATCACCACAGATCAAACACATCCTCTTCATGACCAGTTCCAACTGCTGCCCTCGGGACGCCGGTACAAAGTGCCGCTGCCGCGAGGGAATGTGTACAAACGATCCTTCGTGCCATCGGCTGTCACTGTGTTAAGCTCTGCTAGCGTTAATAGGTAAGGCCTGGTGTTATCTCTCTTGGCTTGACTTCGCGAACGAAGATTTTATAGGAGTTGCCCACGACGTCTGCAGGCTTGTTCGTGGCTGCGGAGGCCAATCCGAGACAGGCAGGTTCGACCGCAGTGGCTGCAGGGGAAGGTATGGCCAGGGTTCTGAGCTGCGGCATCTCTGTTTTTTCTCCTGAGCCGCTTGTCCTTAAGGCTAGCTCTGTGAGAGTCCTCAAAGGAGACAGCTGCCTTGTAAATGGTGGAGCGCCAGGTGTCACGGTCCGCAGCAAGCGAAGACCACTGGTGGTGGTCGATTTGGCAGGCACTAAGTGACTTCTTGAGACAGTCTTTGTATCTCTTCTTTGGTGCCCCTCTGTCACGGTGTCCAGTAGCAAGCTCGCCGAACAGGGTGATCTTTGGTAGGCGATGATCCTCCATCCTGGAGACATGCCCCGCCCAGCGGAGCTGTGTCCGCAGCAGCAAAGCCTCGATGCTCACAGTTTCAGCCTGTTCAAGGACCTCGACGTTGGTGACATAGTCACTCCAGTGAATGCCCAGGATGGTACGCAGGCAGCGCTGGTGGAAGCGTTCGAGGAGTCGTAGTTGGCTGCGGTAGAGGGCCCAGGACTCGGAACCATACAGCAGGGTGGTGAGGACCACAGCTCTGTACACGCTGATCTTGGTGCCTGTTTTCAGCTGTTGATTGTGCCACACCCGCTTGAAAAGTCGCCCGAAAGCGCTGTTCGCTTTTGCCAGCCTGCTGTCAAGCTCCTTGTCCAGCTTGACGTCCGACGTGATAATGCAGCCAAGGTAAGTAAACTGGTGCACTGACTTTAGTTCAGACTCGCCAATGGTGATGTGAGGATGGTGATTGGTGTTATCTATGCACTGACAAATAAGAATGCGGTTTTATATATTACTTTTTCTTTTATTAATTATTTTAAATCCATCGCATTATAGTGTGTGTGTGTGTGTGTGTGTGTGTGTGTGTGTGTGTGTGTGTGTGTGTGTGTGTGTGTGTCTGTGTGTGTGAGCATGCGCGCGTGCGTGTGTGCGTGTGTGTGTGTGTGTGTGTGTGTGTGTGTGTCTGTGTGTGTGTGTGTGTGTGAGCATGCGTGCGTGCGTGTGTGCGTGCGTGCGTGCGTGCGTGTGTGTGTGTGTGTGTGTGTGTGTGTGTGGGTGTGGGTGTGGGTGTGTGAGTGAGAGACCAGGGGCTGGGACCCTCATGAGCCACCCTATTAGGGAGGCTGGTGATGGTCCTTTCCCCTGACACAAACCAAAAGCTGTGATAAGTTGTGATAGCATGGGATGATACTGTGATAGAGGGAGTGGTGATAATGTGATGCAAAGTGATCAATAGAATGCGATTTGGCAAGGATTATAGATTATAACAGGCGTGGGGAGGTATTTTATTTAAATATGTGTTTAATTGCTTGTTCATGTTTATGAGCCGAAGACAAATTTCCATTTTATACAAATATATTTAATGGACAATAAAGATTTTTGAATTTGAATTTGAAGATAAGTAGCAGCTGATCTCTCTGTTTGTTTGTCTATTTTGACAAAGGGTATTTACCCGAAATATTAATAAATTGTGTTGTACGCGGCTTTTCTAAGCGTGTTTCTTTCTCCGTTATGTACTTCTTTTAATAGTGTTTGTATGCCAGCTTGTACTCTATTCTCTGCCTGACAGGTAGCCAGTGGAGATGCTTTAGCAGTGGTTTGACATGATCAGTGCGATTTTTTTTTTTGCGAACGACTAACCGGGCTGCATTATTCTGGATACGCTGAATGCGAGTGAGTTGATCAGATGAGACACCAGCAAGAAAGGAATTACAGTAATCTAGACGGGACAGAATGCGAGAGCATACGAGTAGGGCAGTAGCCTTTTCTGTCAAAAAGGATCTGATCATGCCTATTCTGCGGAGCTCCAGGTAGGCAGTGCGGCAAAGATGGCTAACCTGTTTTTTCCATCGATAAACTCGAATCCAGGAACAAACCCAGATTTTTTGCATCGCATTTGAAAGAAATGTCATGGCCACCTATGGAAATGTGATCACTGCTGGAGGCAGATGTTCTAGCTCGAGTACCAACAATCATGCTCTGTTCTGTCATCATTTAACTTGAGTCTGTTGCAAGTCATCCAGTCTTTGACTTCAACTATACACTTCTCCACATTGGAGAAAATGGTCTGTAGTTTACCAGGATGGTCAGACTTAGAGACCTGAGTGTCATCAGCATACTTGTGATACTACCACCGCTGGTGACCAGTGTGTTGGTGACCAGTGTGTTAGTCATCAGCTCTGGTCACACACGTTGCTCGACAAACGCGTTTTCAAGGCGATGGACAGTAAGCACATTAAAGAACCTCTGATGTGTGCAGGGGCCTTCGGGCCGACATCGGCCCACGTAGTCGGGCGGCGCACACTGTTGGCCCTATGACCCTTGCTTACTGTTCTAACACTGGTTACCTCCCGTTGATCTGCCACATGTAATACTACATCATCACTGCTTTAGTCATCGGCGCCATCATCATCATCACCATCATCATGAGCTATTATCTAGGATAAAAAGTCTAGTGCGCTGTAATATCATCAACAGAACAAACGCTACGCTACCTCCATTACCGACCTTCAGTCCATCTGTCGCCTTCATTGACAAGATTGCAGCAATAATGATAGTAATAATAATAATAATAATAATAATAATAATAATAATAATAATAATAATAATAATATTGTATTCTTATGATTATGATAATAATATCATTATTGTTGTCGAAGTAGTAGTAGTAATATAATAATAATAACAATAACAAAACCATAATATTTCTTCTTATGATGATGATGATTTTCATTTTCTTCCTCTTCTGATAATTATATTATTATTATTATTATTATTATTATTATTATTATTATTATTATTATTATCATTATTATTGTTCTTGTTGGCTTAGTAGTAGCAGCAGTAGTAGTAGTAGTAGTGGTAGTAGTTGTAGCATCAGTAGTAGTTGCAGTAGTAGTAGTAGCAGTAGTAGCAGTACTAGCAGTAGTAGTAGTAGTAGTAGTAGTAGTAGTAGTAGTAGTAGTAGTAGTAGTAGTAGTAGTAGAACATTATCAACGTCGCCATAACTGTAATACTAGACGTTTTACTGACTTACGTTGGTCACTGGACAACAGCCAGTAGGACAGCATGTGTCGGTCGACTTGCAATAATGATCTACGCTATTTTGCGAGTTGCAGTATTTCCTCATAGTGGACCATGCTCTGTAGGCAATACTCATGTATATATAGTGTTTAACCCATTAAGCGCTGACATGCTACGCCAGGATGTCGATCGACCAAGCTAGTTCAAGGAAGGTGTCGGAATAGCTTGGCGCCTGTAGGCGCCAAGCTATTCCGACACCACCCTTGAACGAGCATGGTCGGTCCGTCTCTAAAACTGTCACGTGGACATCCAAAGATATAATATATTAAAATAGAAATCTGTAATTTCATCCTCAGAATGTAATGAGTTAATACAACACATCAAAGTAGAAAGAAGAAAGACTCCAACAGTTGATGGTGAAACTGTACGTTTTTCAAAAGACAATTGACTAACTGAAGTCACAGGGATAAGCAATACAGCTATCATATTTTCATCCTGATCGGCGTAACAAATTATGTAAGAGAAGCAGCTCAATGGATATATTTGTTTCATAGCCATAGAGGCAAATAGTGAGTTACGTAAGAAACTTTGCGGTGGAAGTGAAACCAGGATAAAACAGTACTGACAGGCAAAAGGTTCTGCACATCTGACTTTAAAATTTGAGAAAAACTTAGCCGATACTTCCATTTCAAAGAAACTTTGGTGTATTGTCTCTTGACCATGTTACCAAGCACTCTAACGCCACCACACACTCCACACCCAGTTGACTGTCGTAACGTACATTTGTGGTATGTGAGTCACTCCACCCCCAGCTGTCTGTCGTAACCTACATTTGTGGTATGTGAGTCACTCCACTCCCAGCTGACTGTCGTAACGTACATTTGTGGTATGTGAGTCACTCCACCCCCAGCTGACTGTCGTAACGTACATTTGTGGTATGTGAGTCATTGTTAAAAGCGTGCACATGCGTGAGTGAGTTGTGAGTGCGCGCTTAAAGTTATAATTATTATAAGATAAGCGCATTATAAATACCGTAATTATTATTATTATTAATGTGACAAAATCGTGAAAATTGCTTTCGTCACGTCGATACACGAAACAAGCATGCAGTCCAACAGTTCCATTGCAGACGTATAGTACACAGTCAGAAGAGTTTAAATGGCGTGCTCTTTTGTTGCATTTCTTGTTCTCGAAGCAGTCCCATAGATAATATGGGACGAAACTCGTCAAATGCTGTATCTCTGACCCAAACAAATATCGTTACAGGAACACTGCAAGGTGACAATTCATCTTTTCATGTTTTTTATGTCTTCTTTCATTCTAGCCCAATACTGCCCAGAAGATCGAATAGTGTTCCTCGATCGGTGGCGATGTTTCCATGTCAGATTCATACAGAACATCCATTCAATGATTCTTTTGAGTGATTCTGTATGATTTTAACGACAAAGAAGCAGTCACTGTATACTTAAATAGTGACGGAAGATGTAAATGCAAAAATCTACAAAACGGAAGTTTATCATTTAGTCTGGTTTTAACGTCATTTCTGTGACTTGCGATCACCATAATAAAGGGGTAAAATGTTGTACTGAAACATATAAAAGCACCTGTTAGACAGTGATACTGGAGATGAGGAGGTGACTTTCAAACAGGGGTCCATGTGTATTCTTGTTGGTAAACCAAGTGACCTTTTTAATGCATTTTATGGACTAACTACCATCTGGCTATCTAACGTGCACAAAAGATTCACAAAGAAGTCATGTTCTACTCTGCTAATCGACGTTATCTGTTTTGATACAAATTGCAGAATTCCTGAGTCGCGAGTTCCAAATAAGCAAATTTTGTTAGCATTAAAAGATCAAGTAATCTTCCAGCAGAAGTCCCTCTGGTTTGTTTGTCTCCATGTTTCATAGATCACAAATTATATCACTTGGAAGCATGTGCAGAACTTTTGCCTTTCAGTGTATCATAGAATAGAGATCAACATTGCACGTGTTTCGGCCTTGAAAACAGTGGATAAAAAAGACCGGAAAAACTTGCGATATTGCATGTGTGTCCGGGCTTTTAATTCATAGGTTTCGTCGAAACGCGTACAATTTTGATCTTCTTCGGAAATCATCTTTTGCCCTCGACATGCTTTTGTACATACCCGGCAATGAGCAGGCACAAGACGATAACCAGTGTCCTCATTCTGTAGGAACTTGCAGCAAAGTCCTGGAAAACACCATCCACGATCATAATAATTCATGAATATCAACTGTACATGAAAAATAAAGCACAGTGTTTCATTTTCCATTTACACGTCTGTATTCGCCAATTATCTGTTACAGCTTACATAAACACAAACAAAATGGAAAATGAAATGAAAAAGAAATCTGCCATCAGTTCAAGAATAGTGACTGTTTTATTTCGTACTGTTAGCGGGGTCGCCTAAAGGCTCCACAAAGAGACCCACTCGTGGCGCACGCAACAAGTACACTTCGGTTCAAATGGGACTCTAAGCATCTGATTTGAATAGAAGTGTACTTGAGGCGTACTCCCCGAATAAGTCTGTCTGGCGAGTACACGCACAAAGAGAACGAGCAAGAAAGAGTTGCACGTGCTACCAGCCTCAGTTCTTGATTGTTTTTATAAGTTTAAAATAATGGAAATAAATATTCCCCAAAATATTGTTTTTGACGACTTTCTTATAGGCGACATTTCAATGCACTTAATAATTGTTCCATTAAACTTTTTTTGGCAGGTAGCTGTTCCAGACATTGTCAAACCATTTTCCGCACAATTAGATTAAAATCGACTTCGAATGAATTCGAAAATTGACCTGAAATTCCTCTGTACTAATTCAGAAATACTTGCACCGTCACTGGTTCTACGTAAAGATGTAGATGACAAATCCCGTTCAGGAAACCACTGACAGACTTTGCAAGGAAGGCAAGGCCTTTTTATACTTTTAACATGGTCGTCAGCTTGTATCAGAAGTGTGAACTTTCACGTGATCTCATGCTGACGTGTACGAATCGGATAGCACTGACCTAATTTGGAATAGCAACTTTCCAGGAAACAGCGTTTTCTTTTTTTTTTTTTTTTAATTAAAGGCAGTATAATCTTTTCCTCCCGTACGGTTTCAGGCGACACTCCCCGAATGGACCTACCAGGGGGTGGGGATGGGAGGTACAATTCTGTTCAAATCCAATCAGTCGCTTAAACTTTTGACTAGAAGTGTACATGTGATGGCATATCTGGGGAGTTAACGTCATTTATAACATCCGAGTCTTTCAAATGAGATGCTTATTCCCCAGATACACCTAGCTTATTCCCAAGATACACCTAGCTTATTCCCCAGATACACCTGGCTTATTCCCCAGATACACCTGGCTTATTCCCCAGGAACACCCAGCTTATTCCCCAGAGACACCTAGCTTATTCCCCAGATACACCCAGCTTATTCCCCAGAGACACCTAGCTTATTCCCCAGACACACCTAGCTTATTACCCAGACACACCTAGCTTATTACCCAGACACACCTAGCTTATTACCCAGACACACCTAGCTAATTCCCCAGATACACCTAACTTATTACCCAGGTAAACCTAGCTTATTCCCCAGTTACAATGTATGCCCCAGATACACCTAGCTTATTCCCCAGACAGACCTAGCTTATTCCCCAGATACACCTGGCTTATTCCCCAGATACACCTAGCTTATTCCCCAGACAGACCTAGCTTATTCCCCAGATACACCTGGTTTATTCCCCAGATACACCTAGCTTATTCCCCAGATACACCTAGCTTATTCCCCAGAGACACCTAGCTTATTCCCCAGATACACCTAGCTTATTCCCCAGATACACCTAGCTTATTCCCCAGAGACACCTAGCTTATTCCCCAGACACACCTAGCTTATTACCCAGATACACCTAACTTATTATCCAGGTAAACCTAGCTAATTTCCCAGATACACCTGGCTTATTACCCAGGTAAACCTAGCTTATTCCCCAGTTACAATGTATGCCCCAGATACACCTAGCTTATTCCCCAGACAGACCTAGCTTATTCCCCGGATACACCTGGCTTATTCCCCAGATACACTTAGCTTATTCCCCAGATACACCTAGCTTATTCCCCAGACACACCTAGCTCATTCCCCAGACACATCTAGCTTATTCTAGCTTACGTCAGTCTTTGTCTAAAGCGTGCGCATGCGTGCGGGAGTTGTGAGTGCGCGCTTAGAGTTATAATTATTATAAGATAAGCGCATTATTAATACCCTAATTATTTTTTATTATTAATATTATTCCCCAGATAGATCTAGCTTATTCCCCAAATACAATGTATGCCCCTAGTACACCCAGCTTATTCCCCAGATACACCTAGCTTATTCCCCATATACACCTAGCTTATTCCCCAGATACACCTAGCTTATTCCCCAGATACACCCAGCTTATTCCCCAGATACACCTAGCTTATTCCCAAGATACACATAGCGAATACATAACAAGTACTCTTCTATTCAAATAAGATGCTAATCATCTCATATGAATAGAAGTGCACTTGTGGCGTACTCTCAGGGTAGATTTGTTTGTGGAAAGTACATGTGAATCGCAGGCACGGCACGACGGGGCGGATTATTGAGGGCAGACTATTGCTTATGGAGTACTACCTGAACACTGATCAATTCAGGCGCACTGCATCTGTGCCACTGACTTGGATTTACCCGGGCCTTTCAAGGCTCACGCTAGTGAACAAGCCCGTCCTTTTCCCTGGATTGCGAGCCCAGCTACTAGGATCGAGCTAAATAGGATCTACTATATCATAGAAGTGGAGTGTTCGAATACTATCATTTCTATACAGACCTTATGGCTGGCACTTCTGCAACTGTTTGATCCATATTCACCGAGCGCGGAACAGTTGCAGAAGTGTCAGCTGCGGCGGTTATACAGTAGAGGACGCTTAAGTCGAAACTGCAAGGGATTTTTTTTTTTCGTTCGACTTATCCATTGTTCGACTTATCCGTATGAGGGATAACCGTATGAGAGATAACCGTATGATGGATAACCGTATGAGGGATAAGTCGATATTTTTACTGAGTTGTTCGGCGTTAAGCGTTGTTTTTGTACGGACCAAAATAATATTCATAACACACAACATTCTTTTAAGATAAGAATAAGATATGAAAAATTATGTTGAAACAGACAAAAAGAACCAATAGAAGGTTTTCTGACACAAACACATCAGAATTTACTGACACCTAAAAATGAATCTCTCAGATGGCGGGGAAAGAGATTGCGACAGACAGACAGACACTGCAATACGCGGGACTTTCCCGGCGACTTCTGTAAGCAGCTATAATTCAGGATGTTATTTCCCTTTGGCATTTTCTCAAATCCATGACTCAAGGAATTTACACCTAAATAAACAAAATGTTGGACTTGAAGTTCAACAAACTCATTGCCGGTGGATGCGAATTTAATCTGCATTCCATCTTTTCATCGTATTAAAGTCAGTTGTACCTTCTTTCCAAACAAACTTATATTTACTTCTGTACCATCAGTAATGATCAGCCAAGAGAGATGAGTCCACTTCTTACTTCTGTACCATCAGAGATGATAAACCAAGAGAGAAGAGTCCACTTCTTACTTCTGTACCATCAGTAATGATCAACCAAGAGAGAAGAGTCCACTTCTTACTTCTGTACCATCAGTTATGATCAACACAGAGATGACTCCACTTCTTACTTCTGTACCATCAGTAATGATCAACCAAGAGAGAAGAGTCCAATTCATACTTCTGTACTATCAGTAATGATCAACCAAGAGAGAAGAGTCCACTTCTTACTTCTGTACCGTCAGTAATGATCAAACAAGAGAGAAGAGTCCACTTCTTACTTCTGTACTATCAGTAATGATCAACCAAGAGAGAAGAGTCCACTTCTTACTTCTGTACCGTCAGTAATGATCAACCAAGAGAGAAGAGCGAATACGCGTAACACGGACCGAGCGACTCATGTTGTGGTTATTGTCCTCAGTTCTTTAAGATTGTTACGGTGTTTGGCTGTAAACATATAACAATACTAATCAGTGACAAAACAAAAAGAAAACACATGCAATATGACGCAATGGTGGCATTAAAGCAGTCTGCTGAAGGGTGGGTTTGATTGCTAAACTTTCCTGATAAACGGATTCTCAATGTCTTGCCTCAGCGGAGACATTGCCACACATTTCACGATCCATGTGACTATACACACGTAACAAAGGTTTTCTAGTGCCCCTGGTAAATGTCCTTGTTTCACAATCCATGTGACTATGCACACGTAACCAAGGTTTCTAGTGCCCCTGGTAAATGTCGTTGGAACTCTCGTACGCACAAAGGAGAACTGAGGAGAGCAGAGAAGTCTTTCATTACTTACATTTAGACTGCAAAGCCTGTTAGCTTCTTTGTTCAGCAACGTTGTAAAACACACTGCATACAAAGCAGCTATTGCCAACTATTGATCCTCTATTGTCAGGAATAGGTCGCTTGCCCGTCCGTCCGCCCGCCCGCACGCACGCACGCACGTACGCGCACACATACACACACACATACACACACACACACACACACACACACACACACACACACACACACACACACACACACACACACACACACACACACATTTTTGTTTAATGACGACCACCGTGTCGGTATGAATATGTCGCTGTGTATTCAAAAGACCATAAATAATTGAGTTCGATTTATCCGAGTTCGGTTCGACTTAAAGGAGCCGTTTTCAGTTAAATATTTGTCATATAATGAACAGCCTTGGCCACGGGAAAAAAATAGTTCGACTAATCCGATTTTGGAAAACGAGAAACGCATTCGACTTAACGGCCGAAGTTAAATTAACCCAAACTGGACTGTTTTAAAATACGCTGTAAATTAGTCCTAGAAGAGCAGCTTTGTACACAGGAAAATCCGGGTTCGACTTCAGTGTTTTTTTTACCTGTCCGTCTTTGACAGCGGCGTATGACACTGCATTCAAAAAAAGAAAAGTTCGACTTTGAGCGGAGAAACACGTTCGAGTTATCCGAAGTTCGACTTAAGTGAGTTCGAGTTATCCGAAGTTTAACTTAAGTGAGCTCGAGTTAAGTTCGACTTAAACAAGTTCTGTTATCCGTTGTACAATTAGTCATAAAAAAAAAAAAAAAAAACAGCTTGGACCGGGGACAAAAATTTCGTTGACTTAAATGTTGTTCGAACTTATTCGTTTTCGACTTAAGTATATCCTGTGGCTCGGAGCAAGTCATGGGCAGAAAACTCATGGTAGAAAATCTTCGATCCCCTCCCCTGTTGTTCAGTTTCGATCACTTTTGTTCAGCGTCCTACCGCAGACTAGGACCAGGCCGTGGTCAACATTTACATATTTGACTTACATCAGTCTACACAGTGAGAATCTACCAGCACACACACACGCACGCATTCACGCATTCTGTCTGAAGTAGTACACCAGTCAAACACACCTGTACTAAGTCGACATGTGCACACTATTTCAGCGCGATCACCAATCAATCAATCAATCAATCAATCAATCAATCAATCAATCAATCAATCAATCAATCAATCAATCAATCAAATTTTATTCATAATTTAACCCTGCACTGCCAGCGGACGTAGCCTGCGTGTTTGAAATGTCCGATAATTCAGCGTCAAAAAACCCAGCCGGCCAGGGAACATGGATACACAGTAAGAACCCCAGCCGGCCAGGGAACATGGATACACAGTAAGAACCCCAGCCGGCCAGGGAACATGGATACACAGTAAGAACCCCAGCCGGCCAGGGAACATGGATACACAATAAGAACCCCAGCCGGCCAGGGAACATGGATACACAGTAAGAACCCCAGCCGGCCAGGGAACATGGATACACAGTAAGAACCCCAGCTGGCCAGGGAACATGGATACACAGTAAGAACCCCAGCCGGCCAGGGAACATGGATACACAATAAGAACCCCAGCCGGCCAGGGAACATGGATACACAGTAAGAACCCCAGCCGGCCAGGGAACATGGATACACAGTAAGAACCCCAGCCGGCCAGGGAACATGGATACACAGTAAGAACCCCAGCCGGCCAGGGAACATGGATACACAGTAAGAACCCCAGCAGGCCAGGGAACATGGATACACAGTAAGAACCCCAGCCGGCCAGGGAACATGGATACACAGTTGTGTCTTCAAGAGACCTAGATCCTTATGCGCCCCCGCGACTGCGGGGGCTCATAAGGATCTATGTCTCTTGCAGATGGGTAGCGATCATTTGCTCCAGGATGAGCATTGATGGTTACATTTCCCCGACACATGCGGTTCTCACTGTTGTCTTGCGTCAACTAAGACGTCTCTGCAGCGCACTTCGTTTCACAATGCGGCCACGCGAGCGGACAGATAACACAGGTTTTCTACTGCCCTTGCGCGCAAAGCCGGCACCCTGACACTACTCGGTAACACAGGATTTCTACTGCCCTTGCGCGCGAAGCCGACACCCTGACACTACTCGGTAACACAGGTTTTCTACTGCCCTTGCGCGCAAAGCCGACACCCTGACACTACTCGGTAACACAGGTTTTCTACTGCCCTTGCGCGCAAAGCCGACACCCTGACACTACTCGGTAACACAGGTTTTCTACTGCTCTTGCGCGCAAAGCTGACACCCTAACACTACTCGGTAACACAGGGTTTCTACTGCCCTTGCGCGCGAAGCCGGCATCCTGACACTACTCGGTAACATAGGCTTTATACTGCCCTTGTGCGCGAAGCCGACACCCTGACACTACTCGGTAATACAGGCTATCTACTGCCCTTGCGCGCAAAGCCGACACCCTGACACTACTCGGTAACACAGGCTATCTACTGCCCTTGCGCGCAAAGCCGACACCCTGACACTACTCTGTAGCAAAGGAGCCTGAGCGGACAGAAAGGTCAGGCTTCATTTTACGACAGTCAAACTTTATGTCGGATTAACCCCTTACTGGACGCAGACTGCCTTGTGAGAATCATTGTAAATTGTCAACGATCCCTATGGGTACGAAGCGATTTCACCAGAGGCATAGATCCTCATGAGCCCCCGTAACTGCGGGGGCTCATGATGAGCTATACCTCTTGCAGTTGGGCAGTGTTCGATTTTTTTCTGGGCAACAGGTTACACAAATGTTGAGTTATTCATTTTGAGCGGTTATTTATTATTTTTTTATGAATACCAAAAGCATTGTCAAGAGTCGGACGTCATTGTGAACTGTTCGTCCCTGATTGCCTCGAGAAAGAAACTTTAAAGTAATTACGCGTACACTGAAGACAATCGGTTATCGGCGAATTTATCAATCAAAGCCCGCCCTGGAGCAGATCATTTTAGATGTGACGATGGGTTCTCAGTGTTTTCTCGCTTCAACTAAGACTTGTGTATCCCCCCTTAATTTGTACAATTCATGTGACTGTATGAGCAGTCATACATAATAGACAGACCATGTGACTGTATGAGCAGTCATACATAATAGACAGACCATGTGACTGTATGAGCAGTCATACATAATAGACAGACCATGTGACTGTATGAACAGTCATACATAATAGACCGACCATGTGACTGTATGAGCAGTCACACATAATAGACAGACCATGTGACTGTATGAGCAATCATACATAATAGACCGACCATGTGACTGTATGAGCAGTCATACATAATAGACCGACCATGTGACTGTATGAGCAGTCATACATAATAGACGACCCGTCATGTGACTGTATTTGCAGTCATACATAATAGACCGACCATGTGACTGTATGAGCAATCATACATAATAGACCGACCATGTGACTGTATGAGCAGTCATACATAATAGACAGACCATGTGACTGTATGACCAGTCATACATAATAGACCGACCATGTGACTGTATGAGCAGTCATACATAACAGACATACCATGTGACTGTATGAGCAGTCATACATAATAGACCGACCATGTGACTGTATGAGCAGTCATACATAATAGACAGACCATGTGACTGTATGAGCAATCTACATAATAGACAGACCCGTTTTTTTTATTTGGCTCCGCCCCTGTAGTCGGGGTTCGGCAAGAATGCAACGCGAGCTTCACGGAAAGAGCGCGAGTGTAGTCTGCTAGCATAGTAAGGAACGCGCTATTCGACGGTGATTTTTTAAAACCATTTTTAGGATGGCATATATTCTAAAGTATACCTTTATTGGAGCTGCAAAATAACCAGTACAAACTAGGTATTGGGTTTAATCAGTACAGCAAGTGGTGATATTGTCAATCAAGAGATAATGTAGTTATTCGACCGTAAACTTAATATTTTATGAAATGCGCAAATAGTCTCCTTTTCGCCCAAATCAAGTTGTGATTTTTAATGAATTATAAAAGGTATAGCTTTGAAATTTTGAACGACCACACATTTTAACGCGCTCTTTCCGATGGTAATATCCGTTTTTATGTGTTTACAGTCTGAAATTATGGCTGATCCTATACTTACATGTGGACATATCCCGCTACTGAGTCTCTACAAGAAATTCTCGCGCAGGCAACCATCAGTACACTTTACTGAAGTCTGTCTATAAACGTCTTTTTTTTCCACCTGAAAACGTCTGCTAGTACTACAGTCGACGACGCTTAAGTCGAACCTGCAGGTTTTATGTTATGTTTCGTTTGACTTATCCGTCGTTCGACTTATCTGTATGACGGATCGACTTATCTGTATGACGGATCGACTTATCTGTATGACGGATTTTTCACAGAGTTGTTGGACTTAAGCGTTACTTTCTTCTACGGACCAAAATTATGTTGATAACACACAACATTCTTCTAAAAGAAGAACAGCATATACAGTCATGTTGAAACAGACAACAAGAACCTATAGAAGGTTTACTGACAAAAGAATATCAGAATTTACTAACACCTAAAATGAATCTCTCAAATGCCGGGGTGAGAGACAGACAGACAGACAGACAGACAGACAAAGTAATACACGTGACTTTCCCGGCGACATCTGTAATCACACGCCTGAAAGCAGCAATAATTCAGAATGTTATTTTTTCCTGTGGCAATTTTCTCAAATCCTAGACTGAAGGATTTTACACCCGCACGAACAGCTTTCAGGACTTTAAGTTAAAACAATTCATTGCATGCGGCTGAAAATGTAACCTGTATTCCATCTTTCCATCCTAGTAAAGTCAGACACGCCTTCTGTCCAAACACAGTGATATTGCAGAGATGAGTACACTTCTTATTTCTATACCATGATAATTCAAGGGTAGTGCCAGATTAGCTTGGCGCCTGAAGACGCCAAGCTAATCTGGCACTACCCTTGAATATACCATCAGTAACGATCAACAAAGAGAGAATACACACAACACGGACCGAGCGACTCCATCTGGTGGTTAGTCTCCTCAGATCCTTACAGCTGTTACGTGTTGGGCTGTAAGCACACAACAATACTAGTGAAAAATCAAAAGAAAACACAAGAGGTATAACGCAATGGCGGTATTGGGGTAGTCTGCGCTAGGGTGGGCTTTTCTTGCTAAACTTTCCTGATAAAACCGGTTCTCAATGTTGTCTGGCCTCCGTGGAGACTTTTCTACACTTCTTTTCACAATTCATGTGATAGTAATGATGATGATGATGATGATGATGATGATGATGATGATGATGATGATAATAATGATGATGATGATGATGATGATGATGATGATAATAATGATGATGATAATGATGATTGGGGCGGTCCGTGGCGCAGTGGTTAAGGCGCCTGCCACCAATGCTAAAGGTGCGAGGTTCGATTACGGGTTCCGGCGTCGGATTTTTCTCCTCTAGTAAGTGTCACCGTTAATTCGGGCGGACCGTCGGGGGTTCTTTCTCCGGGTACTCCGGCTCTTCCTCCCCCTCCACTTTGGTATCAGTTTCAGCCCACTTAATCAAATTTCAAATACAAACGACTTTGAATTTCCAAAAACTACAGTAGCTCGCTTGAGCTTGCCCTTAGCACCACGTGAATGTTCTGTGTTTATGTACAGTGTGTGAGTGAATGCGTGTGATTCACGTGAGCGTGCTTGTTGGGTTCAGTTCGCGGCTACATTCTGCGCATTGAGTTATATTATAAATATGAGAAATGCGCCATATAAATGCGATGCATTATTATTATAGTTGCACACACATAATCAGGTAGGCCCACTCCATTTTTTTCTAGAAACTGCCACCACACTAATGCACCACTCGAAAGTTCACGCTAAAAGAAGTGCAATTGCCAAAAATCAAAACTTTATGCTGATTGGCTTCCGAGATATGTGTATTTGAATATGACCTAAAATGTCCTCTTGTTTCATTTTTAAGAAAGTGCTGTGTTTAGACACCTATAAAATCCTAAAGTGACGGTAGAAGTGTGTGCTTTTTACTGTCAGAGGTCAAAACAACATGTAGATTGCCCTGAATTTTTTCTAGTTCCACCCATTGATACGTTTGCAATTACAGCACGCCTAAAATGACCATACTGCAATTTGGACATGTGTCATAATGAGGGTTTACGTGGCTTATACACCCTTCACTAAAAACGTTATATCTTAGATAATTTTCATCGTAGGCATATGAAACAGACACTAAAATGTACAGAAAAACACGATATATCCCATTCTGATTGATAATTCACATTAAACTAAGCACGTTTCAGACATGAACACAACAATACGACAATATCATGCATTCTAGCGCTATATCTCGAACATGGAATCATGAATGCGTTTCCATCGATTTTTGTCTACCGTATTAAACAAAAAAATAGGGTAGACTTTGAAATGGGGCTGATTCGAGCGCATTCCGGAGCATGCACATGACGTTTTTGGCGTGCGGCGCAGAAATTCTGTCAAAGAGGTAGCAAGTTAAAAATGACGTCACGTCTAGCTACGCAAACCTTCCTAGAGAACTTCTTTTTGGCGCAAAACGGCGTGTGTGTGTGTGTGTGTATGTGTGTGTGTGTGTGTGTGTGTGTGTGTGTGTGTGTGTGTGTGTGTGTGTGTGTGTGTGTGTGTGTGTGTGTGTGTGTGTGTGTGACAGCGACAAGAGCCCGCGTTTAAGGACGGACAAGCTTCAAATTGTAGGATATTGTCCCTAAAAGAATAATCTCGGGACCTTTTAAAAACATTTTGATTAAGATGCTCATTGGGGAGAAAATGGCCGTTTCACCAAAAAACCGGTTGATCCACACTGGAGTCCGTAATTGTTTAAATTTTTACTAGATGTTTTGCGTATAGCTAGATAAAAGGGACATATTGAATGAGTTCGTTAACCAGCATTGTACCTCTAGAACATTTTGAGTAATAATTTAATATTTTTTGAAAAAATATATTTTCACGTTTTGCGAATTAATTTCACGAATTATATGGGTTAATCTTAAAACAATTGAATCTTTTTTTTCCGAAAATAACAATCTTCTCATTAATAACCGCATGATTTTTTTATACGGTATTTACATAAGCCTGCAGTTTGTCTCGGCTGTCGCGTACGATTATGTCAAATGTGACCTGTATGCCCTAGGTGTGAAAATCAAACAGTTTTTTGCACCACTTTTCGGAGTGATTTGTAAAAAAACAGCTATCATAACTTTAATTTTTCTTTTACAAAAAAAGAAAATCTTTTTATTAATACCCGCATGATTTATTATAAACAGTGTTTGCATAAGCCTGCTGTTTGTCCCGGCCCTGGGGTTGGATTAGGTCAACATTGCGACCTGTAAACCCTAGGCGTGAAAATCAGCAAGAAAAATGCAAAGTTGATTCTCTGATACGTCAAATGTTAGTACTGCGATGAGTGACGTATAACATCGAGTCGTCACTATGAACACGGCGTCGTGTGGCTAATGCTGCCATGAGGTGAAACAAGAAGTGACGTCATTTCGCTGCTCGTGCTATTATTTTTCTTCAGAACAGCTATGCTACGCCAGACCACAGAGCTTATGAATGGCGGGAATCGCCGTGTGTCCGTCTTTATTTCTATGTACCAGTGTGTGTGGATCAGAGGGTGGGTTAGAGTAGGAGACGGATTATTGTCTCTACACGAGCCCACAGAGCGTTCTAATGGCGGGAAGCGCCGTGTGTCCGTCTTTATGTGTGTGCGCAGACGTGTGTGTTGATCAGAGGTTGGCTTAGACAGGAGGGAAATGGATCAGCATAATAAGCCTAAAAATATTAACAAGTCTGAAAGATAAACGCATCTGAGCTCCAAACAATACGTTAGACTTTGGGATGAAATCCTCATCTTGTTTTCAAATTTACCAGCTGCATGACGTCTGTTGGCCATGGAAACAAGCAAAGTGGTTATCTGCCTGGTGTTCCTTGTTTAAGATACTTCTTCTTTCCCCTCCCCCGTTTCTGAGAGGGGGTCTACTGGAGTCATCCTATGTTTCACTGTAGCTGGGTATCTGTCTTGGTTTTGTGCAGGTGATTTCTCTAGAAGTAACCAACAGAATTGTTTGAATTGTGATATCTGCTCAGTATTAGATTAGAAAAAGTGTCTTGTACCAAAGCCGAGGTCCTAAGGTCAGAGTCAAGGTCACAGCAGAGATATAAATGGTTTGTACACTAAAGATAATATCACAAAAAGGACGGCTCATTTGATTTAAATTGTTTTTAAAGTAAGGTACCCCGAAGAAAGCTGCCCCAAGGAAAATTATCTGACATACTGCGTGTAAAGACCCCGACAGCCATATTTGTTTTCAGTGCTTCCGTTTTTGTCTGTGCGATATCTCTTGAACCACTCAACCGATTTTCGTCAAGTTTTAGTATCTGGCAGCCCATCGTGTGAGAAATGGTCACAAGCAAAAACGGAGTTGATACTTGTACGTTTTAGGTTCACGTGCGGAACGTGAATCTATGAAATCGGCCAGTGGTCGTCCGTCCGTCCTTCATCCGTCCGGGGATTCTATATAACGGGATAGGAGACGGCCTCTTTGCCATACCAAACATGTGTGCCACGGGCCCTCTGGCTATGTTTGGGCCAGCCGGGCGCGCGGTGATGCTGAACATCGCCTACCCACCTAGTCACGTAATCCGCGAGTCGCGATCAAAACAGTTAGATAGGTAGTGCGCATGCTCCAAAGACGCGTCTTCCACTGTAAAATGAATAAGCGTAAAATGTACCATTGAAAGGACCCCACAGTTCACAAAACACTACAGTTCAGGCTGTTTGATCTGACCAATTCATTTTATTATCACGAGCTAAATGAAATTTGTAATATACGTTCAGATAAAACAGTTTTTTTTCAGTGCTATTCAAAATCATGTCTGATTAAGGTGACACACACTTGGTTTTTCTCCATCTTTACACCGCAATAATATTAAAACGGATCGGCTCATAAACTGCCTATATACCGTATGGTACAGATCTACACTAGTAAAAGGAAATACACATATATAACGTGTAATAGAATATAAAAAAAAGATTTTATTAGACAAAATCAAGTCTGACGCGTCAGAGGGAAGCAGGCTAGGGTTTGATATATGAACAAGATGGGATGAACCATAACCCACAACGTCTCTTCTATATGAGAGCCATAACCCAAAAAGTCCTTTTTATATGCAAGCTGTCCTCGCTGTCAAGAGTTTCTACCTGTTGTCTTTGACCTGATTCTGATGTTGAATTATCTCCTACTGAAAACGCCTAGCAGATTTGGCAATGCGCCAGCGTGCTCGATCTATAAGGGGCACAGTACATATGCGTCATTGGTTTGGAAAAACGTTGTTTGTCATGACGTAATTTTAGTTTTGACGTAATTATTTTAATTTTACGTGATATGAGCTCAGCTTTAGAAGAAACTAACATGTATGTAGGGAAAAAGCATTGTCAAGGGAGAGAATTGTGCATTATCAACCAATGATCATAAAACTACTTTGGTCAAAGCACCAAGGAAAAAAACATAAGATAATGATTTCACCCTAAAGTCTACCGTATTGTTTGGAGCTCAGGTGCGTTTATCTTTCAGAGTTGTTCATATTGTTAGGTTTATTATGCTGATCCATTTCCCTCCTCTCTAAGCCAGCCTCAGATGAACACACACGTCTGCGCACACAAAATAATAAAGACGAACACACGGCGCTTCCCGCCATTAGTACGCTCTGTAGGCTCAGTCGTGTAGCGACAGGAATCCATCTCCTTCTACTCTAACCCACCCTCTAATCCACACACACTGGCACACAGAAATAAAGACGGACACACGGTGATTCCCACCATTCGTATCCTCTGTGGCCTGGCGTAGCATACCTATTCTGAAGAAGAATAATAGCACGAGCAGCGAAATGACGTCACCTCAAGCTTCACGTCATGTCATCATTAGTCCCACGACTCCGTGTTCATAGTGACGACTCGATTTTATACGTCACTTATCTCAGTACTAACATTTGACATATCAGAGATTGAGAATCAGCTTTGCATTTGTCTTGCTGATTTTCACGCGTCCAGGGCTTACAGGTCACAATTTTGACCTAATCCTACCCCAGGGCCGGGACAAACAGCAGGCTTATGTAAACACTGTTTATGAAAAATCATGCGGGTATTAATGAGATGATAGTTCTTTTCGTAAAAGAAAATTAATGTGATGTTAGCCGTTTTACAAATGACTCCGAAACAATGGTGCTGAAATTGTCTGATTTTCACACCTAGGATATACAGGTCACAATTGACCTAATCGTTCCCGACAGCCAGGACAAACTGCAGGTTTATGTAAATACCCGTATACGAAAAATCATGCGATTATTAATGAGAAGATTGTTATTTTCGTAAAAAAGATTCAATTGTTTTAAGATTAACCCACATAATTCGTGAAATTATTCTGCAAAAGGTGAAAATATATGAATTTAAAAAAAAAGTATCACTCAAAACGTTATAGAGGTACAATGCTGGTTAACAAACTCATTTAATATCTCCCTTTTGTCTAGCTGTATGCAAAATACCTAGTAAAAAATAAGAACAATTACGGACTCCAGTGTGGATCAACCGGTTTTTTTGTGAAACGGCCATTTTCTCGCCAATAAGCATCTTTAACAAAAAAATGGAAAAAAAAAAGGTCTCGAAATAATTCTATTAGGGACAATATCCTAAAATTTCAAGCTTGTCCGTCCTCAAACGCGGGCTTTAGTCGCTGTCACACACACACTACACACACGCACACACACACACACACACACACACACACACACACACACACACACACACACACACACACACACACACACACACACACTCACACACACACACACACACACACACACACACACACACACACACACACACACACACACACACACACACACACACACGGCGCTTTGTCGCCAAAATGACGTTTTCTAGCAAGGTTTGCATAGCTTGACGTGACGTCATTTTTATCTTGTTACTTCTTTGTCAGAATATCTCCCCCGCACGCCCAAAACGTCATGTGCATGCTCCGGAATGCGCTCCGACCAGTCCCATTTCAAAGTCTACCTTATTTTCAATACGGTAGCAAAAAAAAAAAGCACTGAGATGGGAGGGAATTGTGCATTATCGACCAATGATCATAGATCTACTTTGGTCAAAGCACAGAAAAAAAACGATAGAAAAGAGGGGGGCGCTAAGTAAATGAGTGGAAGCGATGCATATGGAAGCCTTCAACTTTGTCTTCCAGACATGAGAAGCAATAGTGACCAAACTAGAATTTCACGGTGCAATTTCCAGTCTCAATAACTTATATGTGTGAAGGGAGGTTGACTTTACCTAGATACGTGATATTCTATTGTACACGCGCATGCTCTTCTGACAGCGCGTCGATGTGTGTGCGTGAGCGCGCCAAATACATCATCTAGAGTATTGCGTCGATGTCTGTGTGATGACGAAATTTCTACATTTACGTCACCGTCACTGTCTGACTTTCTCCAGAAGTCAAGGTTTTGGTCTACCGTATTGAAATTACGGTAGACTTTGAAATGGGACTGGTCGGAGCGCATTCCGGAGAATGCACAATACGCTTTTGGCTTGCGGGGAAGAAATTCTAGCAAAGAAGTAACAAGATATAAATGACGTCACGTCTAGCTACGCAAACATTGCTAGAGAACGTCTTTTGGGGGCCAAAGCACCGTGTGTGTGTGTGTGTGTGTGTGTGTGTGTGTGTGTGTGTGTGTGTGTGTGTGTGTGTGTGTGTGTGTGATGGTGTGTGTGTGTGTGTGTGTGTGTGTGTGTGATGGTGTGTGTGTATGTGTGTGTGTGTGATGGTGTGTGTGTGTGTGTGTGTGTGTGTGTGTGTGTGTGTGTGTGTGTGTGTGTGTGTGAATGTGACAGCGATTAGAACCCGCGTAAGAGGACGGGCAAGCTTAATTCTTTAGGATATTGTCCCTAAATGAATTATCTCGAGACCTTTTTTAGATGTTTTGACTAAGATACTCATTGGCGAGAAAATGGCCGTTTCACAAAAAAAAAAAAACCCAAAAAACCCCGGTTGATCCACACTGGAGTCCGTAATTGTTCTTATTTTTACTAGATATTTTGCATATAGCTAGATACAAGGGAGATATTGAATGAGTTCGTTAACCAGCGCTGTAGCTCTATAAAGTTTTGAGTGATAATTAAATATTTAAAAAATAAATATGTTTTCACGTGTTTGGGATTAAATTCACGAATTATATGGGTTAATTTGAAAAAAATTGAATCTTTTTTTACGAAACAACATTTTTTAGGATTAATAATCGCATGATGTTTTAGCAAACGGTATTTACATAATCCTACAGTTTGTCTGGGCTGTCGGGTGCGATTAGTTCAATTATTGTATGCCCTAGGTGTGAAAATCAGACAATTTTCTGCACCATTTTTTCGGAGTCATTTGGAAAACAACTAACATGACTTTAATTTTTCTTTTACGAAAAAACAAACAAACTATCTTCTCATTAATACCCGCACGAGTTTTCATAAACAGTGTTTGCATAAGCCTCCTATTTGTCCCGGCCCTGGGATAGGATTGGGTCAAAATTCTGACCTGTAAGCCCTAGGCGTGAAAATCAACATAAAAATGCAAAGTTGATTCTCTGATACGTCAAATGTTAGTACTGCGATGAGTGACGTATAACATCGAGTCGTCACTATGAGTACGGCGTCGTGGTACTAATGATGTTATGACGTGAAGCTTTAAGGTGACGTCATTGCGCTGCTCGTGATATTCTTCTTCTGCAGAATAGGTATGCTACGCCAGACCACAGAGCATACGAATGGCGGGAATCGTCGTGTGTCCGTCTTTATTTCTGTGTGCCAGTGTGTGTGGATCAGAGGGTGGGTTAGAGTAGAAGGAGATGGATTCCTGTCGCTACACGAGCCCACAGAGCGTACTGATGGCGGGAAGTGCCGTGTGTCCGTCTTTATTTGTGTGCGCCGATGTGTGTGTTCATCAGAGGTTGGCTTAGAGAGGCGGGAAATTGATCAGCATAATAAGCCTAAAAATAGGAACAACTCTGAAAGATAAACGCATCTGAGCTCCAAACAATACGGTAGACTTTGGGATGAAATCTTCATTTTGTTTACTTTTTAAAACATTTCTTCACGGAATTAAATCTTACTGAAAAAGTTTAAAAGGCACACAGCTGGATAACGAACTCATCTAATGTCTTTCTCCAATCCGGCTATATCCAAACCACAAGTGAATATAATGAAAATAACGGACTCTAATGTGGGTCAACCGACTTCCTATAAACGGTCATTTAAATCTTCAATGAGACCCCAATAGAGACATCCGCGGTAAATCTTCAATGAGACACCCAATAGAGACATCCGCGGTAAATCTTCAATGAGACCCCCAATAGAGACATCCGAGGTAAATCTTCAATGAGACCCCCAATAGAGACATCCGCGGAATAGTAGACTGGCCTGAGGTAGTGTGACATGATGCTACACATGGTACAGTAGACTGGCCTGATGTAGTGTGACATGATGCTACAATGGTACAGTAGACTGGCCTGAGGTAGTGTGACATGATGCTACACATGGTACAGTAGACTGGCCTGAGGTAGTGTGACATGATGCTACACATGGTACAGTAGACTGGCCTGAGGTAGTGTGACATGATGCTACACATGGTACAGTAGACTGGCCTGGGGTAGTGTGACATGATGCTACACATGGTACAGTAGACTAGCCTGAGGTAGTGTGACATGATGCTACACATGGTACAGTAGACTGGCCTGGGGTAGTGTGACATGATGCTACACATGGTAAAGTAGACTGCCCTGAGGTAGTGTGACATGATGCTACACATGGTACAGTAGACTGCCCTGAGGTAGTGTGACATGATGCTGCACAAGGTACAGTAGACTGGCCTGAGGTAGTGTGGCATGATGCTACACATGGCACGAGAACAGAAACGTTAAAGGACACTAAATATATATTACACTGTTAATTAATAGAATCACACAACAGACTGGGACTCGGGAAGACGATACTAAAACAGGACTCGAGAAGACGATACTAAAACAGCTGTCATTGTCATTGTAAATTGCGTTGCTAATGTAAACGAAAACCGAACTCAAATATTTATGGTCTTTTGAATACAGAGCGACATACTCACACCCACACCGTGCCGTCGTCATTAAACAAAATTGTGTGTGTGTGCGGGTGTGTGTGTGTGTGTGTGTGTGTGTGTGTGTGTGTGTGTGCGGGTGTGTGTGTGTGTGTGTGTGTGTGTGTGTGTGCGTGCGTGCGTGCGTGCGTGCGTGCGTGCGTGCGTGCGTGCGGGCAGGCGGTCTGTTCCTGACAATCGAGGATCAATAGTTGTCAATACCTACTCTGTATGCAATGTGTTTTACAATGTTGCTGAACAAAGAAGCTAACAGGTTTTGCAGTCTAAATGTAAGTAATGAAAGACTTCTCTGCTCTTCTCAGTTCTCCTTTGTGCGTAGGAGAGTTTCAACGACATTTACCAGGGACACCAGAAAACATTTGTTACGTGTGCATAGTCACATGGATTGTGAAACAAGGACATTTACCAGGGGCACTAGGAAACCTTTGTTACGTGTGGATAGTCACATGGATTGTGAAACAACGACATTTACCAGGGGCACTAGAAAACCTTTGTTACGTGTGCATAGTCACATGGACTGTGAAACAAGGACATTTACCAGGGGCACTAGAAAACCTTTCTTACGTGTGTATAGTCACATGGATTGTGAAACAACGACATTTACCAGGGGCACTAGAAAACCTTTCTTACGTGTGCATAGTCACATGGATTGTGAAACAACGACATTTACCAGGGGCACTAGAAAACCTTTGTTACGTGTGCATAGTCACATGGATTGTGAAACAATGACATTTACCAGGGGCACTAGAAAACCTTGGTTACGTGTGTATAGTCACATGGATTGTGAAACAATGACATTTACCAGGGGCACTAGAAAACCTTGGTTACGTGTGGATAGTCACATGGATTGTGAAACAACGACATTTACCAGGGGCACTAGAAAACCTTTGTTACATGTGTATAGTCACATGGATTGTGAAACAATGACATTTACCAGGGGCACTAGAAAACCTTGGTTACGTGTGTATAGTCACATGGATTGTGAAACAATGACATTTACCAGGGGCACTGGAAAACCTTTGTTACGTGTGGATAGTCACATGGATTGTGAAACAACGACATTTACCAGGGGCACTAGAAAACCTTTGTTACGTGTGCATAGTCACATGGATTGTGAAAAGAGTGGAAGAGTCTCCGCTGAGGCAAGACATTGAGAATCCGTTTATCAGAAAAGCTTACCCACCCTAGAGCAGACTGCTTTAATGTCACCATTGCGTCATATTTCTTGTGCCTTCTTTTTGTTTTGTCACTGATTGGTATTGTTATATGTTTACAGCCAAAAACCGTGACAATCTTAAAGAACTGAGGACAATAACCACAACATAAGTCGGTCGGTCCGTGTTACGCGTATTCGCTCTTCTCTCTTGGTTGATCATTACTGATGGCACAGAAGTAAGAAGTGGACTCTTCTCTCTTGGTTGATCATTACTGATGGTACAGAAGTAAGAAGTGGACTCATCTCTCTTGGTTGATCATTACTGATGGTACAGAAGTAAGAAGTGGACTCATCTCTCTGGGTTGATCATTACTGATGGTACAGAAGTAAGAAGTGGACTCTTCTCTCTTGGTTGATCTTTACTGATGGTACAGAAGTAAGAAGTATACTCATTTCTGTCATATCAATTTGTTTGTAAGGAAGGTGGTCTGACTTTAATACGATGAAAATATGGAATACAGATAGAATTCTCACCCACATGCAGTGAATTTGTTTAACTCTAAATCCAAATTCTGTTCAATTTTTTTTTTGTTCATTTGGCCGTAAATGTTTTGAGTCGTGGATTTGAGAAAAGTGCCTCAGGGAAAAATAACATCCTGAATTATAGCTGCTTACAGAAGTCGCCGGGAAAGTTCCGAGTATTACAGTGTCTGCCTGCCTGTCACTTATCCGTCATACGGATAAATCGAACGAAGGATAAGTCGAACGAAAACAAACTGTCCCCTGCAGGTTCGACTTAAGCGTCATCGACAGTATAACCATAAATCGCGGCTGACACTATTCGGGGAGTGTCGCCTGAAACCGTACGGGAGGAAAACATTCTACTGCCTTTAAAAAACAACAACAACAACAACAACAACAACAACAACAAACCACTGTATCCTGGAAATTTCCAAAATTAGGTCAATGCCATCTGATTCGTACTCGTCAGCATGAAATCACGTGAAAGTTCACACTACTGATACAAGCTGACCACCACGCTAAAAGTATAAAAAGGCCTTGTTTTGCTTGCAAAGTCTGTGGTTTTCTGAACGCGCAACACTGCGACATCTTTGGATTTGTCATCTACATCTTTGACGTCGAACCCGTGACGGTGCAAGTATTTCTGAATTAGTACAGAGGAATTTCAGGTCAATTTTCGAATTCATTTGAAGTCGATTTTAATTTAAGTGTACGGAAAATTGATTTGACAATGTCTGGAACACCTACCTGACAAGAACGTTTAATCAAACAATTATTAAGTGCATTGAAAAGTGGCCTATAAGAAAGTCGTCAAAACAATACGTTTCGGAATATTTGTTTCCATTATTTTTAACTTCTACAAACAATTAAGACTGAGGCTGATAGCACGTGCAACTCGTTCTTGCTTCCCGCCTCGTTCTGTTTGTGCGTGTACTCGCCAGACTGACTTATTGGGGGAGTACGCCTCAAGTACACTTATATTCAAATCAGATGTTTAGCACAAGTACTCCGTGCTTAGCACAAGTACACCATGCTTAGCACAAGTACACCACGCTTAGCACAAGTACACCATTCTTAGCATCTCATTTGAATAGAAGTGTACTTGTGGCGCGCGCCCGGATTGGGTCTACCTGGGAAGACTTTAGGCGACCCCGCTAACAGTACGGGATGAAACAGTCACTATTATTGAAATGATGTCCGATTTCTTTTCATTTCATTTTCTTCTATGTTCGTGTTTATGTAAGATGTAGGGGATAATTGGCAAATACAGATCATTACACGTGTAGATGGAACATGAAACACTGTGCTTTACTTTTCATCAATAGTATATATTCATGAATTATTAAGCTCGTGAATGGTGTTTCCAGGACTTTGCTGCAAGTTCCTACAGAATGAGGACACTGGTTATCGTCTTGTGCCTGCTCATTGCTGGGTATGTACAGAGGCATGTCGAGGGCAAAAGAGGATTTCCGTAGTAGATCAAAATTGTACGCGTTTCGACGAAACCTATGGATTAAAAGCCCGGACACACATGCAATATCGCAAGTTTATCCGGGCTTTTTAATCCGCTGTTTTCAAGGTCAAAACGCGTGCAAGGTTGACCTTTATTCTATGATACCCCGAAAGGCAAAAGTTCTGCACATGCTTCCAAGTGATATAATTTGTGAACAATCAAACATGGAGACAAACAAACCAGAGAGACTACTGCTGGAAGATTGCTTGATTTTTTAATGCTAACAAAATTTGCTTATTTGGAACTCGCGATTCAGGAATTCTGCAATTTGTATCAAAACAGATAACGTCGATTAACAGAGTAGAACATGACTTCTTTGTGAATCTTGTGTGCACGTTAGATAGCCAGATGGTAGGTAGTCCATAAAATGCATTAAAAAGGTCACTGGGTTTACCAACAAGAATACACATGGACCCCTGTTTGAAAGTCACCTTCTCATCTCCAGTATCACTGTCTAACAGGGTGAAATTTTGCTTTTATATTTTTCAGTACAACATTTTACCACTTTATTATGGTGTTGGCAAGTAAAATCAAATGACGTTAAAACCAGCCTAAATGATAAACTTCCGTTTTGTAGATTTTTGCATTTGCATATTCTGTCACTATTTCAGTATACAGTGACTGCTTCTTTGTCGTAAAAAGTATACAGAATCACTCCAAAGCGTCCTTGAATGAATGTCCTCATAGAAGCTGACATGGAAACATCGCCACCGATCGAGCAACTTTGTTCGATCTTCTGGACAGTATTGGGATAGAATGAAAGGAGACATCAAACACATGCAAAGATTTATTTTCAATTTGCAGTGTTTCTGTAACGATATTTGTTTGGGTCAGAGATGCACCATGTGACAAGTTTCGGGCGACATTATCTATGGGACTGCTTCGAGAACAAGAAATGCAACAAAAGAGCACGCCATTTAAACTCTTCTGACTGTGTACTATACGTCTGCAATGGAACTGTTGGACTGTATGCTTGGTTCGCGCCAACGTGTATGGACGTCACGAAAGCAATTTTCACGATTTTGTCACATTAATAAAAATAATAATTATGGTATTTATAATGTGCTTACCTTATAATAATTATAAGTCTAAGCGCGCACTCACAACTGACGCACGCATGTGCACGCTTTTAACAATGACTCACATACCACAAATGTAGGTTACGACAGTCAGCTGGGGGTGGGGTGTGTGGTGGCGTTAGAGTGCTTGGCAACATGGGCAGGAGACAATACACCAAAGTTTCATTGAAATGGAAGCATCGGCTAAGTTTTTCTCACATGTTAAAATCAGCCGTGCGGAACCGTTTGCCTGTCAGTACTGTTTCATCCTGGTTTCACTTCCACAGCCAAGTTTCTTACGTAACTCACTATTTGCCTGCATGACTATGAAAAATATATCCATTGGGCTGCTTCTCTTACATAATTTGTTACGCCGATCATGATGAAAATATAATAGCTGTATTGCTTATCCCGGTGACTTCAGTTAGTCAAGTGTCTTTTGAAAACCGTACAGTTTGCCCATCCACTGTTGGAGTCTTTCTTCTTTCTACTTTGATGTGTTAACTCATTACATTCTGAGGATGAAATTACAGATTTCTATTTTTAATATATATCTTTGGATGTCTACGTGACAGTTTTGGAGACGGACCGACCCTGCTCGTTCAAGGGTGGTGTCGGAATAGCTTGGCGCCTGTAGGCGCCAAGCTATTCCGACACCACCCTTGAACGAGCATGGTCGATCCACATCCTGGCGTAGCATGTCAGGGCTGTAGGGGTTAAACACTATATCTCTCTCTCTCTCTTGGCATGACTTCGCGAACGAAGATTTTATAGGAGTTGCCCACGACGTCTGCAGGCTTGTTCGTGGCTGCGGAGGCCAATCCGGGACAGGCAGGTTCGACCGCAGTGGCTGCAGTGGGAGGTCTGGCCAGGGTTCTGAGTTGCGGCATCTCTTTTTTTTTTCTCCTGAGCCGCTTGTCCTTAAGGCTAGCTCTGCGAGAGTCCTCAAAGGAGACAGCTGCCTTGTAAATGGTGGAGCGCCAAGTGTCACGGTCCACAGCAAGCAAAGACCACTGGTGGTGGTCGATTTGGCAGGCACTAAGTGACTTCTTGAGACAGTCTTTGTATCTCTTCTTTGGTGCCCCTCTGTCACGGTGTCCAGTAGCAAGCTCGCCGAACAGGGTGATCTTTGGTAGGCGATGATCCTCCATCCTGGAGACATGCCCCGCCCAGCGGAGCTGTGTCCGCAGCAGCAAAGCCTCGATGCTCACAGTTTCAGCCTGTTCAAGGACCTCGACGTTGGTGACATAGTCACTCCAGTGAATGCCCAGGATGGTGCGCAGGCAGCGCTGGTGGAAGCGTTCGAGGAGTCGTAGTTGGCTGCGGTAGAGGGCCCAGGACTCGGAACCATACAGCAGGGTAGTGAGGACCACAGCTCCGTACACGCTGATCTTGGTGCCTGTTTTCAGCTGTTGATTGTGCCACACCCGCTTGAAAAGTCGCCCGAAAGCGCTGTTCACTTTTGCCAGCCTGCTGTCAAGCTCCTTGTCCAGCTTGGCGTCCGACGTGATAATGTAGCCAAGGTAAGTAAACTGGTGCACTGACTTTAGTTCAGACTCGCCAATGGTGATGTGAGGAAGGCGATACACTGTCTTGGGTGCCGGCTGATGGAGGACCTCTGTCTTTTTCAGACTGACCTCGAGTCCAAAGAGCTGGGCAACGTCTGCGAAGCAGGACGTGATGCGCTGGAGGGCTCTCTCTGTGTGTGCAACGAGGGCAGCGTCATCAGCAAAAAGCAGCTCACGAATCAGTTGGTCTAGGGTTTTCGTGTGGGCCTGCAGTCGTCTGAGGTTGAACAGGCTGCCATCGAGACGATATACCTGATGTACACTGCATCGTCATATATATATATACATGAGATATATACATGAGTATTGCATACAGAGCATGGTCCACTACGAAGAAATACTGCAGCTCGGAAAATGGCTTACGTAAATATTGCAAGTTGTGATGAAGCTCTATGCTCGTGCATAGTGCTCACACATTAGGGTTAGTACGGTACGGTTTTTGTTAACGGTTTGTTTGTGCCGATAGTCCGTGGGGCCTGCTGGCCACGTGGAATCTTTAAGACATGGTTAACACGGGAGTTTTTAGTGAGTTCTGTTATAGTGAGTTCTATGCGGAAGCTGTCTGGCGGAGCAGTAAATGCGTCAGTACGGGCTTTCTTGTTGTATGAAACGGATGTGTTTGAGATACCTAGCCCGTATTTCAAGACTCTGAAGCCTAGAATTCAGGTATGTTTATATATGTAGTATTGATAGTTGCTTAGTTAAAGACAGTATGCGTTGGTAAGAGTAATTTGCTTGTATAGTGTTGACCGGTTTGGTTTAGTTATGTTGGTTTAGAATTCAGTGAAGTAACCGGTGTTTTTGTATACAGTTGTTTACCGAGATAGATAACTACAGGAATGTGAGGTGTGTATGTCTAAGTCGCTATGAAGATAGTACGTGGATGGTTAAGCATAGTCTTTTCCAGTGTATAGAGTAGTGTATAGCAAGAGTGTTGGGCTATAGTCTGTTTCAAGATAGTGACAGAGTTATGGGGTTGTTACGGAAGTAGACAGTTTATGAAGCACGTGTGTGTGTGTGAATGAACGTGTGAGTTATTTGTATCAGCCAGGTTACGTGACGTTTCTCATTGATCCAATATGTTGTGTGTTTAGCAAGTGTTACGTTGGGACTTTTGCTGTCGTATTCAGAGTGCTTGTAAAGAGTGGAACGACGGACGCCGAGACCTCAGTCACAGGTGGGACCTAACGTGAGGTCATCCCTCCAGCTCTTCGCTCAGAGTGAGTCTGATCGGGACCAAGATACCCGGATCACAGCGAGAACTGCGCTACCGTGCGAGTACAAGGACGTCCGTGTTACAGACAGGACGTCAGGAAAGAGCATACAACGGATTTGCACGCCTAGGCGTGAGAAGGACCAACGTAACCAGGCAATAACATCAAAACAGGTTGGAGACTGAGAACTAACACCTAGCCTGGCGAGATATTGTGCGTGTGTGTATGTGATTTACCTGAATTTACCTGAGTGGCCACTGAGCGCGGCCGACGGGGTAGGAAGTTTGAGAACTTATTTTAACCCCCTTAACTGTCTCTTTATCATGGCGGTTCTTGAACTGGTTGACAGTTTCAGCTTCGACAATTGATTGTTTCAGAGCATCAGTGATGTTGGGATGCAGTGGGGAAGGTGAAATGTGGATAGTTGGATAATTATTTAAGTGTGTCTTTTCTTTTATATTGTATAAAAGTTACTTTAGAAAGGGAGCCCGTGTGTTGAGTTTTACTGCATGAATGCGCCGTCTGAGTCAGTGGCGGTGTATGCGTCTGTTGTGCGAGAGTATGTGCGTACGACTGGGGGCAAGTCTGCGTGCGTTACACATGCTGTCCTACTGGCTGTTGTCCATTTACCAACGTAAGTCAGTAAAACGTCTAGTATTACAGTAATGGTGACGTTGATAATGTTCTACTACTACTACTACTACTGCTACTACTACTACTAATAATAAGCCAACGAGAACAATAATAATGATAATGATTATAATAATAATAATATAATTATTAGAAGAGGAGAAGAAGAATAGAATAATAATGAAAATCATCATCCTCATAAAAAATACTATGGTTTTGTTATTGTTATTGTTATATTACTACTAGTACTACGACAAAAATAAAGATATTATTATCATAATCATAACAATAAATTATTATTATTATTATTATTATTATTATTATTATTATTATTATTATTATTATTATCATCATCATTATTGCTGCAATCTTGTCAATGAAGGCGACAGATGGACTGAAGGTCGGTAATGGAGGTAGCGGAGCGTTAGTTCTGTTGATGATATTACAGCGGAAGAGACTTTTTATCCCAGATAATAGCTCATTATGATGGTGATGATGACGATAGCGCCGATGACTAAAGCAGTGATGACGACGACGGCAAGGACTCACACGATGATATCTTGCTTGTTCTGACCTGTTTTCACACTGGCTACCTCCCATCGATCAGCCACGTCGTATTACGCATGGAAGATCAATGGGAGGTAACCAGTGTTAGAACAGTAAGCAAGGGTCATAGGGCCAACAGTGTGCGCCGCCCGACTACGTGGCAGATCAATGGGAGGTAACCAGTGTTAGAACAGTAAGCAAGGGTCTTAGGGCCAACAGTGTGCGCCGCCCGACTACGTGGCAGATCAATGGGAGGTAACCAGTGTTAGAACAGTAAGCAAGGGTCTTAGGGCCAACAGTGTGCGCCGCCCGACTACGACAGTAAACAAGGGTCTTAGGGCCAACAGTGTGCGCCGCCCGACTACGACAGTAAGCAAGGGTCATAGGGCCAACAGTGTGCGCCGCCCGACTACGACAGTAAGCAAGGGGCATAGGGCCAACAGTGTGCGCCGCCCGACTACGACAGTAAGCAAGGGGCATAGGGCCAACAGTGTGCGCCGCCCGACTACGACAGATGAGTAAGCAAGGGTCATAGGGCCAACAGTGTGCGCCGCCCGACTACGACAGTAAGCAAGGGGCATATGGCCCGCAGTGTGCGCCGCCCGACTACGACAGTAAGCAAGGGTCATAGGGCCAACAGTGTGCGCCGCCCGACTACGACAGTCTCTCTCTTGGCTTGACTTCGCGAACGAAGATTTTATAGGAGTTGCCCACGACGTCTGCAGGCTTGTTCGTGGCTGCGGAGGCCAATCCGAGACAGGCAGGTTCGACCGCAGTGGCTGCAGGGGAAGGTATGGCCAGGGTTCTGAGCTGCGGCATCTCTGTTTTTTCTCCTGAGCCGCTTGTCCTTAAGGCTAGCTCTGTGAGAGTCCTCAAAGGAGACAGCTGCCTTGTAAATGGTGGAGCGCCAGGTGTCACGGTCCGCAGCAAGCGAAGACCACTGGTGGTGGTCGATTTGGCAGGCACTAAGTGACTTCTTGAGACAGTCTTTGTATCTCTTCTTTGGTGCCCCTCTGTCACGGTGTCCAGTAGCAAGCTCGCCGAACAGGGTGATCTTTGGTAGGCGATGATCCTCCATCCTGGAGACATGCCCCGCCCAGCGGAGCTGTGTCCGCAGCAGCAAAGCCTCGATGCTCACAGTTTCAGCCTGTTCAAGGACCTCGACGTTGGTGACATAGTCACTCCAGTGAATGCCCAGGATGGTACGCAGGCAGCGCTGGTGGAAGCGTTCGAGGAGTCGTAGTTGGCTGCGGTAGAGGGCCCAGGACTCGGAACCATACAGCAGGGTGGTGAGGACCACAGCTCTGTACACGCTGATCTTGGTGCCTGTTTTCAGCTGTTGATTGTGCCACACCCGCTTGAAAAGTCGCCCGAAAGCGCTGTTCGCTTTTGCCAGCCTGCTGTCAAGCTCCTTGTCCAGCTTGGCGTCCGACGTGATAATGCAGCCAAGGTAAGTAAACTGGTGCACTGACTTTAGTTCAGACTCGCCAATGGTGATGTGAGGAGGGCGATACACTGTCTTGGGTGCCGGCTGATGGAGGACCTCTGTCTTTTTCAGACTGACCTCGAGTCCAAAGAGCTGGGCAGCATCTGCGAAGCAAGACGTGATGCGCTGCAGGGCTCTCTCTGTGTGTGCAACGAGGGCAGCATCATCAGCAAAAAGCAGCTCACGAATCAGTTGGTCTAGGGTTTTCGTGTGGGCCTGCAGTCGTCTGAGGTTGAACAGGCTGCCATCGAGACGATACCTGATGTACACTGCATCGTCATCATCGAGGTCCACTGTGGCCTGCTTCAACATCATGCTAAAAAAGATGGTGAAGAGGGTCGGTGCCAGCACGCAGCGCCCGACTACGACAGTAAGCAAGGGTCTTAGGGCCAACAGTGTGCGCCGCCCGACTACGTGGCAGATCAATGGGAGGTAACCAGTGTTAGAACAGTAAGCAAGGGTCATAGGGCCAACGGTGTGCGCCGCCCGACTACGTGGGCCGACGTCTGCCCGAAGGCCTCTGCCTTTGCGAGGAGACCCGGCGATTCAGTCACGTGACAACTGCCGCCTGCGCAAAGGCCCGCCGACGGCCACAGTGGGCCCGCGCACATCAGGCCCGAGGTCCGTTGCTTACTGTCCATCGCCTT
>BTPG01000002.1:328778744-328966244 GCA_036245525.1 Semisulcospira habei
TGCAAGCAGAAAAATTAAACTGTACTTTTATCTTTCCTCTTGACAGTTTTTTCTTTCTTCCTGTTCTTTTTTTTTTTTTCAACCTCCCTCCCCCCAAAAACAGAAAAAAAAAAAAACAACAACAGCAACAACAAACAAAAACCCAACCTACTCTAGTTGCGGTAAGGAGGATCTAAACGCCAGCGGTGTATACCTCTAAGGTGCCACTTAAAAAGAGAGACTGTGTGTGTGTGTGTGTGTGGGGGGGGGGGTGTCGGGGACGGGAGTTGGGGGGCTGGGGGGGGGGGGGCAATATCATAGGAATGAGCCCGGAATGGTAGTCACATTCTTCGAGGTCTGCAGTTCACACCAGAAAATACCATTACTGTCCTCTGAAATGAAGCGACGACCCAAATGCTACACGACGGCACAAGTGAGATTGTATAGCACGTTGTTTTCTTGAAGAAAGTGCACACAATGACCAAACTGTGCGTTGTCCCTGCGAGAGAAAATCACGAATAAATTCACTAACCAAATGTGCATGCGGTTGAAACGCCGCATAAACATGCAATGCATTAATAGATGCGCAAAACAATCATCTTACCGGGTACAGCATTATCACATAAATGATCAAGGCCCCCACAAAAGTTAGGGACAATATGACAAAATCCAACATCTTGCCACGGTGCCGTCTGCTTCCACTCTCACTTCTGGTGACGACGTAAGGGGTGTAACCACATTTACACATACACCTTTTGAAAAATTACTTCCCTTTGACCAATAAACGACTAACTTCGCAATACCAAAGAGTAGCGAATCCTCCATACTCATTTAAAATACTACGATAAAATAGCTTTAACGAGAAAATTAGACATAACTACTTACGTTTATTCCCCGAAAAGTAAAGGAGTAATGCACCATTTGCATGTATCAGCTACATCATAGACTGACAACTTGACTGACTGGAACCAAAGACAGAATATTTAGCAAGATGCCCTTCATCATAGACGAGCAGCCGTTCACACGATACCTCCGTCATTGTCTCCCCTGACCGGACCAGAGAGGCGAGAAGAACAACTGGCAAAGCCTAACTCGTAATACAACGAGTTTGTCTTCAACTGTAACAAGATGAGGATTTCATCCCAAAGTCTACCTTGTTGTTTGGAGTGCACTTGTGTTTTTCTTTTATGAACATTCAGAGTTGCTCATATTTTTAAGCTTATCCTTCTGATCCATTTCCCTCCTCTCTAAGCCAGCCTTTGATCAACACACACGCCGACGCACACAAATAAAGACGGACACACGGCGCTTCCCGCCATTAGTACGCTCTGTGGGTTGGAGTAGCGACTGGAGTTATGAAGAAAAATAGCATGAGCAGCAAAATGACGTCACTATAAGCTTCACGCTGTCGCATCGCTTGCCGTGTACACCGCCTGTGACGAATTTAATGTCTCGTCACTCATCCGAAAGGCACGCAGCCTCTTCCAGAACTGACTGTTGTGTTCCACACAGCCTCTTCCAGGGCTGACTGTTTAATGGGAGTAAATAGTGGCTCCAAAGCTTGCAAAAATGAATTAATTATTTTTGAAAAAGTTGAAGATAAACAACGCTGGATTACGAACTTATTTAGTATCTCCCTTTAATCCCCCCCCCCCCTTTCTCCCCTCCTTCGCCCCTGATCCGCACAGTAATGGCGCACACAAACACAAACGGCAGAATGGCACACAGAAACATAAACGGCATGACACACACAAACACAGAAGGCAGTCACACGGCGCTTCCTACCGGTTATGCGTTCTCTGGGCTGGCGTAGCCAAAGCCATTATGAAGAATAAGGTGGAATGGCCCATGCCCACAAAACCTCTTCTGTATGAGCTTGCATGCATATTCCACCTTTTTCACTTCATGTTCCGTTCGTAAATATCATACCAAAATAGAGATACCGTCTTCCTAAACGAAGGAGAAACATCGCGCCAGCTCATACACATGTAAAAAACACTGACGTGCTGGTGATTTGCGTCAATTAGGAACATTGTATAAAACACTGACGTGTTTGGTGCTTTTACGTCACCGTCACTGTTTGATTCTTCTGATGAAATCAAAGAGTTTCACTTCAACTTTGACATTTTATCCTGCATTGAATTTTTATTTTCGAAAAAGTTGAAGAGGTACAAAGTTGGCTAACGAATTCGTCCAATGTCTTTCTTCAAACTAGCCATACCCAAAATTCCAAGTGGATCATTATAATCATAATTGCGGACTCTAATCTGGGTCAACCGACTTTCTATAAACTGTCTATTATGTCCAAGACATATATTTGACTGCAACCCCTTCCCCCTTTTAATGGATTATTTTTTAGGCTGCATGGAAATTTAGCTCTGGGTGGAGGCATGGAATGTATGCCCCTGCAGACACCATAGTAAAATGCGGCTGTCTTTGCAGGTAGACAAAAAATTCTGCTTTCCACCACTATGCCGAATGGAGTGCTGACGAGGTCGCCAACACCGAAAAAGCTGTCCACACCGGCAAAACAATCTGGACCCCCCTGCATCAAGGGGCTGGAAATCTAGTGAATATGTGGGGGTGGGGGGCTTCCATTTTCACTACTTCCAGTCACTTACTTAGCGCACCCTTCTTTCCTATTTTGTTGTTGTTGTTCTTCGATCAAACTTGATATATGATCATTGGTCGATACTGCACAATTATCTCCCCTGACAGTGATTTTACCTACTGTACTTTGTAATCATCCTAAAATATTAACACTGGCAGTCTCCCCTTTTCATTTCATTTTGTCTTGTACGTCTTAAATTAGACATCCAATTTAGGCTCTCTTAGCCGCCCACTGAATAAAGTATTTCGCCAAGTTTCAAGATTGTGCAAGAAAATATCGTGAGAGATTCTCGTGTTTACACACACACACACACACACACACACACACACACACACACACACACACACACACACACACACACACACACACACACACACACACATGGCGCTTCGCTCCAAAACGACGTTCAACAGCAAGGTTAGAGTGGCTCATTTTTATCTTTTTACTTCTTTGCCAGACCATGAGCCCCGCCCGCCTGTTATGTCCTTTGCATTCTACGGAACGCGCTCCGACTAGCCCCATCCTAAAGTCTACTGTAGTTTTTCAATACGTTAGACAAACAGTAACAGCGTGAAGTATACCCTTGAAAGGACCCCAAACTTTACGTGTGACGTGGCGATTCAAGGGACGTAAATCTCCATATACTTCCAACTATCATTCAACAACCTTGCAAGAACTGCATTCGCCCGGAATTCCTCTCGCAGGTGTTTTTTATTTAACGCATTTTCAGCCATTCTTTTGTATGAAATTGGTAATGATATGGACCGAACACAAGGCGTGCGTATAGTTATTTTGTTGCGTAATCCCTTCATTTTTTATTATCGATCATATCATTTTATTTCTTCGCCGTTTGCAATACGGTCAGTACGTGACAGGGCCTTCGCTTTAGTTGAATTTTCCTGTCGTTGATATTATCTAACTTATTCAGTTATGTTTTGAATAAAACGGGTACCAGCGGTATCACAGAACAACTGCTTTTTGTTGTATAGCCCCTACATTATTTATTTATTGGCATATTGTTGTTTAGAGGTTCGACTGAAGATTAGCGTGTGTCTGTACCGAGAAATGGCATTGGCCACAGATTTATTTGGGGAGAACGCTTTGCTCAGCGGGTAACGTTGTCATCGTAACATGTAATAAGGGAGTCTACTTGTCACATGTTACCTTTTTATTTTTATTTTTTTATTTTTATTATTATTTCACATATGCAACATGCACATGAACCATTACAATGTCACAAAAGTTACAATAGCCATAAAAAACCAATACAAACAAAACTCAAAACATTCAACCCGAAAACAAACACTAATACAATCAAATTACCTAAACAGAAAATAAAAATTAAATAGACAACAAGTTTGACGCAGATATTTTAGTCTAACAAGTTACCAACCTATATGTTAATAAAATTTTCATAGTGTGCCCATTTTAATTTAAAGTCTGTGTGTTCCATGTTCAGTTTTGCGTTGTGCTTTTCAATGTTATACCTGTCTTTGAGTTCTCTACGAAAATGTCGCACCGTTGGCCTTGTCTTCCTTATTCTACATTTATAAATAAATAAATATGTTACCTTGGTAGTATGTGACAAGGGGACTCCCGTTGCCTTGAGAACGGATGACCAGTGGAAAAAAATCAAACAGAGCCAGGCCAGTGAGAATAAGTGTAAAGAGACTGACAGAAGACAATTTTCTATAGCTGAGTTTGTACCGACGTTACCAACAGACGTGTAGGGGGGCTCTGGATAGAGGTAGCACCTTTGCTGTTCTGCAGCTGCGTCCTACATAGGACGGACGGGCATCACTGGTCCTCATCCATCTCCTTAATCTCTCTCGTGTTGGCTCCAAGCGCCACACCCTGGCAAACCACCTCAGCTGGTGGGCTAAACCACGTGAGGGGGTGGTGTTCACATTGCACCACTAGGCGGATGAGCTGTTTCTGACAGCCAACGGCTAGAGGACGGAGGAGATCAGGTTGGATCCAACGGCCAAATGTGGGGGAGTAAACCCTTCAAATCAGGAGTGGAGCCCCGAAGGCAGACAGTCAAACGTACTGCTTTGCATTCCTTTGGATACATCAGCGAGGCCGAGAGGGGGATCTTGACGACTGGGCACCCCATGATCTCCATACACTTTGCCCAGGCTTGCGCCCTGGAGAGGTCACTCCAGTGACTGACCTAGCAAGCGCATATACTCCATTGTCTTCCGAGACAGGATGCCAAACGATGTCTAGGCTATACAAATTAGAAAAGTTGCTTCAATAAATCGACCGCCCGGAGTCACAGTTTAAATATAATAATATTGTAATTTTGTTATTGGCGATAACTCACAATAAATGACTAAAAATAACTTGCACCTTGCAGAAAACAATAATGTGCTAATGCATTCAAATAATTAACGTTCCTGACTGTTTACATTCTTTGCATTTGGCCCCGATGGCGCAATGAGCGTTCAAACGGCAAGCATATGCGCTTAAGGCGCCTGCCACCAATGCTAAATGTGCGAGGTTCGATACCTGGTTCCGGCGTCGGACTTTTCTCCTCTAGTAAGTGTCACCGTTAATTCGGGCGGACCGTCGGGGGTTCTTACTCTGGGTACTCCGCTCTTCCACCCCCTCCACTTTGGTACCGGTTTCAGGCCACGTTATAAATTTCAAATACAAGCGATCAAAATTTCCGAACCTCAGTCGCTGAGCTGACCCTTCGCACCACGTGAATGTCCTGTGTCTGTCTTGTGCTGTGCTTGTCTTCAGCGTGAATGCGTGTGTGTCACGTGAGCGTGCGTGTTGGGTTCAGTTCTCGGCGCTTTGAGCCCATTCGCCGAATTGGGAAAAGGTGCTTATATAATAACCGGTATTATTATTAATTTTATTATTATTATTATTATTATTATTATTATTATTATTATTATTATTATTATTATTAATTTTATTATTATTATTATTATTATTAATTTAATTAATATTATTATTATTATTATTATACGCGCTCAAAACAATATGATTAATTTGTTTTAACCTATTTAGCCCTGACGCACTACAGCAGGAGATGGCTCGACCATGATAATTCAAGGGTAGTGCCAGATTAGCTTGGCGCCTGTCGGCGCCAAGCTAATTTGGCACTGCCCTTGAATTATCATGGTCGATCCATCTCCTGCAACTGATGTATTAGATGACGCCTCCAAAGTTTGGGAAATACGTGCGCCGGGCTGAATGAGTGAATGTTTCGTAGGGAATATGATCAGTACCATTCAGAATTGTGATCATGTCGCTGGTATTTGATTGACACAGGTAACATTCCTACCCACAATGCTGCTGACCATGATACCGCCCACACGATACACGTATCAGTCCCAAAGCAATATCCCCTACAACAAGTATACGGACACACGTTAACTCATTTGAGACTTGCCGCGTACGGATACTTCGCCGCGTATCCGTGGGAGGCACGTCTCGAATGAGTTAATAGCTGGCATTTAAAATGAAGTTAGCTGCACACCCATATTTCTGCGAAGATAATACGGTTCGGGAAGTTCCCCGCGTTGCCTAGCAGCGTCGGCGCGTCAGCCGCCATCTCTAGAGGATACCATAGTCATCAGATAGTAGCGAAATAGTGTTTCAACACGTTTTTGCTTCATTTTTCGTCCTCGTTGGAAACAAACAAAAACAGATTCTGGTGAGCGGTTTCCTACAGTGATGCCAAGACTTGCCGTTATTGCTTATAGTACGTCAGGACTTTCCTGACATTACAAAAACAACGATTTCCCCTGTGAGCGCTAAGTCCCGTATCCTCACAAGATGGCCTCCACGTCTGGCGTGGTGACGTCAGTTTCCCGAGCCCTATTCTTCTTGCCTTTTACTGTCACAGCTAAGTCACATTGTCAAATGTGTTTACCTGACAAAATGCCGTATTTTCTCAAGACAGAGAGAAACACTGGCTCAATTCCGCGCAACGTGTTCAACAGCACCTGGCCAAGCACATAATTATTAACTCATTCAGCCCGACGGCCGTATTTTCCAAATTTGGGAGGCGTCATCTAACGACTATGCACCTGTTGCAGAAGATGGATTGACCATGATAATTCAAGGGTAGTGGCAGATTAGCTTGGCGCCGACAGGCGCTAAGATAATCTGGCACTACACTTGAATTATCACGGTCGACCCATCTCCTGCTGTAGTGCGTCATGACTGAATGGGTTAAATTACTGGCAAAGGGCTTATTGCATATATTGATTCTTGATAGTACAGCTTTGATGTGCAGTTGCTGGGTGGAGTGTGTGCGTGTGTGTGTGGGAGGGGGGGGGGGGCGTTGGGGTTTAGAGGGAGGGGGTGAGTTGTGGGGATGGGGGGGGGGGGGGGGGGCAGGGAGGGATTGGGCAGCCTCATAAAAATCAACCACAGCAAATGAAAATCTTGAGATTTTCTTCTCCAAGAATATTTAAAAAATACAATTCAAAGATTGTGTGTTTGCTAACACAATTTTCTGTATTTGTTTTCCAAAAACATTAGGATTAGGAGATATTCTGGCACCCTCTTTCCTTTCCTTGGGCCCCCTCCTCCATGATGGCACAGACCCATTTGTGCATCAGCCAATGCGTTCAGTGTTAAACACTCAATAAACTGCCCACTGATCCAAAGTGTTTGTGATTAAAAAGGACTCGCGCAGATGTCCAAAGTGTCCTGCACGCTGTAAAACAGAGAGTACCACGCCACTTGGTTGTAAGTGCGATGGCTGAACAAAGTTTCGGAACTTGATTAATTATATTTACTGTAACATTTAGTAAATCAGTCGCACTGGTAAGCTATGTTGTGATGTGTGGTCGCTGCCGTGCAGTCTCAGTGATCACTGACGGTACAGTCTGATGGTACAGAACACTACGCATTGAAAGAGTACACAACACAGTGTGAACATGCTTGAATGATAATACAATGTTTTGTTTACAATTATCTCACCAGCAGTAGACTAGCTGCACAAAAGAGGAACTGTACGTTGCTGCTGCTTAATTTGCAGTGTCTCTGCATTTTGACATTCAGTGAAGTTTGCTGCAAGCATTCTTAGCAGCTGGCACTAGAACACTATGTATGCCAGGATTCAAACGAAAATAAAACTAAAACGGAGAAAGGTGACCCTGAGATGATTTAATAAATCAGTCAGTCACGTGACCAATCCATATGTTTTATTATGAACAACTAGTTTTATATGCAGGGTGGAGAGGGAGATCGGGTGAGGCAGGTACTGCATAATGTACACATGCTATTTCTTTGACTGTTTCCATCACCCACTCACAACACCACTGAGCTTAACGACTTCTTATGTTTCGTTTGAACGAGCCACAAAATACATGTACTTACGGACGTTGACTGCAGTAATCATACGTGCAGGTAGGGAGCTTTTTTGTGAGGTGTCAGTTGTCGCCTCATCTTTAACCCCTTCAGCCCTGACGCACTACAGCAGGAGATGGGTCGACCATGATAATTCAAGGGTAGTGCCAGATTAGCTTGGCGCCTACCGGCGCCAAGCTAATCTGGCACTGCCCTTGAATTATCATGTCGATCCATCTCCTGCAACAGGTGCATAGTCGTTAGATGACGCCTCCAAAATTTGGGAAATACGGCCGTCGGGCTGAATGAGTTAAGTGTGGTGCCCCTGTGCATGCGGCCACCGGCACTATTTACAGAACTGATGGCTGCACGTGCAGGCTAGTTCACACGGTATCACTAGGCAATATGTATTGGACATCCTGTTGTTTGAAGTGATTAGTGCTGGCATCATGCATCATGTCAGTGGGCAATATGTATTGGACATCCTGTTGTTTGAAGTGATTAGTGCTGGCATCATGCATCATGTCAGTGGGCAATATGTATTGGACATCCTGTTGTTTGAAGTGATCAGTGGTGGCATCATGCATCATGTCAGTGGGCAATGTGTATTGGACATCCTGTTGTTTGAAGTGATCAGTGGTGGCATCATCCATCATGTCAGTGGGCAATGTGTATCGGACATCCTGTTGTTTGAAGTGATCAGTGGTGGCATCATCCATCATGTCAGTGGGCAATGTGTATCGGACATCCTGTTGTTTGAAGTGATCAGTGGTGGCATCATCCATCATGTCAGTGGGCAATTGGCCGCTGGTGCTGTTTAGGTGGGCAGCTAAAATACAGGCAGTCTCTACAGGCCACTTTGTTATCCTCATGTCTCTATATAGGGTTTACATTCCACTAATGCCCATCAGTATACATGTGTGCATGTCTATACAGGCCACGTTGTTAACCTCCTGTCTCTGTATAGGGTTTACATTCCACTAATGCCCATCAGTATCCATGTGTGCATGTCTATACAGGCCACTTTGTTATCCTCCTGTCTCTATATAGGGTTTACATTCCACTAATGCCCATCAGTATACATGAGTGCATGTCTATACAGGCCACGTTGTTATCCTCCTGTCTCTATATAGGGTTTACATTCCATTAATGCCCATCAGTGTACATGTGTGCATGTCTTGTGGTGGGCGTTCTCAGTTGTGTGTGTATGTGGGATGGGGCTGGGAGCGGGCGGTATGGCACCTATTACCATTATATGTGTATGTTCTTATGTTGTATGCTGATGTGTATGTATAGACCTACATCACAAAGAAACATTTTAAATAAATAAATAAATAAATAAATAAATAAATAAATAAATAAAATAAAAGATGTCAGAGATACCTGGGACAACAGAATGCTAAGTAAAGGGTAGATTATGAACATGCACCGATGAATGTGGACTGAAAACTTTCTTCCTTTCTTCTACTTGGAAGCCACTACCATACCATTAGTGTTTGTGTGCATCAAGGAATTCCTTTCACCCATAAATTAATAAATAAATAAATAAATACATAAATATCTAAGTGAATAAGTAAATAAATATCTAAGTGAATAAGTAAATAAATATCTAAGTGAATAAGTAAATAAATATCTAAGTGAATAAGTAAATAAATACATAATAAATACATAAATAAATACACAATAAATATATAATAAATACATAAATAAATACACAATAAATAAATAAATAAATAAAACATGTATTATATGGAGGGGTCTACTATCTGAATTGTGTCTCAGTCCTGATAAAGCTTGATCATAAGAGTTTTTGTGAGTACCTGAGTGCAGTTTGGTTGCATGAGTTGCAGAAACCAAAAATCCAACATTTAGGTGTTCAGCTGAACAAAGTGATTTCGATTTTTAAAAAAAAGGTTCGCAGAAGGATTTCAGTCTTTCTGCCTGTGATAAAACGCTATGCCCACGCTTAGGGTTCACACAGTAGGTTAGATACGGTACAGTAGTTGTTAGCGGTTTGTTTGTGCCGATAGTCCGTGAGGCTCGTGGTCCACGTGGAATCTTTAAAGAACGTTGGACACGGGGAGTTTTAGTGAGTTGTAGGCGAGAGTTCAGTCTGTCGGAGGTCTAAATACATTAGTACGGGCTTTACTGTCAGTGGGTACAGACGTATGTGAGATACCTTAGCCCATATTCCAAGACTCTGAAACCTAGAATTCAGGCATGTTTCTATACGTATTATTGATGGTTATTGCGTTAAAGATAGTAATAATAATAATAATAATAATAATGAGTATTTATATAGCGCTTAATCTTACTCAAAAGCTCTAAGCGCTTTACAATCTGTACACAAAAATAAAAATACAATGACATATGCACATAACAAACAAAGCACAATGCCCGAACACACCACTTTTACAATAAACTAAACAACAATACATACATAATAATTTATATTCTAATTAACATTCAGTCTAAACAAGGAGGATTGCAGAACTACAACTAAGGCATCAAACACTGGCAGTTATTCAAAGTAAAGCTTGAAGAGGTGAGTTTTCAACGACCTCTTGAAGTCAGAGACAGACTCACTGTTTCTGACCTCAAGAGGAAGTGTATTCCATAACACTGGGGCTTGATAAACAAAAGTGCGCTGACCAAATGTTTTAGTTTGGACAGAAGGTACACACAACTTCCGTTTATCAGAAGAGGAGCGGAGCTCACGAGAGGGTGTATACACATGCAGCAAAGAGGACAAGTATTCTGGGCTGGTGCCTGAAAGGCAGTTAAAACAGATTGACATAACTTTGTATTGTTCTGAATTTTTTGGAGGCGATCAATGAGATACTGAGGGCAGCCACAAAGCAAAGAGTTACAATAATCTAGCTTGGACAGCACAAATGCACAAACTAGTGTTTTAGTGGCTTCCACGGTCAGCAGGTGTCGAACTGAACTAATACGACGAAGTTCCAGATAAGCGGATCTACACACTGCACTGACATGCTGTGACATAGATAACTCGCTATAGTATGCGTTAATAGGAGTTAGATTGGTTGTATAGTGTTGTCTGGTTTGGTTCAGTATGTTGGTTTGGAGTTCAGTGAGGTAACCGGTGTTTTTCGTATACAGTTATTTACCGAGATGAATAACGAAAGGAATGTGAGGTGTGTATGCCTAAGTCGTTATGAAGGTAGTACGTGGTTAAGTATAGTCTTTTCCAGTGTATGGGATAACGTATAGCGAGAGCGTTAGGTTATAGTCTGTTGCAATGTAGTTGTACAGTTATGGGGTGTAACGAAAGTAGTCGGTTTATAAAGCACGTGTGTGCGTGAATGAACGTGTGAGTTATTTGTATCAGCCAGGTTACGTAGTGTATCTCATATTATCCAATATGTGTGTGTGTGTTTAGCAAGTGTTACGATTTAGGACTTTATTACTGTTCAGAGTGCTTGTCGGAGGTTGGAGCGACGGACGCCGAGACGTCAAGTCACCAGAGACCTAATGCGAGGTCATCTCTCCATCTCTTCACTCGGGGAGTGAGCGACCGGTGCCGAGACACTTGGGTCACAGCGAAGATACGGTACGAGCTACGAGGACGTCTACGGTACGAGAGACAGGACGACTCGGGAGCGTACGAAGGACTTGCACGCCTAGACGTGAAAGGACTGAACGTAACCAGGCGAGAGCACCAAACAGGTTGGAGTGTGAGAGGCTGCTACCTAGCTTGGCAGTTACATTGTGTGTGTGTGCTTGTGGTGTTGAGATGCTGGTAGTGGTGTAGCGTATATAGTTTGATAAACATTTAAGCATTTTCTCTATTTATATTGTATAAAAGTTCCGTTAGAAAGGAAGCCCGTGTGTTGTGTTTTACCGCATGAATGCGCCCGTCTGAGTCAGTGGCGGCGTATGCGTCTGTTGTGCGAGAGTCTGTGCGTACGGCTGGGGGCAAGTCTGCGTGCGTTACACTGCCTCGTGCCTAACACCAGATGGACAAGACCATGTTTGACTAGTTAAAAATCCCACCTCCACTAATCAAAAAGAGCAGGCCTACACTTAGAGCCGGTAGGCTAAAAAACAAACAACATGCATGCTGTATCTGGACAAACAGTCTTAATATTATTTAAGATGATAGGCAGACACAATGCACAGCATGCACGAAGCGAATCTACTTTCAATATGCTTTCCTAACACAAAACGTTATTTGGGAAAGGCTGCTTTCAAGGCCAGGAAAAAAACTAAAATGACGTTGATAAAATGCACCTCAAAGTTCAAACTCAAAATAAGCTCTGTCTCACTTCAGGAGCAAAGTAAACCTGAATCAACCGTGCGCGTCTGATTGACTGCGTGTGAAGGCATCTCGCTGACCGCCATTTTGAAAGTAGCGACGCGAGTATGCTTACGGCATTAAAAAAATATTACTGTTTACATTATTTTATCGTAAATATGTATACATGTTTACTTGCTGATGATTTTAATTTGATCACTGGAATAAGCTTGTAACTTTTATGATTGAAATGTTCAATGTTTTGCACAAAAAAAATGTCTTGCGTCTTCTCCGGGCCGTGTACGAGGACTGGTTCCCCCACAGTGAACAAAGCTCGAAAACACTTCTACAAAAATGTCTCCATCCTAAGGACATATTGTTGTTATACATAATTAAACCATATAGCATTAGTACTTTCGTTTCGTACCTGTAAACCAATGTTACTCTTTTGGCGAACTACTTACCTCTGCAGAAATTACTTAATCTGCTAGACTAATTACTGTCTTTGCTATTACTGAAATACAATAGACCGACCCGGGCCATTCCTGGGATGAAATGTCAATAAGACATACCCTCTCGACCTTTCAAAACGCTGTAGACCACGTGCTTCTGACTGCCAAGCAAACGGTCCGCATATGTCGGGCGGTATTGGAAGCACTGTTGTTATGGGGAGTGTCAAACAGATCCCTGATACCCCAGTCCATATTCAGGTGAAGATTTCTTCCGTCCCCGAAGCCTTTATCACGACTGGCAGACATGGAATAAATAATAATAATAATTACGGTATTTATAATGCGCTTATCTTATAATAATTATAACTCTAAGCGCGCACTCACAACTCGCGCACGCATGTGCACGCTTTAGACAACGACTCACGTACCACAAATAGTGAAATACATTAGAACAGTCAGCTTGGGGGGGGGGGGGGGGGGGGGGTTGGGTGATATAGTGCTAGAACTGTTGAAAGAGGTGAGTTTTGAGGGCGGACTGGAAGGAGGAGAGAGAGTGTTTCTGACGGAGAGAGATTGATTGATTGATTGATTGATTGATTGATTGATTGATTGATTGATTGATTGATTGATTGATTGATTGATTGATTGATTGATTGATTGAGTGATTGATTGATTGATTGATTGATTGATTGATTGATTGATTGATTGATTGATTGATTGTACATTGCTTAACGTCCCGACAGCAACAAGGCTTTCTCAGGACATGGCTGCACTGCTTGTGAAAAAAAAAAAAACTAAACAGAAAATTGAATGTATGTCGCCAGCCGGTCAAATACGTTAAATAAACCTACGACATGGGGCCTAAATAAAGCTAAGACCATTTAGCAACACACATCCAACATCAAGAGCTACAGGCAGTGCAGACAGTTGGGAGAGTTTTAAAAAGACAAATACAGGTGAATGGACCAAGGGTAGACAGAAACACATGCCCCAGAATAGAAAGGAAACCCACCCTGTGGAGCTGACTAGGGTGACCCTGGGAACTAAAAAGTACCTAACCCCACCCAAGTCCCCCAGGGCAGACCCGGGTGGGGAGACGGAGAGAGAGTGAGAGAGTGTTCCAGGTGGATGGACCGTAGACGGAGAAGGAGCGGGGGCCGAAAGTGCTGAGTTTGGTGCGGGGGATGTGGAGACGGAGAGGATCGGAGGCAGAGCGGAGGGAGCGGTAAAGGTGTGTAGGGGTGAAGTAAGTTGGAGAGATAGGCAGGAGCGTAGTTGTTCAGGGATTTGTAGCAGAGAGACAGAATCTTGTATTGCATGCGTTGGGGGATGGGGAGCCAGTAAAGGAGTTTGAGCAGGGGAGTGATGAGGTCGGATGTTTTCTTTCTGAAGACGAGGCGGGCAACATTGTTCTGGACGCGCTGGAGAGTGAAAGTGGTGGAGTGAGGGAGGCCGGAAAGGAGAGAGTTGCAATAGTCGATGCGAGATAAGATGAGAGAGACAGCAAGTTTGGTGGCAGCTTCAGTAGTGAGGTATTTTCTGATCTGACTGATGCGGCGGAGGTGGGAATAGCATGCCTGGGCCGTGGCGGAGACGAAGCTGGTCATGGACAGAGGAATCGAGGATAACGCCGAGGTTCTTGGCCGAGTCAGAGAGGGAGATGGGGGTGCTGTCGAGTTGAAGGTGGAGAGAGGGAGGGAGCTGGGAGAGTTTCTGGCGAGTGCCTACCAGCATGGCTTCCGTTTTTTCGTCGTTTAGTTTGAGCTTGTTTGCTGTCATCCAGTTTTTCACGTCTTCGTGGCAGTCAGCCGTGCGAGTCAGTAGTGACTGAGTGTTGTCGAGTTTGTCTTTGTCTAGTAGTTGTGAGTCGTCAGTGTAGAGGTGGTGGTGTATGTGGTGAGACTGGATGATGATGGACACGGGAGAGGTGTAGAGTGTGAAAAGGACCGGGCCCAGGACGGACCCCTGTGGAACTCCGCAGGAGAGCGCGACTGGGTTGGAGGAGACGCCGTCGATGGTGACGGACTACTGTCTGTCGGAGAGGTAAGAGAGAAACCAGGAGTAAGCAGAGTCAGTGATGCCGAAGGAGTGGTGAAGGCGGTGGAGGAGGATAGAGTGGTCTATAGTGTCGAATTGATTGATTGATTGTACATTGTTTAACGTCCCGACAGCAACAAGACTTTCTCAGGACGTGCCTGCACTGCTTGTGAAAAAAAATAAACAGAATATTGAATGTATGTCGCCAGCCGGTCTAATATGCTAAATAAACCTATGACCATTTAGCAACAGACATCCAATACCAAGAGCTACAGGCAGCGCATACAGTAGGGAGAGTTTAAAAAAAGGAAAATACAGGTGAATGGATCAAGGGTAGACCCTGGGAACTAAAAAGTAGTTAACCCCACCAAAGTCCCCCAGGGCAGACCCGGGTGGGGATCTATAGTGTCGAAGGCGGCAGAGAGATCAAGTAGCGTAAGAAGGGAGATGTTGCCCGAGTCGCTGGAGAGAAGCAGGTTGGAAGAATGGATAAAAGCTTGCACATGGTCAACTAATCCCTGAGAGAATCACATGACATTACTACGTACTATGCTCGAAAGTAATTTTTTTTTATTACTTTTCCGTGTTCCACCACAGTATTCACAGACTGACTCGATCGCTTGATCTTACAGTTGGTCTGCTAACTTGGACCGTAGATCTGTCAGTTGTGTGCGAAGCATTCGTGCTAAATTGGATCGTAGGTCTGTGAGCTGTGCGTGAAGCTTTCATGCATGTACGCTGACCCCGTATGGCTGTGAGAGTGAGTGAGAGACGCTTCATTGTTGTAAACAGACTAGCATTAGCAGAAGTTTTCAAAGGGAAAAAAAAAACACGTTTTTAAACAGACTTCACAAAAGTGTACTGATGGTTGCCTGCCCGAGAATTTCTTGTAGAGACTCAGTAGCGGGATATGCCCACTTGTAGGTATAGGATCACCCATAATTTCAGACTTAAACACATACAAACTGATATTACCATCGGAAAGAGCGCATACAAATGTGTGGTCGTGCAACTTTTCAAAGCTCTACATATTTTATTTTTATTAAAAATCACAACTTGATTTAATGAGAGGATGAAAATGAAAATGAGACGATTTGAAATAAAATCCTACGTTTAGGGTCGCATAACTACATCATCTGTAGACTGACAATATCCCCACTTGCTGTACTGGTTAAACCAAATACCTAGTTTGTACTGATTATTTTACAGCACCAATAATGTTATAATTTAAAAGATATGGCATCCTAAAAACGATACAAGGGTTTAAAAGGAAAATCAAAGTCGAATAGTGCGCTTTGCTATGCTAGTAGTCTACACTCTTGCCGGACCCCGACTAAAGGGGTGGAGTTTAACAAGAAGTGGGTGGGTCTATAGCTAGTGCGAACCGGCTGAAGGATATGTTTTGTGAAAGGCGAGATTATCAAGGTGTTACATTCCAAATCTCGCTTTCCCCAAAATGGACATACACTTTCCACCTTGCTGGGACGCTTCTTTGGTTTCTTTTTTGTCTCCAGTACTGACGGTGATCACGTTCAACTCTCGGTGAAGAAGCCGGAATCATAGTTACTAATCCCAATCCACAAAATGACATCGAGCCAACGTAGGCCGTCGTTGGCCCGCGCACATCCGTGTTAGTGTAGTTCACATCTGTGCGCATGCCAACGGCGGCCGTGATCGGGTCGAAGTCCTTTTGCGCACTGCGAATCCTACTGATTTCAGTCTGGATATCAACACGGCATAACTGGGCTGCTGTCAGCTGTCCCCTCTGAAACTGAACCAATTTGTGTGAAAAAAAAAAGGTGTGCAAAGTTACCGCCCCCAGCCATCCCCCCCCCCTCCCCGCCCCCCCCCCCCTCCCCCCCCCCCCCCCGCCTAAAAAACAAATGGGCGATTACTGAGGCTACGCATGAGTTATCACCTGACTCGTCAGTACTTATAGGGCGGGGTAGCAGCCTGGAAAACCTGTCAGTCATGTCATACTGATAATTATGTATGCCTGCTCATACAGTCGCATGAATTGTAAAAAGGAGGGTAGAAAGGTTTAATGATTGATTGTACATTGCTTAACGTCCCGACAGCAACAAGGCTTTCTCAGGACGTGCCTGCACTGCTTGTGAAAAAAAACTAAACAGAAAATTGAATGTATGTCGCCAGCCGGTCAAATACATTAAATAAACCTACAACATGGGGCATAAATAAAGCTAAGACCATTTAGCAACACACATCCAATATCAAGAGCTACAGGCAGTGCAGACAGTAGGGAGAGTTTTAAAAAGGCAAATACAGGTGAATGGACAAAGGGTAGACAGAAACACATGCCCCAGAATAGAGAGAAAAACCCACCCTGTGGGGCTGACCAGGGTGACCCTGGGAACTAAAAAATACCTAACCCCACCCAAGTCCCCCAGGGCAGACCCGGGTGGGGGAGGGTAGAAAGGTTTTTGTTGAAGCAAGGCAACACTGAGAACCCGATGTCACATTTAATGATCTGCTCTAGGACGGGTTTTGTTTGCTACATTAGCCGATAGTATCGGTGAACTTTAGGAATCAGAGCCCGCCCTGAAGCAGATCATTTTAAAGACCCACTAGGGCCGCCGTAACTGTTCACACACACACACACACACACACACACACACACACACACACACACACACACACACACACACACACACACACACACACACACACACACACACACACACACACACACTTTTACAACAGATGGTTACCAAACGCCACTTAAAGGGCCCAGTGACGGCTCATTTAGACACCGGAGAATCCAGTTCAGCACACGCCGTCTTTATATCAAGTGATGTTTTGACAGTCTCCCCTCCGTTACGGCCCTATCTGTAGCGACTGAACAGTAGCTAAAAATAGATCGACCGGCTAAAGGCTGCGCAGAATGAACAAGTGTGATTACGCGTGTGCGTTTGCTGCGCCGTGGTCCAACTGCCGTAGAAGTGTATTAACCCATTCAGGCCTGACGCACTACAGCAGGAGATGGATCGACCATGATAATTCATGGGTAGTGCCAGATTAGCCTGGCGCCTTTCGGCTCCAAGCTAATCTGGCACTGCCCTTGAATTATCATGGTCGATCCATCTCCTGCAACTGGTACATAGTCATTAGATGACGCCTCCACAATGTGGGAAATACGGCCGTCTGTCTGCAACTGGTGCATAGTCATTAGATGACGCCTCCACAATGTGGGAAATACGGCCGTCTGTCTGCAACTGGTGCATAGTCATTAGATGACGCCTCCACAATGTGGGAAATACGGCCGTCGGCCTGAATGAGTTACGTGCGTCGACAAGACATAATCAACATATACTAATGGTCAAAACGTAAGGGCCACTTTTTATCGCAGACGCACCGACAACACCACACAAATAATGAAACAATACTTGCAGTCAGTACTTTGCTAATTTATTCAGTCACAATTTCATTTAAGTTGTGAGTAAATCAAGCAATTGTAACAACAGCAGTACGTTAGAATGTTCAGCCACCCCTCGTTTGAAAAGTCACACAAGACTGAAGACTGGTCCAGTCAGCGAGTGTACCCACCGTTGCCAGCCAAGCATTCAATGCAGCGTTGACGCATGGAGTTCAAAAGGAATCGGAGCACATGGTGTGGGATCGCTTCCAACTCTTGATGCAGGAACTGAGTCAGCTGGTTGACGCCTTGAGGTCGGGGGTGGTTGCTGACTACACGTTGCCCCAGCACGTCCCGTAGGTGCTCAATGGGAGCCAGATCAGGTGAACGAGCTGGCCACCCCATCCTCATGATGTCCCGTTGCTCAAAGTACTCATCCACCACACGGGCGCGATGAGGTCGGGCGTTGTCGTCCTGCAGAACAGCATTGTCGCCTATGGCTTGTAGAGCTGGCTGGATGAGGGGCTGCACAATCTCGTCCCGATAGCGCAGTCCAGTCAGAGTGCCTCGGATGACTAATGAAGCCTGCCCAGACCATGACTGAGCCTCCTCCGTAGCGATCCACCTCTTGGACGCACAAATCCGTGAATCCCTCCTCCTGGCGTCTCCTGACCCTCACCCTGCCGTCGTTGAAGGACACAGTGAACCGTGACTCGTCAGTAAAACTGAGTCCACTAGAGTCTGTTCCACCTCAAATATTGACGACACCAGGCAACCCGGGCTCTGCGATGAGCTGGAGTGAGGGGTATTCTCACTGTTGCTCTGCATGAAGCCAGGCCAATTTCGCGCATACGTCGGCAGACTGTGCTTCTGCTGACGTTAACGTTTGCAGCTTGCATCAGTTGACGTCGCAGAGTGGTTGACGTGACAGTTCGGTCACGCAGAGCCGCCACACAGAGGTTTCTGTCCTCCCTTCTGCTGGTGCAGCGCGGGCGTTCTGAGCAGGGTCGTTGTTCTGCCCTTTCTGTTTCTTGGAATCGTGCCAGCAGCCTCTGGATCACTGAATGAGACACCCTAACACGTCTCCCAACTTCTCGTCCTGAAATTACATCCTGCAGCCATGCTAGCGCCCGGCCTTGATCTACTGGCGTTAGAGGAAAGTGACAATTATGCCCCTACTGTACCGGTATTTGTAGCGAAACAGAAGTGCTCAGTATTCACGACGTACCCCTTTAGCACGTGCATCACGACTTTACCGAGTTTTTCCACCTGCCTGCCTTTGGTACGCTTGCCAATATCGCACAGCTGTTCACAAAAACTGACGATGTTTCACGTGAATTTGACACGTTTGTGGAAATTGATGCATTGTTGTCTATTGTTTCATGTACAGTGGACTGTCTAAGATCAACTTTTAACCCATTGTATTTTATTAGCGTACTTGCGACGATAAACAATAACACAAAAAGTGGGGTGGCCCTTACGTTTTGACCATTAGTATAATTATGTTGCTAATATTTGTTCTTCCGTTTTACGCGTAATTGCTTTAAAGCATCTTTCTCGAGGCAATGGAGGACGAACAGTTCATAATGACGCCCGACTCTTGACAATGCTTTTGGTATTCATACAAAAATACCGCACACAATGACTAACTCAACTTTTGTTTAAACAGTTGCCGAGAAAAATCGAACACTACCCAACACTACTCAACTGCAAGAGGTATAGATCCTCATGAGCCCCCGCGACTGCGGGCTCATGGGGCCTCTTGCTGAGATCGCTTTGTACCCATGTTTGCTAGAGATCGTTGACAATGTACAATGATTCCGAAAACGAAAGGGGCGCGTAAGTTTTGGCAGAAATTTTCGATTTCCTCCCACTGTGACCAAACCTCACCGAGTTACCATCTGTTTGTTATGTTCCTACTAAAAAGCCGGCTGTAACCGGTCTATTCAAAACGGCCTCAGCCGGGACCAACAGCAGTTCTAGTAGTTTACCTAGGTCAACGTCATCATAGAGTCGCTGGCGTCCGGGAAGGGGTGAGAATCCGCCTATTGGCACACCTGAATAATATGGATTTCAACACTGATACATTTGTTTACCTGTAACTCTGTTCGCATCAGATAAGTACATGCTTATTCCACATACACCTGTGCACCTGCCGCCACTTGCAAGACACATGTCCGAGCCAGCAACTGCCAACTAACCGTCCATCTGCACGGCATCAGATTTTATTTTATTTTTTATTTTATTTATTTTTTTAAATTTTTTATTTATTTATTTTATTTATTTATTTATTTATTTTATTTTTATTTTTTATTTATTTATTTTTTTTTTTTGGGGGGGTGGGGGTGGGGGTGGGGTGGGGTGGGGCTAACAAAACGTTCACAAAAGCAAACCGTTAGGACTGTGACCGAAAAGGTACTGGTTGTTGAAACTGACGTGCAACGCGGCCCTGAAGCCCACTGTGCCTTCGGCCCCGGGTACACCAGTGGATGCAGAGCGTGTTTAATATACCGTAAATTCAACGTCACGGATCCCCAGTCAAGGGAACGTGAACACAAAGTGGTTTCAGCAAGAGGCATAGATCTTCATGAGCGGGGGCTCATGAGGATCTGTACCTCTTGCGGTTGGGCGCTGTTCAGTTTTTCTCGGCATTGAAAGGGTTTGCTACATATCACGGCAACAGCAAATTATCGGAAACAAACGACCCGTCCCGCAACTGCAAATGATAAATGTAACGTTTCACACTTTCTCATTGTCAACGCCAGAACTCATAAATTTCCCCCTCGTCGTTGACATTCCAACCCGGACATTTCGCCAGCTGTCCGTTTAGCCCCTTTTGTGACAGTGATCCCGAAATGCGCAGCTAAAACCTCTACACGCTGGCTGACGTTCGCGTGAACAGCACAGATATAATTGGAATTTAAAAAATAGACATAAATAACACAAGACTAACAAGGGACATAAAACCGCATGATCCCACTCATACGGCTTACATTTCTTGAATGTTTGCTTTGCCCCGACAGTGGTGGGGTTCAAAATAATAATAATAAGCAGTGATACAAGGATAATCACAGACGCCCACTGCCGAGTTGTGTATTTGCTAAAATGAAAATATTGCACTTTTTTTTTTCTTTTTTTTTTTCTTTTTCTTTTTTTTTTTTTTTTTTTTTTTTTTTTTTTGGGGGGGGGGGGGGGGGGGTGTTGTTGCGATTGGAGTCATCCGTTTAAGGCTGCGTAACTGCTTTACATATCAGTTAACTCATTCAGCCCGACGGCCGTATTTCCCAAATATTGGAGGTGTCATCTTATGACTATGCACCAGCTGCAGGAGATGGATCGACCATGATAATTCAAGGGCAGTGCCAGGTTAAACTGGCACTGCCCTTGAATTATCATGTCGACCCATCTCCTGGTGTAGTGCGTCAGGGTTGAATGGGTTAAACGATGAACCGGCTACGACTGACTGTTTTATGTGTTTAAAGTTCCTGCTCCGACAATTAAGAATCGGTAGTTGGCAATGTATTCATTATACATGTTCTTAGTAGATCTTACGATCATGCTGGACAAAGAGGGCTGACTTATAAAGTTTGGATGTTTGAAAAAAAAAAAATTCCTGCTCTTTTTGTCGCTGCTTTACTGCTTGTTTGTCCGGGCTTTCGTCCTACACATGCAACTGTAATCTTCTTCTGATTTGCCCCCCACCCGGATATGCAATGGGGGACTTAGGGTGGGGTTAACTACTTTTTAGTTCCCAGGGTTACCCTGGGTGGGTTTTCCCCTCTATTCTGGGGCATGTATTTCTGTCTACCCTTGGTCCATTCACCTGTATTTTCTTTTTTTTAAACTCTTCCTACTGTCCGCGCTGCCAATAGCTCTTGATATTGGATGTGTGTTGCTAAATGGTCTTAGCTTTATTTAGCATATTAGACCGGCTGGCGACATACATTCAATATTCTGTTGTTGTTGTTTTTTTAATTTATTTTTTAACAAGCAGTACGGGCACGTCCGTAGAAAGTCTTGTTGCTGTCGGGACGTTAGCAATGTAACAATCTATTCTTCTGATTTGCGAAAATTGTCTATTTTTTACCACAATATCGCTTCTAATATCCACCATAGATTCGTGTTATTCGCACGATCACAGTTTCCGTGACGTTGATAGTGAAAAAGCCTGTACCATTTTGGAGTAAATACAATACTATACACCCCAAATAATTTTACTCTGGGAGTACGCCACAAGTACACTTTTATTCAAATGAGATGTTTAGCATCTCATTTGAATAGAAGAGTACATGTGGTGTACTCCCTATTTGTCAAAGACTCGGAAGTGAGATACCACGTACGTCCCCCCCCCTCCCCTCCCCCCCCCCACCCCAAATATATTCCTAAAAAAGTACACTTCTGTTCAATTGAGATGCTAAGCATCTCATTTGTATTTGTACTTGTGGTGTACCCCCCGGGTAGGTCTATTCGGGGAGTGTCGCACGAAGCGGTGCGGAAGCAAACGATTCTACTGCCTTAAATGTCAAACACTGCATCCTGCAAAGCTGATATTCCAAATTAGGTCAATGTCATCTGATTCGTACACGTCAGCATTAAATTATTTGAAAATCCACACTACTGATACAAGCTGACGACCATGCTAAAAGTATAAAAAGGCTATGTTTTGCGTTCAAAGTCTGTGGTTTCCTGAACCGCGCAACACTGCGACATCTTTTGATTTGACATCTATATCTTTGACGTCGAGCCCTCACGGTGTAAGTATTTCTGAATTAGTAAAGAGGAATTTCAGGAAAGTTTTCGAATTCAAGGTCGATTTTAATGTACATGTAGGGAAAATTTATTTGACAATGTGTGGAAAAGGTACCTGATAAGAAAAAAAAAATTATTAACTGCATTGAAAAGTCGCTTATATGAAAGTTGTCTAAACAAAACTTTTCGGAATATTTGTTTCAATTATTTTAAACTTTAAAAAAGGGGGGTGGGTGGGGGCTGTTAGCACGTGCAACTTGCTCTTGGTTCCCACCTCGTTCTGTTTGTGGGTGTACTCGCCAGACAGACTTATTGGGGGAGTACGCCACAAGTACACTTCTATTCAAATCAGATGCTTAGCACAAGTACACCATGCTTAGCACAAGTACACCATGCTTAGCACAAGTACACCATGCTTAGCACAAGTACGCCATGCTTAGCACAAGTACACCATGCTTAGCACAAGTACGCCATGCTTAACACAAGTACACCATGCTTACCACAAGTACACCATGCTTAGCACAAGTACACAATGCTTAGCATCTCAATTGAATAGAAGTGTACTTGTGGCGCAGGCCCGCAGTGGGTCAATCTGGGTCGACTTTAGGCGACCCCCGCTAATGTACGGGATGAAACAGTCACTATTGTTAAAGGGTCAGGCCCCGAAGGTGTGCCTTTGGGTTAACCGCAGAGCAGGCGGCGCTATGCTTTCGCGCTGAAGGGCTTGGACTCAAATGACTCGTTGTTGGTTGGTTTGTTCGGGGTTTAACGTCCACGGCACCGAAGTGATAATGGACGGCCCTGACGGGCGGGTTATGGAGGGCAGGAAAATCTATTGCCTATGGAGTACGACCTGAATACTGATCAATTCAGGCGGACTCCAACTGTGCCACTTTGATTTACCAGGACCTTTCAACGGAGATGCTATTGAACAAGCCCGTCTTTTCTCCCTGGATTGCGAGTCCAGCTACCAGGGCCGGGACGGGTGACTCGAACCCACGACCCGGCGATTCCCGTCGCTCTCTTGCTCCGACGCTATTTCGGACTCTAATGACTCGTCGGGACTGCGCGCGCGTTTATATAGGCCGACCAACTGTTTAAATTGATGTCAGATTTTTTTTTTCATTTCATTTTCTTCTTTGTTCGTGTTTATGTAAGATGTAAGGGATAATTTGCGAATACAGACCATTACACGTGTAGATGGAAAATGAAACACTGTGCTTTATTTTTCATCACTAGTTTATATTCCTGAATTATTATTCTGATCGTGGATGGTGTTTTCCAGGACTTTGCTGCAAGTTCCTACAGAATGAGGACACTGGTTATCGTCTTGTGCCTGCTCATTGCCGGGTATGTACAGAGGCATGTCGAGGTCAAAAGATGATTTCCGTAGTAGATCAAACTTGCACGCGTTTCGACGAACCCGGTGGATTAAAAAGCCCGGACAAACATGCGATATCGCATGTTTGTCCGGGCTTATTAACCATTGTTTTCAAGGCCAAAACGCGTGCAATGTTGACCTCTATTCTATCATAGTTTCATCCTGGTTTCACTTCCATAGCCAAGTTTATAACGTTGTGTAACTATTTGCCTGTCTGACTATGAGGAATATATCCATTTAGCTGCTTCGCTTACATAATTTATGTCGATCAGGATAAAAATACGATAGCTGTATTGCTTATCCCTGTGACTTCCAGTACCAAACGCCTGATTCTATGGCATGGAGGTCATTTGGTTCTTGGGAGTGCAAGGGTTAGTCAATTGTCTTTTGAAAAACGTACAGTTTCACCATCAACTGTTGGAGTCTTTCTTTTTTTAGTTTTGATTATTGTATTAACTGATTACATTGTGATGATGTAATAATCATTTTTTTTAAATTTGTAATATATGTTTTGCTGTCTAGGTGACAGTTTTGGAGACAGATCGACCATGCTAGTTCAAGAGTGGTGTCGGAACAGCTTGGCGCCTATAGGCGCCAAGCTATTCCGACACCACCCTTGAACTAGCATGGTCGAACCATATCCTGTCGTAGCGGGTCACGGCTTTATGAGTTAAACAATATATATATATATATATATATATATATATATATATATATATATATATATATATATATATATATATATATATATATATATATATATATATATATATATATATATATATATATATATATATATATATATATATATATATATATATATATATATATGCAATGCAAGCTTATCAGCCTGGATTTCCATGGCATTAGCACAGCATTCTCAGAATTTATTGAAAAATTATGTCCCTTTGAGCTACTCTGAGTGCATTTTTTGGCTTGGGCGACGCCTTTGTTATAAGTAATGAATAATTGTACCACAAAATTGCCTAGCCTTTTCAAAATTAGTCAGTCTTCTTCCACTGCAACACCCCATAAAGCTTTAGGGATGCAATCCACGCTGGACTAGTGGTTGCTACCAGTCAAATTCTGGAGGCGGCTTCTAGTATATGCGTTGTGTTTGCAATTTCAGGTTACGCCGTATGCCTACCTGATGAGACCCACCTTGGGTCGAAACCGGTCGTAGGCGGTAAAATCTTAAATCTATCCAGCAGGTCCAAGATCTGTTTGGGAATATTCATGCACCAGCCTCCCCTCTCGGGGGGGGGGGGGGGGGGGGGAGGATTGGATATTCTCCAGCGGGTTGCGGAGCGCCTGGGGGTAGTCCCCATTACCTTATGTAGTATGTGTTCAGTGGAAGGCTCAAAAGATCTAATAAGCGATGCAGTCACAAAAGGACAGCTGATGTCCCGATGACACAATGCAAGCTTACCAGCCTGTATTTCCATGGCATTAGCACAGCATTCTCAGAATTTATTGAAAAATGATGTCCCTTTGAGCTACTCTTATTGAGTGCATTTTTTGGCTTGGGCGACGCCTTTGTTATAAGTAATTAGGTATATATATATATATATATATATATATATATATATATATATATATTATATATATATATATATATATATATATATATATATATATATATATATATATATATATATACCTAATTATATACACATATACCTGGGTATTGCATACAGAGCATGGGCCAACCCATGGCATTACTGCGACATGGGAAACGGCCGTGAATACCATTGTCCTTGGGCCCACACATGTTGCAAGAATCCCTCCAGCACCAGCGGCTATGGCTGTTGCGCATTTAGCAACGTAAGTCAGTAACACATCTAGTATTACAGTTATGATGACATTGATAATGTACTACTGCTGTAGCTCGTTTGACAGCGCCGCGCGCAATGTTTTTTTTTTCTCACATATAATTATCTCCTCAAAGAGCCAGTTTTCTATACCAATCTTAGAACAAATATCATTCAGTGACGGTTGGCCCAATCTATCTATCTATCTATCTATCTATCTATCTATCTATCTATCTATCTATCTATCTATCTATCTATCTATCTATCTATCTATCTATCTATCTATCTATCTATCTATCTATCTATCTATCTATCTATCTATCTATCTATCTATCTATCTATCTATCTCTCTATCTATCTATCTATCTATCTATCTATTTATCTATCTGTCTATCTGTCTGTCTGTCTGTCTGTCTGTCTGTCTGTCTGTCTATCTATCTATCTATCTATCTATCTATCTATCTATCTATCTATCTATCTATCTATCTCCCGTAGTCTTGCCGACCGTTGAGGCACCACTGATGACTTGGCAACCAGCTCCCTCCATTCCTCTCTGTTCTCTGCCATTCTTAGCGTACCACCCAGCCTCAGTCCTGTCCACTCTGAGATATTGTCCTCCCATCTTTTCCTCTGTCTTACTCTCCTTCGTCCTCCTTGCACAGTGCCTTGCAGGATTGTTTTTGCAAGCCCTGCTGAACGCATGACATGCCCATGCCACTTCAGTTTGCGTTTTTTTTCATAATGGCTTATCGGTATTTATACGGCCCGATGGCTTGCCTGATTCTGCTTCCCACTTCCTTGTTCGTGATGTGATCTCTGTATGAAATGCTAAGCAGCTTTCGAAAACATCTCATTTCAGTGGTTTGTATCCTCCTTTCAAGGTCTGCTGTGAGGGTCCATGACTCGCAGGCATACAAGAACACTGAGGTGACTATGGAGCGCATTAGTCTGATATTGGAGCGGAGCGTGATGTTTCTGTTCTTCCATATGGTCTTCAATCTTGTCAGTGCTGTTGCTGTCTGCGCAATCCTGGGCAATATTTCTGGTTTTGATCCCTCATCTGTCACAAAGGCTCCTAAGTATTTGAATTCTATTTCTAGTTTTTGGCATCCAATCATGTCAGTGCCAATGCCGCTGGTGTTATTTGTCATCAGTTTGGTCTTCTCTGCACTGATTTCCATCCCATACGCAATGGCTGTACTTTCCAGCTTTTCCACCAGCTGAGCTAGCTCCTTCTCTGTTCCTGCACGGCCATCAATGTCGTCCGGAAAGCGCAAGTTCGTGATTGTTCTGCCTTCTATACTGACAGTGCCTTCGTGATCTTTCAGAGCGTCTGTCATGATTCTTTCCAGGAAGATGTTGAAAAGAGTAGGTGACAGCAAGCAGCCTTGTCTGACTCCGACTGTAGTCCTTAACCAGTTTCCTATTTTGCCGTTGAAGCAGACTGCGCTAGTGGCCTTCTTGTAAAGGTTTGCTATGACTTTTAATCAGGCTGGCATTTATGTTGTATAGCTTCATGGTGGACCAAAGGGCTACATGCCACACCTTGTCAAACGCTTTCTTAAAATCCACAAAGACATGATAGAGGTCTTGCTGGTGCTGGAGGTACCTCTCACACAGAACTCTCATGTTGAAGATCTGCTCAGTTGTGCTGCGCCTTGGTCTGAAGCCTGCCTGTTCCTCAGCTATGATTTCCTCTGCCTGTAGATTCAGCCTGTTCAGTAGGATCTTTAACATGAATTTGCTTGAGTGGCATATAAGACTGATCGTGCGATAATTCTGGCATTGATGTAAGTTGCCTTTTTGGGGGAGAGTTATTACAAGTGATTGGGTCCATGGTGTTGGCCAATCCCCTGACTGCCAGATCTTATTGCAGATTGTTAGTAAGGCGCTTATCATGTCTTCTCCCCCTTCTTTGACTAGTTCTGCAAGGATGTTGTCTGCTCCTGCTGCCTTCCCTTTTTATCAGCGACTTCACTGCAGCCTCTACTTCTTTTCGGAGGATGGGATAGTTGCCATTGTTGGTCACGGGTGGATTGACAAGTATGCCTGGGTCCCCTGTAGCTCGGTGGTTGTACAAATCTGAGCAGTACTCTGTCCATCTCTTCAGTATGTCTTGGTCTTCCGTAAGACAGTTCCCTTCACTATCGTGACTGATAGAGAAGCGTCCTTGTTTTACACTGGTCAGGTCTTTAACCAGCTGGTATGCTTTTTTGCTATTATGTTGTTGTTTTTTTTTTCAGATTTTCTTCTACGTGTTTACACTGATCTTCAATCCACTTATTCTTTGCCTTTTTCATGCTTTTCTTGATATCCTGGTTAATTTCACTCTATTGTTTAGCTCCTTCTACCTCTGATTTCTTTTTCTTTAATTCTCGACGCTTGTCACATAGAGCAAAGAAGTCAGTGGACCCAATACGATTAATTACTTTTGAGAAACTCGAGCAATGCGTCAGTTTTGCTGCACTGTCGTAAACATTCGGAATGTTAAATGGCTGGTTTTACATCCCTAAACGTGCCCCAGATAATTGCAGCCCAGGATAAGAAAGATTCATTTTGTCACGTGACTTGGCCTTGTTTTCAAACCTGAAACAGCGCGGACATACATGAAGGCTGCACGCTGGACCTCGTGATTACGCGTAGCAGATCAAGGGAAGTAACCGGTGTCGGCCCAGTAAGCAAGGGACTTCCGGCCAACAGTGTGCGCCAGCCTACTACGTGGGCCGACGTCAGCCGAAGGCCTCTACTTCTGGGAAGAGACCCGGCGACAGTACACTGACTCACTGTGCATCCAAGTGCACAAAGGCCCTCGGGCTGCCGCGGGCTCACTGCGGCCGTCGGCGGCCCGAGGTCATTTTGCTTACTGTGCATAACTTGAAAACGCGTGTGTCGAGCAACGTTTGTGACCAGAGTGCTGGTGACCACAGCACAGTGGTCACCAGCGGTGGTAGTGAAACACATTGTGAAGGTGTAGTACATCAGCGACGCGCTCAATGTGCAGGCTGTGTGCTGTAGCGACGGGACAACTTGCTGTCCATTCGGCTCCACCTGCTCAGTTGGCAAGTGCATAACATCCGGCAAACGAGAGATAGGCGGCACTGACGTCGTGGCGGGGTAAGCGTCTTTTTAAAAACATCCCTTCACTACCGAGAAAAAGTGAACACGACCCAGCTCCAAGAGGCGTAGATCCTCATGAGCCCCCGCAGTTGCGGGGGCTTATGAGGATCTATGCCTCTTGCTGAAACCACTTCGTGTCCACGTGTCTGTGACGACTGCAGATCTTTGACGTTGAATTTATAATGATTAAAAAACACCCCCAAAACCTGCGTCCAGTGGTAACCAGTGTGAATGGTCACTCAAATAATTATGATAATGACGACAGCGACGGCGACACCAACAACGGCGACGACGACGACCGACAACGACGACAGCCACGTCAGCACTGAACGCATGCATAGTAATATATTACTTCAGCGGGAAAGGGCCAACATCAAACTGATGTAAGATTGCATTACAAGATTGCAATGTACAAACAGCAGAACGGGGTGGGGTTCAAACAAATTTCACAAAGCGTTGGGGTGAACCGGATGGGCAATCAGCAATGTAGGAAATTAAAAAAAAAAAAAAAAAAAAAAAAAAAAACCAGGAATGGAAATTAGACGGAATTTTAGTGAAGCTCGGTTTCAAATCATTTTTTGGTAAACGTAACGAAAAAGTCTTTTTTCTTTTCAAGACAAAACGAGATAAGTGCAGCATTTTCCAGGGTTATGCAGAACTGTTCTCTCCTTCTCTGTCTGTGATGGATTTGTTGTCCGCATACAACGAGTGACTTGCAAGTGTGTCTGCCACTACTAACCGGCTTTCTTCAGGGCGTTAACCGCTGCGCTGCAGAGAAAGAGTGAACAAAGGCCGACTGCAAGAGGCATAGATCCTCATGAGCCCCCGCATTCGCGGGGGCTCATGAGGATCTATGCCTCTTGCTGACACAACGTTTGTTCCTTGGACGGCTGTTAAAAAAACACCGATTTCAGAAAGTAGTCTGCGACCACTGCGACCGGCGTTCGTTCAAAGTTAACGAGCCTAAAACAACAACAACAACAACAACAACAACAAAACCTTATTAATATTTGACGTGTTGTAAATGTGAAGCAGATTTGCACGTATGATTTATACCGTTATATTGGAATAACGTGAATATATGAATACATGGTTATAAATATGAAGACATTTTGTGTTTCAGCGACGTGGTGTAACCTCTGAGTGGTTCGTTTCCGGCTTGACCAGCCAGTACTACTCCACCATTTGCAGTTTTACTTTCAGCCATTTTCTCTCTGACGTCATTTTGCGTACTGTGCTATGTGTACTGAGTTAACCCTTTGGCTGTCGGCAGCAGCTTTTGTCGCCGTGATTCCTGCAGGACAAAAACCGCAACCGACAGCTACAGGTCAGGCCGCAGCAAGTACGCAAACGCCCACCCTTCCACCCGGTCCCTTTCCCACTCGCCCGCCACCCCTTCAAACACACCCACATGCACGAACGCACGCAAGCATGCTCCGCACACGCACGCACTTACACGCAAACACACACACACACACACACACACACACACACACACACACACTCACACACACACACACACACACACACACACACACACACACACACACACACACACACACACACACACACACACACACACACACACACACACAGAGTTTATAAGGTTGCTGCGATGTTTTGAGAGAAGTGGCTAACGCAGACTGTCAGTAGTCCACGCGATGAAGACAATAAAAACAATTCAGCATTAATGACGTCAGTGTTTTAGTTATCTCTTTGTTCAAATGTGTGATTGTGAACAAGTGTGCGAGTGTGTGTGTGTGTGTGTGTGTGTGTGTGTGTGTGTGTGTGTGTGTGTGTGTTGGGGGGGGGGGTGGGAGGGGGGGGGGCGTGAAATATTTAAAAGCCTCCCTCCTCGGCCAGCCAAACAATCTCGCCACGTGGTGACTGCGTGAAAAATGACCGGCCGATAAAAAAGCTTTTCCAGGAAATTGGTGGCATCCTTTTCCCCTTGCGTCAGTGTAAAGACAAATCACAGGAAACGTAAGAGAGTGAGTTGACTCCCCTTTTCCCCTTGCGTCAGTGTAAAGACAAATCACAGGAAACGTAAGAGAGTGAGTTGACTCCCCTTTTCCCCTTGCGTCAGTGTAAAGACAAATCACAGGAAACGTAAGAGAGTGAGTTGACTCCCCTTTTCCCCTTGCGTCAGTGTAAAGACAAATCACAGGAAACGTAAGAGAGTGAGTTGACTCCCCTTTTCCCCTTGCGTCAGTGTAAAGACAAATCACAGGAAACGTAAGAGAGTGAGTTGACTCCCCTTTTCCCCTTGCGTCAGTGTAAAGACAAATCACAGGAAACGTAAGAGAGTGAGTTGACTCCCCTTTTCCCCTTGCGTCAGTGTAAAGACAAATCACAGGAAACGTAAGAGAGTGAGTTGACTCCCCTTTTCCCCTTGCGTCAGTGTAAAGACAAATCACAGGAAACGTAAGAGATTGAGTTGACTCCCCTTCACTGCCGAAAACAAACTGACCGCGATCCGACCACGAGAGGCATAGATCCTCATGAGCCCCCGCAGTTGCGGGGGCTCATGAGGATCTATGCCTCTTGCTGATACTACTTTGGATGCATGTTCCTCAATCTGCAGAGGCTCTTTAGCGTTGAATTAATTTAAGATTTCAGAAACACTTTGTCTGTTTCACAGTTTAACCCTTTGGGTGTCGGTAGCGGTTTTAGTCGCGATGATTCCTGCAGGACTAACACCCAGACATCCTGCAGGAATAACAACACCCTGACATCCTGCAGGAATCATCGCGACTAAAACCGCGACAGACACCCAAAGGGCTAAAGATAAAGTGGACGCACTTTAACCCCTTCTTTCCCATTTCACGCGATTCCCCTTATCTTGAAAGTAGTCCCCAAATGCAAGCTACCACTACTGAAACTGAACGCGCCGTTTTTACCGCTATCGAACCTCTGTTAGCATATCTCTTCCGCCGCACCACTACGCGTCACCCTGCTGAGGATGGAAGTGAACGCAGCCTGCCCGTTCTCAGCACAGCGGAAAGTGGGGCTGGACATAATATATTTGTTTGGGTTGTCGGATTCGTTAAGTTTTCAAATTGTAGTGTTGCTGTTTTCAGGGGTGCTTCCACGCTAACGCAAACTTCACCTCAGTGCCTTTTGAGTGGGTTAATTGATACGTTCTTGATTAACCCGTTTAGTGCCGAGAAAAATTGAGCACACCCAGCTGCAAGAAGTATAGATTCTCATGAGCCCCCCCCCCCCCTGCAGTCGCTGGGGCTGATGAGGATCTATGCCTCCTGCTGACATCACGTTGAATCCATGTTTCTGAGACAGCTCAGGTTTTGTTGACGTTGGACCGACCAAGACAGCAGAAACAGTTTCCGTCAACGGGCATTGAACGGTTTAACTCACTCGAGACGAGCCGCCTCCGGATACGCGGCATAAGCCGCGTATCCGAATGCGGTACGTCTCGAATGAGTTAAAGGCGACTGAGCTGCTCGATGACGGGCTTTGATTGGCTAAAATTCGTCCGACACAACCGGATATCAATGTTGTGTGCCTCAGGTAAGACTTTTTGTTACCCTTCTTTTCACAGTGTATTTAAGTATAGGCTCATATACCAACTGTTTTCCACTGTCTTTTGAGGGTACCAGAAGGAAGTCTCCAGTGTGCAAAATAAAAGAAGAGCAAAAAAGTTTTTCATTTTAGGACATTCACACTTCCATCTTCTTGTTGGGTCCCAACCTCGGGGTCGGCCCAACCAGAGTGACATATACTGCTCACAAATAGTAAGGTATATTACTTTTTCAGCTTCAATTACTAAAAGACCTCAGAATCGGTATAATCACGGGTATATCAGTGATTAGCCACACCAGTGGCCTACAGTTTCGCAACATTGGTGTGACATATAGTTCTTACAAAACGCAATGGACGTATTACTTTTAGCTTAAATTATTAAAATGTCTCAAACATTATAAACATTAATCAGGCAAAAAGGGTGACTGCACTTTGCAGATGTGGGGTGTTTTCCGACATTAATTCAAGCTGAAATTATGACGTCCCTTACTTTTTGTGAGCACTATGTGTCACACCAATGTGGCGAAATTGTAGGCCAGTGGGATGACTAATCATTGATATAACCGTTATTATACCTATTCTGCGAACTTTCAGTAATTCTAGCTGAAAAGTTTAATGTTTAAAGTTTATTATGTCACTGTGGCCGAGGTTCGGTCGACGCTGAGGCTGCGACCCAACAGGTCTAATTTTGTCCAGCAGTGGTGTAAGGCACACTGAGAACATTTACAAACGGGATATTGCAAACTACTAACCCTATCCTGCCTGAAGGTGGTCGCTTTCATAAAGCACAGCAGATAAAAAGCATCGGCCGTGTTAGCTGCTGGTCCTGGGTTGTGCCAGATAAGTTGGACGGCCCCTAAAAAGCGGGAAGTAAAGCTAATCTGGCGTTACCGTTACGCTGCCATGGCCGACCTATGTCCCGCAGATGGTACATATCTTTATGGCAATCTCTGAAATACTTATTTGGGACAAGCTTTAGTCTTTCGGATTGTTTGAAAATGAATTAACCCCTTCGAGGCTAGTGGACGCAGGCTGTGTTTCTGCGGTTTGTGAGTCCAACGCTAAAGACCACCAGACGCCCGAGAAACAGGGACACAAAGTGGAGTTAGCAGCAAGAGGCATAGATCCTCATGAGCCCTCGCAACTGCGGGGGCTCATGAGGATCTATGCCTCTTGCAGTTGGGTGTCACTTAGTTTTTCCCGACGGTGAAAGGGGTTAATAGCACTGCCGAAAAGCGACCTGCTGTGCAACCAGGCTGCGGTGACTCAGGTAATAGATGTAAATGCAGTTTTATATGTATACCGGTCTGGGATTTTAGACCTTACGGTTCAAAGCACAATTATTGTCTGGAGCAGACGCTGGGCTTTTAGGGAATGAGAGAGAGAGAGAGAGAGAGAGAGAGAGAGAGAGAGAGAGAGAGAGAGAGAGAGAGAGAGAGAGAGAGAGAGAGAGAGAGAGAGAGAGAGAGAGAGAGAGAGAGATTGTCAGTTTTCAGTCCGTCCCTGTGAAATATTTTTTCATTCAAAGACCGAAAGCCAAAACCGTGCCATTGGTCTCAACAAAAGGAATAGATCATCATGAGCCCCCACACTCGCGGGGGCTCATGAGGATCTATGTCTCTTGCATCTGGATCGCGTTCACCTGTTCTCGGCAATGAAGGGGTTAATACACGCTCGTCTCAAGTGAACAAGTTAACACAAGCTTGTTTATGTACGACACTGTAGACTATGCTAAAGTATGCAAAACGTTTCAGAGTATTATTTTAAAGAAGTACCCAACGGAGAAAGAAACACGCTTAGAAAAAACGGTACAACACAATTTATTATTTTAAAGTTTAGTTTTCTGGACGATAAAGATCGAACGAACGAAACCTTTTTCTTGCGAGAGAGAAAGAATCGCTGAATGCGGGAGGAGGGGGGTGGGGAGAGGGGGGACGGAGGAAGGAGGCAAGGGAGGGTGGGGTGGGGGTGGGGGTGGGGTGGGTTACGTCTGAATACGGTGGATTAACCTGTCTAGGTCGGTGACAAGCTTGTCTGGCCCTTTCATGTTCAGGGCCAAGAGCAAGAACTGACAATGCTACCATAAAGGGCAGTGTATGTCAGTCAGTCAACCAACCCACCAACCAACCAATCAACGAACGAACCAACCAACAACCAACTAACTAACTAACTAACTAACTAACTAACTAACTAACCAACAATCAATCAATCAATCAATCGATCGATCGATCGATCAATCAATCAATCAATCAACAAATCAACCAATCAATCAATCAATGAATCAATCAATCAATCAGCTAGCTAGGGATCTAACCAGTCAGTTTACGAACATCTAACCAGCAAGCCAAGCAAACCTGCAGCCAGGCAACCAACCAACTAGCCAACAGTCCATTCATTCATACAGTAAGTCATCCGTTTATCCATTCATACATTCAGGCAACATCTCACACAGGCAAAACCAACCAATCTAACGACCATCCATCTAACCAACCAACCTAACGACCACCCATCTAACCAACCAACCTAACGACCATCCATCTAACCAACCAAGCTAACGACCATCCATCTAAACAAACAAGCTAACGACTATCCATCTAACCAACCAATCTAACGACCATCCATCTAACCAACCAAACTAACGACCATCCATCTAATCAACCAACCTAACGACCATCCATCTAACCAACCAACTTGACGACCATCCATCTAACCAACCAACCTAACGACCATCCATCTAACAAACCAACCTAACGACCATCCATCTAACCAACCAAGCTAACGGTCATCCATCTAACCAACAAAGCTAACGACCATCCATCTAAACCAACCAATCTAAAGACCATCCATCTAACCAACCAACGTAACGACCATCCATCTAACCAACCAACCTAACGACCATCCATCTAACCAACCAACCTAACGACCATCCATCTAACCAACCAACCTAACGTCCATCCATCTAACCAACCAACCTAACGGCCATCCATTTAACCAACGAAGCTAACGACCATCCATCTAACCAACCAAGCTAACGACCATCCATCTAACCAACAAGCTAACGACCATCCATCTAACCAACCAATCTAAAGACCATCCATCTAAACAACCAACCTAACGACCATCCATCTAATCAACCAAGCAAGCAACCAACCACGTCACGGATCAGTCTCATGTGACCCCACCGGGCCGACAACGGTCTCTGTTGACCCACGCACGGCTCTGTGTGTGTGTGTGTGTGTGTGTGTGTGTGTGTGTGTGTGTGTGTGTGTGTGTGTGTGTGTGTGTGTGTGTGTGTGTGTCTGTGCACGGCTGTGCGCGGGTCAACAGAGGCCGAGGTCGGCCCGATGGCATTGTGGTTACTGGGTAGTGCCTAGCGGACGTTTGTAAAACTTGATCGTCACTTGACCCTGGCCGTGCGAGGTCTGGCGACGGCGCCGTAAGCTGGCGGAGGAAGGGATCAATCTTACAAACACTTCAGCCATATTGAACGGAAAGTTATTCGACAAATTACTTTAGATTGATCTACACTCGATACAGCCAGCTTCAGACTCGCAGGGACGGAGGGGGTGGGGACGATTGATGGGTGGGGATGAGGGCTGGGTGGGCAGGGCTGGGAGGAGGGTAAGGAGGGCGAAGAGGGAGGGGGGGGGGAGGGAGGGGGCTAGAATAGCAGTGGGGCATGATGGTGGTCTTGGTGTGTAAGGGAGCTAGGGTAAATGGGGTGGTGTTGGCGGTGGTGGAGGATTTGTTTTAAGGTGAAGGCGTACGTTTTTTTTTTTTTTTTTTTTTTTTTTTTTTTTTTTTTTTTTTTTTTTCAGTGGCGTATGCGTGTGTGTGTAAGGGGTAGTGGGGCTGGGGGTGGGTGGTGGTGGTGGTGGTGGTGGTGGTGGGGGGTGGTGATGAACAAAATTTGTGGAAGGCTGGGCGGGATCGCGAGCCTGTCAGCCCCGTCTCTAAAAAGGTTGAAACAAGCACACTCTTCCCTGGCTGGTGGCAAGGGGCCAAGAGACTTTAAGAGGGGCGTGTGTATTTATGAGCCATTCCCCTCCCCTCACTCTTGTTTCATGTCGAGTGGTTGCACATCAATGGCTCTGTCCTCCCTCCCCACCCCAACCCCAGCCACCCACCCACCCACCCACCCACCTCCTCCTCCTTGGTCGTAAACCTCCCCACACTGGCTGTCTTCCTCGATTCGCTGCCGCTGTTAAGCGGCAGCGAAACGAGGGAGACAACCAGTTTTGAAACCTCCCCTCCCCAGCCGGTCTTCCTCCCCTTCCCTGCCCTTTCCATGTCGTGCCCGTGCCCTCGTGTGTGCACACAAGGCATAAACTGTCCCCTGGGTGGGGAAAAGAGCACGGGGGGAGGGGGGGGGGGAGAGGGGGATGGTCATGGCCAGCGGGACCTCGCCCAACATCAGCGACAGTTTGCCAGTTAGGTACGGCGCCAGTCTCTGTCCGCGCTCGCTAGTTGCTCTGACACTTTTCAGGCCACAGCAGGGATTGTCCAAGATTTGTCCAAGATTTCATAATAAGGTCCCGTCTGCCGTTTGCTTGGTCGCGGTTGAGTGTGATGGATGGACCAGTCAAGGGTTTGAAGTCTGTCTTCATAGGGCTAAGGTGAGTATAACTATGTGTACGTGTCTGCCGTCGCTTGAAACTAAATGTGAGTCAGTACGACGGACGTCAAACCGAATACTGCCTCATGATCGTGCATCTATTTCAAGGATAGTGCCAGATTAGCTTGGCGCCTGAAGGCGCCAAGCTAATCTGGCACTACCCTTGAATTTTCGTCACCGATCTCTCACGCATTAGGGCGACAGTAAAGAAGAAGAGGTCAAACTAAATTGCCGGTTTGAGGAGGGTTACAGATATTCTGGGACTACCTGTAACTATCATGATCGATCAATCTTTTTCTATAGGGCAAAGTTGAAATGCCAGTTCAAGCATCCTCCCAGCTAATCATGCACTACCCTTTGAACATCTTGGTCGATCTATACCCCGCTGGATGGCGCCAGGAATTAATGAGACTAACAGCCCGTTCTCACGTACATGCGTCTCTAGTAGTTTTTTTGGGGGTGACTGCGCTACCTAGACGTAGGGCCTGCCGACTGCGCTGAAAGTCTTCGGGCCGAAATATGTCGCTATTGGCAATGCTGTGCTGAGGGCTGCAATGGCCGACGTCGGTCCGATGACCTTGTGGTCACTGGATAATTTACTTCGATCATTTGTCTGATGTCAATCGATAGGAAGAAGGTTTAGTTGGCTCTTTCAAGCCGTCGCTATGGAATACTTGTGAAATCATGCAATGTCTACGCCAGTAAGCAAAAGACCCCCGGGCAAAAGTCGGCCGCAGTGGGCACTGCGGCCGACTTCGGCCTGAGCGTCCTTTCGCTTACTGAGACTGCATTTGCCTAATGTCAATCGATGGCGTGGCTTAATTAGCTCTTTTTAGTGGGTCGTATATTCGGCAGTGGGAGAACCCATTCCTAGCGAATGCTTGTGCAATCAGGCGATGTCTACTGCCAGAGAACTGTTTTAAACTGAAATATGACATTTCTAGACGTGTTCCCGCGTGATCGATGGCACCAGCTGCAAGGTCGAGCTCTTTAAATGGGTCGTACATTTCGCTGTGTGACAACTCTCTCCTAGGGACTACATGTTGCGCAATCAGAGAATGTTGACCGATATAACATTCTTTAACCCCTTTTCTGCCGAGAAAAAAGGCGAACGCGATCTAACTGCAAGAGACATAGATCCTCATGAGCCCCCGCGAATGCGGGGGCTCATGAGGATCTATGCCTCTTGCTGAGACCAGTTTGTATCCATGTTTCTTAGACGGTATTGGCTTGAGGTCGCTGAGTGAACGTAGATTTCAGACAAATTTGCATACAGTGGTAGGGACAGGGTTGCAGCAATCTGCTCCAGGGCGGGTTTTGATTGCTAAACTTCCCCGATATGACGGATTTTCGATGTTGTCCTGCTTCAAAGCGATCGACTCCATGACAGGCTTTGGTTTCTAAAATTCGCCTACACAACGGATTCTCAATGTTGTCTCGCTTCAACTAAGACTTTGCTACCCTTCTTTTCACAATACATGTGAGCAGGCTCACGTCTCAGACGTTTTCCACTGACTTTTAAGCGTAACGGAAGTAAATCTTTTGCGTGCAAAGGAGAAAGAAAAAAATGTAACCCCTATCATTCGGAATACACCAATGTGAGAATTAAGTTCGACTAAAATAGTTCAAGGGAAGTGCCAAAATAGCTTGACGCCTCTAGGCGCCAAGCTATTCTGGCACCACCCTTCAACTAAAGCCATTGGTCTTGATCCTGATGTGTAAATACTATAATGTAGCTTGCGTATGGCAGTGTACACATTTGAAGCATTTAGCCTCAGTATGATATGGGTTACAACTTCATAACGGAAGTGAGCCCTTTTGTCCAGCATCTTGGAAGACATTCACATAATTTATGAAGAAGATACTGCCAACTATTAATCCTCTGCTGTCTGCAGTAGGTCGCTTTCAACTATGTCGTCAGGGGGGTGGTGGGGGGTGGGGGTGCTTTGGCACTACAGGACCCCCTTCGGCTGGCATCAAACTATAAATAAGTGTGTTTAAATTTGAGTTGTAACGCTTGTGTTTCAGTGCCGGACGTAACACCAGTTAGAAACTTTCAAAAACGTCAGAAGAACAGTTTCGGTTGTGGTGTTTTGATATATACTAGACCCTGGCTATAGAAAAAATAAAAGTTGACCACCCCCCCCCCCCCCCCCCCCGAAAACTGATTGATCCAGCGCTGGTCGTGTCCACACTTCTTTTTACACACCAAAGATTTTCTAAAGTGCATTTTGCATCAGGGCCGAACACTTCTATGCACAAATTAATCTAGAACAAAAGCATAAAAGCCGTCCATTTTATTACATTCAGACGCCTTGAAGGTCCACTACCGCCGTAACTGTTCAAAAATACACTTCTGTAACAGATGGTTACGAAACGCTACACACAGGTCTAACTATGGTTTATTTAGACACAGGACAATCCAGTTCAACACAGGTCGACTTTATACAAAATATCTGACACTGACTCCACTCCGTTCTAGAAATACAACGCGATCAGTTCGAGAAACAGCTTAAATTAGATTGACACGCTGACGGCTGGGCAGAATAAGTAGTAAGTTGCGATTACGCGTGTGCTTTTGCTGCGTGGCCAGACTGCAGTTAAAGTTCATTAGGTGTGTCGACAAGGCATAACAACACACAACTGGTGTCTTCAGATTTATGTGTAATGGTGCTTTAACCCTTTCAGTCCTGACGCACCACAGCCGGAGATGGGTCGACGATGATAATTCAAGGGTAGTGCCAGATTAGCTTGGCGCCTGTCGGCGCCAAGCTAATCTGGCACTACCCTTGAATTATCATCGTCGACCCATCTCCTGCAACAAGTGCATAGTCGTTAGACATAGGGGTCCGTTGATAGTAGCTTTGACTAACGCAAATCCACTGCGCCACCGCGTGCGTGCCAGCGCCTATACTAAGCTCAAGACAAAATGTCTTAGGTTAGGCGCTGGCGCGCACGCGGTGGCACAGTGGATTTGCATTAGTCAAAGCTACTAGCTTCGAACCCTTATGTCGTTAGATGACGCCTCCAAAATTTGGGAAAAACGTGCGTCGGGCTGAATGGGTTAAGCTGTCCAGCATTACTGTCAGACATACTAAGAACATTAACTCATTCGCGGTCAGCCGCATCCAGATACTCGGCATAAGCCGCGCATCCGGATGCGGCTGGCCGCGAATGAATTAATGAAAGTGATCTGGCGAACGGATAAGTCTTTATTATTGAACTGAAGCATGTCCCTTTAACTCTGTAACGTTTTGCCTCACTTGACATCGATGGTTTTTCCATCGACGCTTTCACAGTGGATTTTTTTCCACTGCTATTAAAAAAAATTAGAACCGTCATATTTTTTAAAATTTATTTCACTGACGTCATTGGTTGTATAGGGTTCAAATTAACGTTTGAATGACTCCATGCTGAAACTGAAATTTCTATTTTTTTTTTTTTTCCGGCATCTGTTTAGTGGGTCCTGTTTGCGATCTCGACCACAGTCTTCCTGAGTCACCCAAAGCATACTGGGAATACAATGATAGGTGGCGTTTGTCCTTGACGGAGGATATGTTGTTCTCGGGAGTAATCGTGTAATGATAACTTCTGCTAATCAGAAAATGCACAAAGTTCGCACGTTTGCTGGATTTAGCCAAGTCTGCTCCATCTGCATAGTGGCTGATGCAATTAGAGGCCAGTTGCTTGAGTGTGCTTAGTCCTGCGTCAGCCACTAAGCAAGGTGCTCTGCTGTAGCGGAGCACCTTGCTTAGTGGCTGGCGCAGGACTACGCTCACTGGCGCTGTAGCGGAGCACCTTGCTTAGTGGGTCGAGCAGAAGTAAGCTCACTGGCGCTGTAGCGGAGCACCTTGCTTAGCGGGTTGAGCAGAAGTAAGCTCACTGGCGCTATAGCGGAGCACCTTGCTTAGAAGGTGGCGCAGGACTAAGCTCACTGGCGTTATAGCAGAGCCCCTTGCTTAGTGGCTTGCGCAGGACTAAGCTCACTGGTTCTGTAGCGGAGCATCTTGCTTAGTGGGTCGAGCAGAAGAGTAAGCTCACTGGCGCTATAGCGGAGCACCTTGCTTAGTGGGTCGAGCAGAAGAGTAAGCTCACTGGCGCTATAGCGGAGCACCTTGCTTAGTGGGTCGAGCAGAAGAGTAAGCTCACTGGCGCTATAGCACTTTGCTCAGTGGCTGGCGCAGGACTAAGCTCACTGGCGCTATAGCGGAGCACCTTGCTTAATGGCTGGCGCAGGACTAAGCTCACTGGCGCTATAGCGGAGCACCTTGCTTAGTGGGTCGAGCAGAAGTACGCTCACTGGCGCTATAGCGGAGCAACTTGCTTAATGGCTGGCGCAGGACTAAGCTCACTGACGCTACAGCGAAGCACCTTGCTTAGTGGGTGGAGCAGAAGTAAGCTCATTGGCGTTATAGCGGAGCACCGTGCTCAGTGGCTGGCGCAGGACTAAGCTCACTGGCGCTATAGCGGAGCACCTTGCTTAGTGGGTCGAGCAGAAGTAAGCTCACTGGCGCTATAGCGGAGCACCTTGCTTAATGGCTGGCGCAGGACTAAGCTCACTGGCGCTACAACAGAGCACCTTGCTTAGTGGGTCGAGCAGAAGTAATCTCATTGGCGCTATAGCGGAGCACCGTGCTCAGTGGCTGGCGCAGGACTAAGCTCACTGGCGCTATAGCGGAGCACCTTTGCTAGTGGGTCGAGCAGAAGTAAGCTCATTGGCGCTATAGCGGAGCACCTTGCTAATTGACTGGAGCAGAACTAAGCTTACTCATGCAACTGGCCCAAGGAGCTTGTGCAGATGATTTTTACGTGTTCTGGTCTGTGATTTTGGGCTTTACGGCCTAGAACAGCCGCAGGGGCATCTGTAAGAATTAGCGAGGCAGAGTCCGTCTGGCATGACAATTGCCGATTGTCATAAGGTGTAATCTCTCCTTATGCACTTGTCCCCCACGTCTGCCGTCTAAGTAAGTCTGGCACAGCCCACAGCGTTCTATGAATCAATGATTTTCTCTTTTGCACAGGCTTGTAAAAGACTAAGTAAGTAAGTGAACGAACAAATACACGAATGAACGAACGAACAGACGAAGGAGGAAAGGAAGGAACGGGCAGAAGGGCAGGCGCAAGCACGCATGCAGGCAAATAAATAAAAAGATAAATTAGGTAATAAATTAATAAATTAATAATAAAAAAATAAAAAAATAAATAAAAAACACACGCATAGATAATAAATAAATAAATAAATAATATTTTTTTACAAATACATAAATACATAAATAATAACTAAATAAATAAATAAATAAATAAACAAACAAACAAACCACCCAAAACCACAAACAACATAGGAAGATTTATGTTAAGGTTCAAAATGACGATTTCCACAAATTTTATTTTTAATTTCTTTAATTTTACAATTTAAAAACAAAATCAGGCGTCACTTTTGCTAAAAAACAAACAAACAAACAAACAAACAAACAAAAACAAAAAACACGGGCCTGTGACCCGCTTCAGTGTTCTATAAATCAATGAACTCGTTTCTGTCACAGACTGAGCTGTCAAAGGATTACCGGGCCGACGTCAGTCGGCGTTGTTCTGCACAAGGCCGTGCGCGGACCAACGCCGGCTGATGTCAGCCCCGAGAAATGTGTGCGCTTTGGTGGCGAGAGGAACAAAAAAAGAAGAAAAAAAAAAAAGGAAAAATCAAAGAGAGATAGAAAGCTGCGTCTCCTGATGGCCTGCTCTATGAATCGATGGCATCTTTTTCAGGCCCGCCTGAACTGACGACATGGCGCATGCGCTCCAGGTCTGTGATTCTCGACGGTTACGGCCTGACACTCTTAAGGTGTAAAATCACAGACCAGCTACACGGCTGACCCCCCAAAATGGTGGGGGGTGGGGGGAGGGGGGGGGGCTAAAACTGGCACGTGACAGAGCTTCAACACGAGGCGAAACCTGAGGGGAGTACGCTGAATTTTGTAGCAATAGCGGAAATCAACGACACTAACCCATTTAACTCCAAGGCCGATTTTCCAAAAGTTTAGAGGTGTCGCTTAACGACCACGTAACAGTTGCAGGAACTAATTGATCGACCATGATGATTCAAGGGTAGTGCCAGATAAGCTTGGCGCCTGATGGCGCCAAGCTTATCTGCCACTGCCCTTGAATTATCATGGTCGATCCATTGCCTGCTGTAGCACCGGGGCTAAATAAATAATAATAATAAATAATAATAATAAAAAATAATAAATAATAAATAATAAATAATAAATAATAAATAATAAATAAAAAATAAAAAATAATAAATAATAAATAATAAATAATAATAAATAATAAATACAAAAATAAATAATAAATAATAAATAAATAATAAATAATAAATAAATAATAAATAAATAATAAATCAGAGCATTCAATAGGCGCTTTATCCCAATTGAAACTCGGCTCAAAGCGCCGCCGCGAACTGAACCCAACAAGCACGCTCACGTGAATCACGCGCATTCACTCACACACTGTACATAAACACAGGACATTCACGTGCTGCTAAGGGCAAGCTCAAGCGAGAAACTGAAGTTTGGGAAATTCAAATCGTTTATATTTGAAATTTAATTACGTGGGCTAAAATTGGTACCAAAGTCGGGTAAGGAACGCTTTTTCAGAAGTCCTGACGACACATTTCAACGTACATCACTTCGCGAATAAATCACACTTCGTTTATGAGGACAGCAAAGTTTGGTTCCCCTCACGTGTTGCTATATCCGAACTGTACTGTAAGACACTCAGTGTTAGAGATCTTTTCGAAACCGCGTTCACCGTTTGGAAAGCCGGTACACCGCTTCCAGGAGTTCATTCAATCTACAGAAACATATTTTTGGACTGCCTGTTGTAGATTGTATGCACACTTCCAAAGTGAAATACCCTGCTTATTTCCTCCACCCGTTCCATGCTAGCTTACGCAGACACATCGTTCTTCAATCTTAGTCAATTCAAGACCAAAAACCCTAGCTGTCACCGGAACATGGATTCAGAGTGATTTCAGCAAGAGGCATGCGGGGGGCTCATGAGGATCTACACCTCGTGCAGTTTGGGTGGAGTTCGCATCTCCTCTTCACCGAGATTTTGAAGTCCCTTCTATTTATAGAAGGGACTTTTAGAACGGCTCGCGGTGAGGCGAATTTAATAGCATCAGTGTCCATGATGTCAAAGGCGGGCAGGCTAAACCTCTAACAACTGAAGTAACAAGATAAAAATTACGTCATGTCTAGTTACGCTAACCTTGCTGCTGAAGGTACATTTGTATGTGTGTGCGTTTGTATGTAAACAAGAGAATCTCCGAAATTTCAGTTCACTAAAGCTTGAAACTAGGCGAAATACTTTCTTAAGTGGGTGGCTAAGAGAGCCTCCGAGCATATTGTAATTGAATGTCTCATTGAAGACATTAACAACCGTTTATAGGAAGTCGGTAGACCCAGATTAGAGTCCGTAGTTTTGTGTCATATTTACCTGAACCTTTGCATATAGCCAGTTTGGAGAAAGACATTGGATGAGTTCGTTAGCCAGATTTGTATCCTTTCAACTTCTTTAGTAAAAATGAATTCTTTTCAGAAAATAATTAAACAGTAGAAAAAACGTCACTTCTAGAGAAAGTCAGACAATGCCGTAAAAGAAGCAACTCCGTCACCACGCAGACACTAAATATGACGTAATTCTCTCTCTCTCTTTCTCCCTCGCTCTTTTTCACACATAATTATGCGCGATCTACAAGAGGCATAGATCCTCATGTGCCCGGAGGGCGCATGAACATCAATGCCTCTTGAGGATGTTTGCAGAGTGAGCCTGCACTCACGCACACGCACACGCATACACACACATCGACGCGCTTTCAGAAGAGCATGCAGGTGTACTTAGTATAGCATGTAGCTAGGTAAAGTCAACCTGATTTCACACAAATTATAGCAAAACTGAAATTGTACCGTGAAATTGTAGTTTTGTCATCATTTTCGCAAGTCTTGAATCGAACGCGAAACTAATATCAGCTAAATATAAAATTACGTAAAAACAAAAAAAATACGTCATGACAAATGACGTTTGATAAACCAATGACACATATGCGCGCATCTCCAAGAGGCATAGATCCTCAAGTGCCCGGAGGGCGCAGGAACATCTATGCCTCTTGAGGATGTTTGCAGCGCGCTCATGCAAGCACGCACACGTAAATGCACACGCATACACACACTGAATCGACGCGTTTTCAGAAAGAAAAAAAAAACAACATGCAGGTGTACTTTTAGTATAGCATGTAGCTAGGTAAAGTCAACCTGATTTCACACAAATTATAGCAAGACTGAAATTGTACAGTGAAATTCTAGTTTTGTCACCATTTTCCCAAGTCTTGAAGCGAACGCAAATCTCATATCACGTTAAATCAAAAATTAGGTAAAAACAAAAAAATACGTCATGACAAATGACGTTTGACAAACCAATGAAGCGCGCCCCTTATAGAGTTCACTATTAGGCATTGGCACATCTGCGAGGCTTTTTCAGAAGGAGATATTTAAACATGAGAATCTAGTCAAAGACAAAAGGTAGAGACCCTTGACAGCGAAGACAGCTCTCATATAGAAGGGACTTTGTGGGTTATGGTTCATCCCATCTTGTTGTTACATAGCACTTGAATATCAGCTTGTTACAAGAAGCCAAATTGGTTTTAAGATACAGCATGATGGTATTGATGGTTCACATGTCCAATACAAAATCTGGGCATAGGGAGGAAAGTAGGTGGTGGAGGGGGGGGGAGCGGGGAAGGGGGGGATGGAAGCGGGGGGGGGGGGGGGGGCTGGGGGTCAAATGGTCAAATGGATTCTATCTATTTTCGTTGCAATTCGATGCTCTCTAAGAAAAGCGAAATTATGATCAGAATCTATATATAGGAGATTCCTTCCTAGCGAAATTATGAACATAATCTATATATAGGAGATTCCTTCCTAGCGAAATTATGAACAGAATCTATATATAGGAGATTCCTTCCTAGCGAAATTATGAACAGAATCTATATATAGGAGATTCCTTCCTAGCGAAATTATGAACAGAATCTATATATAGGAGATTCCATCCTAGCGAAATTATGAACAGAATCTATATATAGGAGATTCCTTCCTAGCGAAATTATGAACAGAATCTATATATAGGAGTTTCCTTCCTAGCGAAATTATGAACAGAATCTATATATAGGAGATTCCTTCCTAGCGAAATTATGAACAGAATCTATATATAGGAGATTCCTTCCTAGCGAAATTATGAACAGAATCTATATATAGGAGATTCCTTCCTAGCGAAATTATGAACAGAATCTATATATGGGAGATTCCTTCCTAGCGAAATTATGAACAGAATCTATATATAGGAGATTCCTTCCTACGTTTAATTTCTGCTTTTCACACCCGTTGTCCGCCTTTACTATACAGTCAGCAGCATCCCATTCAACGTCGATGCTCTACAGCAGGAGATGGATCGACCACGGTAATTCAAGGATCAAGGATAGTGCACTAGCCTTGAATCATCACATCAAATTATCACATCAAAATCATCCTCGAATTTTCACATCGAATATTCAAATCTGGCACTGTCCTTGAACTATCACGGTCGATCCATCTCCTGCCACTGGTTCGTAGTCGTCGTGTAACACCTACAAAATGCGGGGACTGTGCCCGTGGGGTTAAGTGTGTTAACAGAGCCTGACGCAACTGACACAAATACGCGTACTGCTTTGGCTGTCTCGTGGTGTGGGTTACTCACCGCGCTTAGAGGCGGGGGAGAGAGACGTGCTCGGCCATTTCCAGCCGTACTTTCGAACCCCAATAACTCCCGCAGTCCGACGACTATATAGATCGCGACAACGTCTGCTAGCAAGAGGCATAGATTCTCATGAGCCCCTGCTTCAGCAGGGGCTCATGAGAATCTATGCCTCTTGCAGATGAATGGCTCTGAACGAAATGTCGCATTTTCTTGCTTCTTCGCTGTTCCTCGAACCGTCTTCTCGGCCGAAGGACTTTATTCCGTCAAATGATAGGTCTTCAGGCAAGTTCCCCGATGTAGAGGCAGTTTTAGTGCAAGTTTCTGCGCCGGTTTTCAGGTAAGCACCTGCTATAGCCTAATACTCTGTTCGATCCTTGTTCTCTTTTGCGAAATATTATTGAAGATTTTTTTTTCATATTGACGCGTCCAAATTTCCATGCTTGTTTTCAGGTTGACACGCTGTGGTTCAGTCTGTTGTTTGTCTCGTAAATTAGTGTCAAACATGTACGAGTGTGAAGACAGTTGAAGGTTGAAGCATCACGTTGGTGTTTTTTTTTTTTCTTCCCGCAGGTGTGGGCATGTCAGTAGTGTAGTGCAAAAAGGGAACTTTGCAGCATACATTATTGTACACCTGTGCCCTGATGGACTTTCCTCCAAGAAAAGTCTGAACTCAATCACTGTGTCAGCTCACAGGTGTGATAACTTGTGCTCTGTGTGTCAACATTTTTCACTGCTTTGCTGAGACGATTAATAATAGCCCATATCAAAAGCTTCAAATTTGTACACTGCCATATGCAAGCTACATTATAGTACTTACAGATAAGGATATAGACCAATGGCTTTGGTTCAAGGGTGGTGCCAGAATAGCTTGGCGCCTAGAGGCAAAAAATTTCAAATTTGTACACTGCCATATGCAAGATACATTATAGTACTTACAGATAAGGATGTAGACCAATGGCTTTGGATCAAGGGTGGTGCCAGAATAGCACTAGCCAAACTATTCTGGCACTACTCTCGAACTATTTTAGTCACAATTATTTCACACACTGGTGTATGATAAGGGTTAAAAGTATGAAATATTGTACGAATTGTCCACTGGGTGAGTTTTCAGGTCAACTCTTCTTCTTGTCAATTTAACCCTCCACTTCCATTGGGTGCAGACTGTGTTTTTGAAAGTATTGTCATTTCAGTGTCAGAGACCTATGGCCGTCAAAGAAACATAGATACCAAGTGGCTGCAGGAGGAGGTATAGATCCTCATGAGCCCCCGCAACTGCGGGGGCTCATGAGGATCTATACCTCTTGCAGCTGAGTGGTGTTGAATTGTCCTCGGCAGTGAAGGTGTTAAGAACGGGCGACGCGATATTAAGCAGTTCCATCGTGGTAAGTTCTCTAGTGAATTAATGTGAAATCGTCCTAAAGAATCTGACGCAAAAGTGTGGGCCCGAAGGGTGTACCTGACTTGCTTTTTCAACAATCATCTTGAGCCAAAGCGGATTAGAGCGTCTAATCTACAATTATCTAATGCTGTCTTGAACTCACCAGTCTGGTCTGAAGCTTTCTCGCACTGAGCCTAACTGATGTTATTGAATAACCAGCCAACCTGAACTCACTGACCTGATCGCGGAAACCATCCTCATTGCAATTTAAAGCGTCTAATAGCAACTGATGTGACGCGAGATGACTGACCGGGTACTATTTTGAACGGATCTGAAGTGACCATCATAGGCCTCCCTCCCCTACCCCTGTTACACCCCTAGCCCCCTCCACCCCCTCCTCCAACATTTCTCCGACTTGCGTTTCGTGTAGCATAATTATTCATTCATCTTCTACAGCAGATCGTCAGGACTCTAAATCCTTGTTAATTCACCTCAGTCTATTTTGACACTACGGTAACGTCACCGCCAAACAATCCTACACTTCATAGGAACACGGATATGAATAGGGTCAGCAAGAGACAAAGAACTTCATGCAATTGCGGGGGCGCATGAAGTTCTTTGTCTCCTGCAGCTGGGTGGGTGGTAATAATAATAATAATTACGGTATTTATAATGCGCTGATCTTATAATAATTATATCTCTAAGCGCGCACTCACAACTCGCGCACGCATGCGCACGCATGCGCACGCTTTAGACAATGACTCACGTACCACGAATACATTACGACAGTCAGCTTGGGGTGGGGAGTGTGGTGATGTTGTAGTGCTAGAACTGTTGTGTAGGGGGCTCTGGATAGAGGTAGCACCTTTGCTGTTCGGCAGCTGCGTCCTACATAGGACGGACGGGCATCACTGGTCCTCATCCATCTCCTTAATCTCTCACGTGCTGGCTCCAAGCGCCACACCCTGGCAAACCACCTCAGCTGGTGGGCTAAACCACGTGAGGGGGTGGTGTTCACATTGCACCACTAAGCGGATGAGCTGTTTCTGACAGCCAACGGCTAGAGGACGGAGGAGATCAGGTTGGATCCAACGGCCAAATGTGGGGGAGTAAACCCTTCAAATCAGGAGTGGAGCCCCGAAGGCAGACAGCTGCCTGTATTCACGCACTGTTCTGGCAGCTCCTGCAGCCAAACTGGTGCCAAACGTACTGCTTTGCATTCCTTTGGATACATCAGCGAGGCCGAGAGGGGGATCTTGACGACTGGGCACCCCAGGATCTCCATACACTTCGCCCAGGCTTGCGCCCTGGAGAGGTCACTCCAGTGACTGACCCAGCAAGCGCATATACTCCATTGTCTTCCGAGACAGGATGCCAAAGAACTGTTGAAAGAGGTGAGTTTTGAGAGCGGACTGGAAGGAGGAGAGAGAGCGTTTCTGACGGAGAGAGAGTGGGAGAGTGTTCCAGGTGGGTGGTCGGTGTAGTTTTGTTTTCGGCAGTGACTGGGTTAAGGTCAGTCTGCTCTTTTCACTGGTCAACGGGGCGTGAGGTGAATGCCGTGTGCATCCCCTACATTTTGGAATCATCCGTGCGTTAGGCTTCTGCGTACTCAATTTGAAGTCCTCAGAGTTAAACTGAAACCAGACCGCCAGTCGACGTTGTGCTTATTAAAGAAGCACTGTGTCTGTGTTGACGTTTATGAGTTCACTGGAGGCCGAAATATGTAAGTCAATTAGTCATCCTCTAAAAAAATCTGCCAGAAATATAAACCGGACCGTTGACTTGTTTCGGCTGAATTCAGATGTGGGCATCTAACTGCAAGAAACCGAGTCCCGGAAATATTAAGAACAGACTTACCCGGCTTAGACCTTGTCACCTTGCCAGAAGCATAGATTCTCATGCGCATCTTGCTAAGGCCGCCTATTAACCTAGACGTCATGCAGATGCATGAGATTATGTAGATTCATGGGAGTCTATACTTTGCCCGATGTGTGGCGGTGACAGAGAGGTGACAGAGAGACTAGTTTAGTCTGAACTCTCCAGAATTTGAATGGTTCCGCTCGCTGCATAGGCTCACGATAACTCTGTCGCCTGCAGAGGGATTAGCCCTCTTCGTGCCTGCATGCTCTGGTACTGTGTACAGTGCCCCGGCACACTGACTGCCTCCTTCAGTGATTCGAGAAGACAACCAGCGTGGCTGCCCGCACAATGCGGCTAGAAACATGAAGCCTAGACAAGAATGCACAGCGGCACAGTAAGAACTGTCGTCCCCGTTCGCAACAGGTCGTCGAGCAGACGTCAGCCGTGGCGTGCGCGTGCCTACTGCGGCTGACGTCTGGCCCAGGGACTTTTTGCTTCGTTGCGCGGCGTCATCTTCCTCCCCAGGCAGCTGATTGCCCAGGTTGGGACCACAGGCAGGACCCCCTAACCCGTTTAAGCGCGCATCGTTAGACGTCTTTCTGGAACGCGTTTTCGATATTGAGGGGGAATTACCTTTCCCTACAATGCAGTCCTCCCCTCCTCCAGATAGAACCATTGTCGGCAGAAGTGTGTGTAGAAGTGTGAACTATTAGATTACTGTCCCCGACGGTCAATCTCGATGACTCCCTCAATCTTAGGATATTGATGAGACCTGTCTCTGATGTGACAGAAAGAGGCATAGATTCTCATGAGCCCCTGCAGCCTTAAGGCGACAGGGGCTCATGAGAATCTATGCCTCTTGTAGGTGGAGCGGGTTTTATGAAAGACTTGACTGACACGAGTTGCCTTCGACGGTCCCCAAGCCGCTAGGAGGCTGCACCTGCTGGAACTGGCTGGCTTCCGTGACATCTTGTGGTTGCCTCTTTTTATTTTTTGTTGCCTTAGGACAGCAGCCGTCTCGGTTGCATGATTTACGCGTATCCGAGGTAATCAGTAAATTAATCAAATTTCCTATCACTGCGAGATATCTTTTGTTGACGGCAAGGCGGCAAACCCAATCGACGAATTAGTCAAAGAGCTCGTCTGCCTGTCTGTCCGTCCGTCCATCTAACCCTCCATCCATCCATCCGTCCGTCTGTCCGTACGACCGCCCGTCCACCTGTCCGCCAACCCCCCAACCCACCCATCCATCAACCCAACCACCCACCCGCCAACCCGCGTACCCATCCACCCGGACATCCTCCCATCTAACCAGTTTTTCGTGCCTGTAAATATTGTGTGCTGATTGTGCTGCATTAAACGCAACCAAACCAAATAATTAATAAGAGTTTCCATCATTTAACCAACGAACCAACCAACCAATCAACAACCAACTCAGTAAGAAAAGATACTCGGGCCCACTGCCGCCGTCGTGGGCTCGAGGAGTCGCTACTGGAGAACCAACCAACCAACCGGCCAACCAACCAGGAACCTTTTCCATCGCCGTGAGACAGCACTTGATGACTGCGCGGCGTTAGGCCCAGCTAACCAATCAATCTGTCGTACCCTTTTGGCCTACGATCAATCGTCCTTCATTCTGCACGCATTCTGCCCGCTTAATCTTATAGACGCTTCCAAATTTGCCCGACAAATCTGCGAGGTTCCGCTCATATTGCCCGCGTAAGGCGTGGACATCGTCCTTAATTCAACGCCTCTCTATCTGCCACGGGCATGGATGCTCATGAGCTCTTTTAGTCTTCATTTAGAGTCTTTCATCTCCAAGAGGCATAGATTCTCATGAGCCACTGCTTTGCGGGGGGCTCATGCGAATCCATGCGGCCTCTTGCCCAACACATTAGCAATATTCCGGTCGTACTGGACGCGTCAGACGCGCAGATGGTCACTCTTTCAGCTCAGTCGTGCCACGTGCAAGAGACACAGATTCGCATCAGCCCACGCAGAGCAGGGGTTCCTGAGACTCTATAGCTCTTGCTGAAGAAGATTACCTCATTCGAACGTGCCGCCTCCGGATACGCGGCATAAGCCGCGTATCCGGAGGCGGCACGTCTCGAATGAGTTAACTCCATCTGTTACTCAAACTGAGGGTGTGCTGTCGGTTTAAGCTGACGAGTGTAGATGGAATATGGAAGTTGACGAGATTGGTAGGATCAGTAACGAAAAGACGTGAGAAGCTGACCAGACAAAGTGAAGCTGACCAGGCACAGTGAAGCTGACAAGACACAGGGGTGAAGCTGACCAGACATAGTACTGAGCAAGGGTTGGTTGGTTGTACATTGCTTCATGTCCCTACAGCAACGAGACTTTCTCAGGACGTGCCTATGCTGCTTGTGGAAAACAACAATAGCAACAACAACAACAAAGGAACAGAATACTGCACGTATGTAGTCAGCCGGTCTGATATGCCAAACAAACCTAAGATAATGAACGCTGGACATTCATAATGTATGGTACCTAGTTTACAAAACAAGGAAATGATATATAAAAAGGTATTAACCGCAAACACATGACTTATCATCTCTTTGGTGCAGCAGACCATTTAGAAACACACGTCCAATATCAAGAGATACAGGCAGCGCAGGCAGTAGCGAGAGTTTAAAGAAAAGGAAAATACAGGTGAATGGACCAAGGGTAGACAGAAACATACGCCCCAGAAATAAGAGATAAACACACTCTTTGGGGCTGACCAGGGTCACCCCGGGAACTAAAAAGTAGTTAACCCCACCCAAGTCCCCCAAAAGCAGACCCGGGTGAAGAACTATAAGCAAGGGGCGTACGGGTTTAGATCCTCATGGGCTCCTGTAGCAACAGACGCGGAAGTCCACAAAGGCAAAGTATTTTGCCGCGCTATCCCGCAGGGAAATAATGCTCACGAACCAGGTAAGGGACGTTCCTGGTGAGGATTCGTTTGTAACGAGCGACCCCCAACAATGAACGACAGCGAAGTCACGACGGACAGAACGCTTGTGCCATAAGCATAGGCAACACTCCGAATATCTCCAAGAGGCATAGATCCTCATGAGCCCGGAGGGCTCATGAGGATCTATGCCTCTTGGAGATGTTTGGAGTGTTGTCTATGCTGATAGTGGAAGCTGGTTATCCGCCGAGACTTGGTTGTCGTTCCTTGTTGGGAGTCGTTTGGAGTAAGCGTAACCCCACTATTGTCCAAACTCAGTAAACGGGTGATCGCTCAACGGTGGACAGATAAACAGTTAGATCTACTGCGTGTATGTCCAGCGTTGAGTAAATCCCTTTAGTAATGTCCACATTGTGAGTATGTCACAGTTGCTGGCCCAAATATTTGATGAAAACAAAGAAAGATAATTCTAAAAAAAATAAAAAATGATAAGACTGCATTTTTGCATTTGCAATTTTTTTTTAAATTTAAGAATCTGATTTGTATTTTGGATATATTCGAGGTTAGACTGTCACTCGCTTTGGCCTGCTCCTACTTTCCGCCGTTGTTCGATGTTTTGGAGGCTGAAAAATGACGTCAGGCACGTTCCCCCTTCCCTCCACAACCCCCTTCCCCCTCCCCCACCGCTCCAAACAAAACATATCCTCTCCGCCTCTGCATTATTTTAAAATCTATATAGCAACCTTTAGATTTTTGTAAAGAATTGGTCTCCTAATTTTGTGCATTTCGTTCGCGTAGAAAACTTGTGTCCCAAAATGTCTGAAACGAAAGCTGAGACTGGTGCTGATGTTTCTGACTGCGGACCTATTCACCATACAATCAGCCTAGGGTGAACTATGTCGGAACTCATCGTTTGATCTAATCTCAGTCCTAGCTGCTGTCGTCTGTGTGCAGCTGATTTGACGTGATGGCTTTAATCCCTTTGGCTGCCGAGAAAAAGTCAACACCACTTCACTGAAAGAGGTATAGATCCTCATGAGCCCCCGCAGTTACGGGGGCTCATGAGGATCTAAACCTTTTGCTGGAAACCACTTTGCATCACTGTACTTTTAACAGTTTAGGATCTTTTTTTGCTGAATTTACAAATATTCCAAAAACGCGTTTTGTGTCCGTTGGCAGTAATAACTTACGACGGTTGTGATTTTGGGGGGACTGCGGACAATTCGCCTAAGGATAACAAAGTCGATCGCGGTGCACAATTGATGCTGTTTTCGTCTGTCTGAAAATCCGTATAATAAAATGTGGCCTTGTGACATTTGCGTCAGGATTAGAAATACACAGATGATAGCGAACGCCAGCAGAGAACAGAGACCTTTGCACCAATGTCAGCCCGTGCTGGGATGTGCTTATGAGACGGCAGGCGTTTAGACGCTGCAGACATCACCAGACCTGACTTGAATATTGCCGCGTGTTTCCGAGGTATTTTCCTATGCTCGGACAGTATATGTATTTGCATACATATGTGTAGCCTGGGGAAGTCTACATCGAGTGGTACAACACCGATGCCGGCTAGAGAACATTGCCTTATATCTCTCTGCATATAATTATTCATTGCCTGAAGATGGGCCCATCCTATACCAATATTTGTGGTGAAATTTGAATAAGTGTAGCCCAAGGGCATAACTGTGTGCTGGTCTGTGATTTTGGACCTTACGGCTTTTAGCCGTAAGGTCCAAAATCACAGACCAGCACACAAATGTAAAGCCCATAATCGCAACCAGCAAAACATTTATATTCAATAATCAGCAAACATGTTACCTCAAATGGATGTTTGTCCAGCTGCTCCTTTACTTCTTTTCAGAAGTCTGCAGAACGGGCGTTGACAATGCCACACTGAAGTGAATACAGACATTCGCTGGATCTACTTGGTGATGGTGGACGACCTACGGCGGACAACTCTTCTTTGGGCATCCATCTCGCTTTCAACTTAAGCACGGCCTAGCTGGAGCTCTCTAGACGAAGAGAACGAAGGAGAAGAGGTTGGACCTGAATCACGAGATCATTGTCCTGCGTTTGGAAGAGCATCAGGAGATGTCGTCATCTGGGTAGCTATGACGATGTGCCGCGTGCGTTTATTCGGATCACATCCACACGAACAGGCGACGCGATCCATAAAAAGAAATGATTAAATCAGAATTTACCGGAAGTCAGAAGATGGAAGAACTGAGCTGACTTCCTATAAATGATTAAACCGGAAGTCAGCTGAGTTCTTCCATCTTCTGAATTAAATCGGAATTTTACCGGAAGTCAGCTGATTTCTTCCATCTTCTGAATTAAATCGGAATTTACTGGCCTGAACAATCGGAATTTACCGGCAGTCGGCTAGTTCTTTCATCTTCTGAAAAAGATGGAAGTAAATCGGAATTTCCCAGAAGGCAGCTCAGTTCTTTCGTCTCCTGAAGATGATGGAAGAACTGAGCTGACTTCCGGTAAATTCCGATTTAATCATTTGTTCTTATGGATGGCATGCCTGTTCATGTGGACGTGGCCTTGGTTTGTCCTTACAGCAGCCTGTTTGGCGTTGTACCTCAGTACACAACAATGAAGACAGTTCGTGCGCATTTCGTCATTAATTCATGTGGAGTTCATGTTTAGTTCATGTGGATTTCATATCTTATTCACGTTCGTTACATCGGTGGTTCATGTGGATTACGTCACTGATTCATGTGGATTACATATTTGCTGCTTGTGAATTTCATTACTGATTCGTGTGGAATTTATCGCCGGTTCATGTGGGTGACGTAACTGATTCATGTTGATTGCATGTTTGATACATGCGAATTTCGTCAATGATTCTTGTGAACTATATGTACAGTTCATGTGGAGTTCTTTATATTTTTTTTTTGTTTGTTTTGATTTCGTCACTGACTCGTGTGGATTTGATCTCTTGTTCATGTGTATTATATTACTGATTCATGTGGATGTCATCAGTGCTTCCTGTTGATTGCATTACTCTTTTGTGTGGATTCCGTCACTGATTTATGTGGATTCCGTCACTGATTTATGTGCATTTTGTTGCAACGGCTTTCGCTGATTTCACTCAGGTATAAGCCAAAGATGATATTAACTCAACGCACAACTCGCACAGAGTTAGAGCCCCAAAGTGATAGCATGACTCTGATAAGAATTTACTTCTAGCCTAGTGGGATAAAATAAGTTTGCTGCTGAATGATTGCTGTTTGTTTGACAAGGACAAGGAACGGGCCGACTGTCTCTCTACGATAGACGCAAAGAAGAGACTTTGTCGTGAAGTATCTACCTGTAGGGACGTCATCAAATTTTCGCAAGCATAGTTGTGGGCCCTGTGCCGCGCCGTTCACGTTCTCGCAAGGGAAATCACCAAAAGGTTAAATCATCGAGAGTTGAAGGCCCTGGTGCTTCAGTAAATCACGTAAAAGATGGAGACTCCGGATGAAAGTTATCGGAGTGGGGATGAAACTGGATCCAGTGTACGTGATGATTCGTGCTACACACGAGACAGCTCGTGCTACACTCGTGATGATTCGTGCTACACGCTATCCCCTTCCACCCCCGACTCCTCTCTCCCGCCCCGGGACATCACACTACTGTCTTTTGTGGATCTAAAGCCGGACGGACATCGCCAAGACAGGTAAGGACCATACAGTTTTACTTGCTGATTCACGGGCGATCGACAGTATCCAGTGCGCAGAGGCCTTCGGGCCGTCGTCGGTCGCCGTTGGCCCGCGCACGATAGTGCGCGGGCCAACGGCGGCCGACGTCGGCCCGATGGCCCTTTGCGCAATGGGTAAATAGTTTGACAGCAGTCACATCTCGCCGCTCTGTATACTAGTGGGTGTGGTATGATCACTGTAAAACAATTCACCCTATTGGTGTGGGGAGCGGTTTTAGTCGCGATGATTTATGTAGGAATCATCGCGACTAAAACCGCAACCGACACCCAAAGGGTTAATTTTATTATCCAGCGCCTGTCGTCTCGTTTTCGCTTGTCTTGTCTCGTCAGTCTTGTCTTTGTTTTGTGTGTGCTTTATTGACTGCGTGGCGGGTTGTCATCTGCAGAATGTGACGTATGGGGCGAAGTGTGACGTAATACCTGTATCCGTGTGGCTCTCAGTTGACAGCCTATGAGAACGGTATCAGGGCAAAAAAAACCAGCTTGTAGATAAGCATAGATAACACTCCAAACATGTCCAAGAGGCATAGATCCTCATGAGCCATTCTGGCTCATGAGGATCTATGCCTCTTGGACGTGTTTATAGTGTTATCTATAAAGGCAGTTTTCATCCTGTCGCGTCTGGAAGACATGGACTTTGGACTTAGCCACTTTTCCTTGTCTTGTTTATATGTTTAGAGGTCTATTGTCTGTGGATGGAACACTCATTGGCTTCTCTGCGAGTGTGACAAACCTGGGTGTTACACTTGACAGCGAGTTATCTATGTCACAGCATGTCAGTGCAGTGTGTAGATCAGCTTATCTGGAACTTCGTCGTATTAGTTCAGTTCGTCACCTGCTGACCGTGGAGCCACTAAAACACTAGTTTGTGCATTTGTGCTGTCCAAGCTAGATTATTGTAACTATTTGCTTTGTGGCTGCCCTCAGTATCTCATTGATCGCCTCCAAAAAAATCAGAACAATGCAGCCCGGCTCGTTGTGAGAGTCCGTTAAGACTGAGCATGTCACACCCATCTTGAAGTCCCTTCACTGGCTACCTGTGTCCTCACGTATTCAATACAAAGTTATGTCAATCTGTTTTAACTGCCTTTCAGGCACCAGCCCAGAATACTTGTCCTCTTTGCTGCATGTGTATACACCCTCTCGTTAGTTCCGCTCCTCTTCTAAAAAACGGAAATTGTGTGTACCTTCTGTCCAAACTAAAACATTTGATCAGCGCACTTTTGTTTATCAAGCCCCAGTGTTATGGAATACACTTCCTCTTGAGGTCAGAAACAGTGAGTCTGTCTCTGACTTCAAGAGGTCTTTGAAAACTCACCTCTTCAAGCGCTACTTTGAATAACTGCCAGTGTTTGATGCCCTAGTTGTAGTTCTGCAATTCTCCTTGTTTAGATTGAATGTTAATTAGAATATAAATTATTATGTATGTATTGTTTTTTAGTTTATTGTAAAAGTGGTGTGTTCGGGCATTGTGCTTTGTTTGTTATGTGCATATGTCATTGTATTTTTAGTTTTGTGTACAGATTGTAAAGCGCTTAGAGATTTTGAGTAGGATTAAGCGCTATATTAATTATTATTATTAATTATTATTATTATTATTATTATTATTATTATTATTATTATTTATCTTTCTTGAAGTGTCTGTCTCTGTTTTGACTCTTTTTTTCAGCATTTGTTACTTCGTTGCTCTAACCATTGATTTACCACTTTTTTTCTGATGCAACAGACGAATTTTGTTTTTCTGCTGCGGAATTAGGGTGGATGAGTCTGGGAATGGCGGCGGGAGGATTGGCTCTTGAAATGCATGAACGAGAGAGAGAGAGAGAGAGAGAGAGAGAGAGAGAGAGAGAGAGAGAGAGAGAGAGAGAGAGAGAGAGAGAGAGAGAGAGAGAGAGAGAGAGATGATGATGATGATGATGATGATGATGATGATAAAGCGTTGTTTTTGTCAGGATCAAGGTTTTTGCCTTTCTTACAACTGCATGCTACTCAGAGAGAGAGAGAGAGAGAGAGAGAGAGAGAGAGAGAGAGAGAGAGAGAGAGAGAGAGAGAGAGAGAGAGAGAGAGAGAGAGAGAGAGAGAGAGAGAGATTTTCTTCGCCTTATCCATCCATCACAGGTTCTTGCTTCCTTAAATCCTACACGAGACCCCAAAACAAAATCGCCCCTGACAGCGGTCTTTCTATTTCCCACAGAAGTGCCGCTTGTCAAGGGGACTTTTCTTGTAGGATCCCTGCACCTGTGCCCTCATCAATACCCATTTCCATTGAGAACGTATTGTGCAGACAAAGGTAACACTCAAGGCATCCCTAACCTGAACTGGTTTACACCCTCATCGATTCTTGAGGACCGCCTTTGCATTTTCCTGCTAAAATCCATTGCGCGTGCAAGAGACATAGATCCTCATGCACCCCTGCATCCTGCACGGGTTCACGCGGATCTATGCCCCTTGCTGAGGTCATCATGTTGTGTACGTTTGTGTTTCACAGACAGAAGTAGGCATGGGAAATGCAAAGTACAACTTGCGCCAGTAGAAAAGAGCACGGCCAATGATTTTGTAGTCAAGATCACCAGCAGTCTTCAGCGTCGAACTCATCCAGCCTGCAAAAGGCATAGAAAATCATGAGTCTCTGTGGTCCTCAGGGCCACATGAGAATTTATGTTGTTACTGGCAATGCTCAGTTTCATTTAAACCCGTGTCTCATCGTTGTTGGAGACCAGCTACAAAACTCGAGGTCTACCGTAGAGTGAGCCTCTTCGGTCAGCAACAGGCATAGATGATCGTCGGTCTCTGCAGATTGCCGGGGCTTATGAGGGCTTACGGTTCGTGCGGGACAAAGCTATTCGTGTAGGCGCTGCATCTATAGTCCCCAGTCGAACTGTACGACATCCCAACAGTTTTTACAAGTTACTGAGTGCGCACATTTTTTAATCATTCTACCCAAGACACACCACAGCGAGGTATGGATCGACCGTGATAGTTCAGGCCTGGAGGACCTGCGGCGCACGGCAGCATTTATATTGAGACCGGGCTGTTCATATAAAGAGTGTCCGAGAAAGAAGAAGAAGACCATGATAGTTCAAGGGTGATGCCAGAATAGCTTGGCGCCTATAGGCGCCAAGCTATTCTGGCATCACCCTTGAACTATCATGGTCGATCTGTGTCCTGCACTGCAATGCAGTCTTCAGAGGACAACGACAACATTTGGAGTTTTCGGTCTTCGGGTACAGTGAGTTAAGCTGACACAGCGGTACATCAATACTTGTGTACGGGTCTGTGACTTCGAACGTCAAGGCATTACGCCGTAAGGTCCAAAATCACAGACCTGCAAACATTTTTAGTTGTAGTAACTCCGAATCCTTTCGCCTCTTGAGGACTCGACATTTTCTCACAGTTTTAGTTTTCAGAACTGTGCGTTGATTCATTAAAAAAAAAAAAAAAAAAAAGGAGAGAAATGTGGGGCCAGTTGCACGAGAGCGCTTAAATCCTGCGCAAGCCACTAACATTACTTAGTGGCTTGCGCAGGATCTAAGCTCTCTCGTGCACCATAAATGAAGACAATCTGCAAACCACCGCCATGCAAATTTTGCAAATATAACCACTTGTCCAGATCATCCTATAAGCCTGTGGCTTGTTTTGATCTGATGATAATTGATGTATATTCTTTCTTTTATTTTGCAAAGTAATAAACTATTTAAACCAATCTGAAAAACACAGTGACTGTCTGTGGCGATCTTGAAAAGGTAAGCGATAGGTCCACTCAGACTGATCAAGCCTGATTTGGGCTCATGACTGGTAACTATAAATGTTGGGGAGTCCTTGACCAAACGCCGTAAAATTATTTTCTGTTACTGTCAGTGAAGAGCACTGAACACTCTTTGTACTGACAGTGTCTAGCATAGGCGCCCGACGAGTGTATGTGGTGATAATTATGTGAAACTGCAAGTCAGCCCCAGGCTGACTCGCAGTTTCGAATATCACCACACACATCCGTCAGGCGCCTCTGGTGTCTGGCTAATCCAGATACGTGGTGTGGTCTCAGCGCTAGATCGCAAAGAGCCCTGAACAATCTTTCTCCTGGCAGTTTTTGTCTGGCTAACGCGAGGATGTGGTCTAAGAGCGCAAGGACACGACAGCGAGGTACTCAAAGCAACTCAGACGCTTTAGTGTACACGGAGTCTTTAGATTAGCCAGCAAATCATCTATAGTCAGTTGGACTCTGACACGCCGATGGCTTTCGCTATGGGAAATCTCTCTTATACAATCACCCTTAACGACTTCCACTACCTAGAAGAAGAAAACCCCAATCGAACACCATCAACAGCAAGAGACATAGATTTTCACGGGGCCCCGCAGGTGCGGGGGCTCATGAAGATTACGTCTTTTCCTAGCACTATTTATGTATGTGTGTCTCAGGCCGACTTGGCTGTCAACGAAGAATCTGTGATGGTTTTAACCTTTTTAGCCCCAAGGTCCCATTTCTCAGTCAAATTTTGGAGGTACTCCCTAACGACTGTTAACAGTTGCAGGATATGGCTTGAAGATTAGCTTGGCGCATGAAGGCTTCTCCTGCTGTAGGGACTCGGGGCTGAAAGGGTTAAAGACATTATTTCCTGTACCTGATAAGGAAAGGGATAAGGCTATACAGCGGTAGATGGATCGACAATTCCTCAAGGCAGAAGATGCATAGACCATTCTCAGTGTATATAACATTCAAAAGTAATCTGCACTGTGAAGCTAAAAGACAGTTAGTCCATTTTTTGTGAAAAGCGAACTTTCTTTGTATCACAACGAAAATCGCGCTTTTCACAAACATGGACTTAGTGTCTTTTGCCCACACAAGACAGATATACCCGGTTTGCCTGCAATTCTGAAGAAGTCAAAGCACGCGTTTGTTTTTCTCTCCCAGTAAGCAAAAAGTGCGCTGATCATGGCCATTATAACATCAGCCTCAGGACATTTTGCTTCGTGGGAGATGCAGCTTGGCGTGGAAGACACAGATTAGAGCCCGCAGACAGTGTAATCCCTACTTGAGACATTTTTAATACAGGCACAAGTGTATGAGGAGTTTTGACGGCAACGATATCACTTCAGGAGAAAACACGTCTGTCTGCAAAAGGCATAGATGTTCATGAGTCTCCGCAGACGAGCATGGACTAAGTTGTTATTACTCTTCCTTATTGACATTTATATCTCTTTTTCTGTTGAGGAGGACTGAATCGTGCGAGAGTTTAAATTTGGCGAAGACAGCAGCGACCTTCTTCTAGAAATGCGGGATGCAATGATAAAAATGAGCCTATACAGGTCTAGAGGGGTCGTAAGGATAACTATACTTCTTGTTAGCGAAACTGCGCTATTTTACACACAGTGTTCTCAAGGGAGGACGTAAAGGTGATCTAGTGTACGACATATACACATTGTGATCGGTGCTACAGACATTTCCATATCCGTACCCTTGAGCAAAACATTTAATCTCCAAGAGGCAAAGATTCTCAAGAGCCCCTCAGGACGCAGGGCCGCTTGAGGATCTATGCCTCTTGGAGAGCAAACAGTACACTGTCAAGAACATGAGGCTCTCAGCCGTGCTCTGGCGGGCTCTCTATATTTACACCCCTGGTGCCAAGACGGAGGGTGGAAACCTTTGGACATTTTAATAGCCCTGGGTACGACATGACTCGATTGGAGTGATAGGGAGATCGTGGTGCGGCCATTTGCCTCCGATCGAGACCTATCAGATCTCCTCACCCCTCCGGCTTTTGATGGGGGGGGGGGGGGGGAGAGGGGGAGGAGTGGGGCTGGGAGTGGAGGGGAGGAGGGTGGAGGGCGGGCTGACTGGGTGGAACAGGGTTAATTTGTGACACGCGGTTGTTGTTCATCATGGTGACGAATCTTGCTGTTAATCCATTGATCCCGACGGCCGTATTTCCCAAATTTTGGAGGCGTCATCTAATGGCTATGCACCAGTTGCAGGAGATGGATCAACGATGATAATTTAAGGGCAGTGCCAGATTAGCTTGGCGCCGACAGGCGCCAAGCTAATCTGGCACTGTCCTTGAATTATCATGGTCGATCCATCTCCTGATGTAGTGCGTCAGGGCTGAATGGGGTAATAGAAAAGAAGGCTATTGCGATAAAATGCAATGAATGAATCAGTGAATAAATCAATCAATGAATCAATCAATGTTTCAATCAATGAATCAATCAGTGAATCAGCCAATGAATCGATCAACCAGTGAATGAATCAGTGAATAAATGAATCAATTAATGACTCAATCAATGAATCAATCAGTGAATCAATGAATCAATCAATGAATCAATCAATGATTCAATCAACGAATCAATCAGTGAATCAATTAATCAATCAATGAATCAACAATTAATTAATTACTCAACTAATCAACCAATCCATTGATCAATCAATCAATTATCCATTCATCTGTCCATCCATTTATCAACACAACCATCCATCCATCCATCCATCCAATCATCCATCCATCCATCCATCCATCCATCCATCCATCCATCCATCCATCCATCCATCCATCCATCCATCCATCCATCCATCCATCCATCCATCCATCCATCCATCCATCCATCCATCCATCCATCAACACAACCATTCATCCATCTCATCCATCCATCCATCCATCCATCAACACAACCATTCATCCATCCATCCATCCAATCCATCCATCCATCCATCCATCCATCCATCCATCCATCCATCCATCCATCCATCCATCCATCCATCCATCCATCCATCCATCCATCCATCCATCCATCCTATCCATCCATCAACACAACCATTCATCCATCCATCCATCCATCCATCAACACAACCATTCATCCATCCATCCATCCAATCATCCATCCATCCATCCATCCATCCATCCATCCATCCATCAACACAACCATTCATCCATCCATCCATCCATCCAATCATCCATCCATCCATCCATCCATCCATCCATCCATCCATCCATCCATTTATCAACACAACCATTCATTCATCCATCCATCCATCCAATCATCCATCCATCCATCCATTCATCCATCCATCCATCCATCCATCCATCCATCCATCCATCCATCCATCCATCCATCCATCCATCCATCCATCCATCCATCCATCCATCCATCCAGCAAGCAAAGCAAGCAAGCAAGAAAGTGAAAACGTGTGCGACATCTAAACGTCTTGAAAACGGTTTTGGCAGTTGTGGACTTAACTCGTCGTGAGATATAGCCTTTGCGGCCTCCACGACATTAAACCCAACCAATCAATTAGTTCTACTCGCCCGTCCCCAATCGCCTCGGCTCTGAACGGACTGTTATCTCCAGATCTCTTTGCACGTTATGAATAGTCATGGACATCATTCTGAGCTAGCGTTAAATATTGACAGTAGTTGTCGCCTTTCAAAAGGACGGGCCGTCTTTCACAAGCTGGTTACCTCCATTGATCCGTGCGCACGTTCGTGCGCAGCGGATCAAGGGAGGTAACCAGTGTGTCATGACTCAGCCATAGCCGGTATTATCATTATTCACACTGGTTGTGTCCTCGATTACGGTAGCGAATTGAGGGAGACAACCAGTGTGGGCATAATTATTGTGGTGCATTGTGGGACGCCAGTAACACTGCGTCCTCATGCCTTCGCCTGAGCTTAGCCGTAAGGCAACAAGGGAGGTCTTCGTGACGATCCTCTCACGGCGCTTGGTATAACCGATTGACCTTTCTGCCAACGGCGCTTGGTATAACCGATTGACCTTTCTGCCAAAGTGCTTCAAGACTTCCTTACACGATTAAGTGGCATTGGAGATTAATTGATATACACCATCACTCTGTTGTCTTTATACGCCTAGACATTTATTTTATGGGTTTCACCTTACCATCAGGAAAAGACAAGTTGCAAAATGTGTATTCATTAGTTTGTAGGTCTTATTTTTATATATTTTATTATTCTTTTTATATTTTGGGGGTCGGAAGCCCCCCCCCCCTCCCCAACCCCCACCAACCCTCCCCAAAAAACCCCAAAGAAACAAACAAACAAACCACAATAAATAAATAAATAAAAAAAAAAAAAAACACCAAACAACAAAAACAACCCCCCTCCCTCCCCAAAAAAACCCAACAAACAAAAAACACACACAAAAAAAAACACAACCCCCCCCCCCCCAAAAAAAAAAAAAAAAAAAAAAAAAAGAAAGAAAAAAGAAAAGAAAAACCAACCCCAAACAAACGTGTTTTAACCCAAATATCGAATTGTGTTGTAACTGTCTTTTCCTAGTTTGTTTCTTTCTTTATTGGGTTCAACTGTCTTTGTCTTTTTTGGTTTCTAATCGCGTATATATATATATATATATATATATATATATATATATATATATATATATATATATATATATATAAAACGCTCTGTGTAAAACAGTCAGAAATCGAAAACCACCGATTTTTACCCTTGGGGCGAGATTAACCTTCTGAATGCTGGAGCATTTGTTGAGAACGCAATTTTTATAGCCATCTATTGAACAGCCGCAGGGATCATGCTGACATGCAATGCCTCATCTGCCATAGAGGAACGGAGGGGGCACACTCCAAGAGGATGAAAAACGAAACTTCTTATGACGCTCCGTCAGCGATTAGTTCTCATCTGCAAGAGGTAAAGATCCTCATGAGCCCCCGCATTCTGCGGGAGCTCATGAGGATCTATGCCTCTTGCTTGGAACATCTACTTCTCCGATCCTCAAACCGAAATAGGCCAATGGAATTTAAAGTTCAGTTTACGATGCTGTGGCTTTGCCATGTTGTATGACGCGAAATTAAAGAGTCTCGGAGTGGCGGGCCATCTCAGAATGTCAACACTTTGTCTCGGTTTTCATATAGCGTCACTCCTGAGTTTCAGTCATAAGCACCGGCCGCTGCGGCTTTTGATTGGTTGCCGGGAGGGGTATAACATGACGATATTCACTCCGCCGTTTTTGATTAGTTGCCTGGAGGGGAATAACGTGTACATATACACTTGACTTGCAGCAACATTTTTATCAGTTTTCAGGTCGAGTAAGATTACTCTGCTTTGTTATTATTTTCTGTTTGCCCACAAACATTATTCAGAACAATTTCCTTAAAATATCCAGAGGCGGATTCGGATGTTTCTTTAGTGTTGGTCAAGTAGTAGTCTTGCGGTTTGGTGGTGTTGACATTTTCTCCTGCAGTGGTGGGACTAAAAGAGTTGATTGAATGTCACTTGTGCATCCATCGTCTACCACCAGTTTGCCTCCAAATTTGTGACACTGACTTCCTGAGCTCGAAAGCATTAACCTGTACGATCTCTGCTGGAACACAAAAACGCAGCCCACAAATGCAAGAGGCATAGATGCTCATGAGCCGCCGCAGTTGCGGCGGCTCATGAGCATCTATGCCACTTGCTGGCACCACGCTGCTTCCATTCTCCTTTGACTCCTGGGGATCTTTGACGCTGAATTGACAGTGAGAGTGTTCACAAAGTTAATCCTGGAAAGGAATAAATGTACAGTTGGGTCGGGTGGGGTGGAGATGGGGGAGAGGGGGAGAGGGGGATGGGGGTGGGGGGGGAGAGGGAGGGGTGGAGGTGGAGATGGGAGTGGTTGTGTAAGATGGAAGAGTGGCTGAAGGTCAGGCGGGATCCGCTTGAGATCTCATACAAGGCGTACAAACATATAGACAGTAACCCCATTTATTGTGAAAAGTGCGATTTTTATTGTAATACAACGCAAATCTCGCTTTTCACACAAATAGACTTACTATCATTTTCGCCACTGATTAAGTATGTCATTTGATACACATCGCAGAAAGGTTTAGCTAAGGCGATTCAAATCCCTGGTGTGAAGTCTTCGCAGACAAAAGAACATTTTGAAGGGAGAATGCTCCACGAGTGCAAGGTGTTCCATAATTCAACTTCCTCCCCCCCCCCCTTACCCTCTCCCCCCCCCCCCCGACAGTAATTGTTAACCCTTGTATACTCGCTATAATTTCTGACGTTTACCCTTTCACTCCCAGTACATTATATTTGTAAATGCGCGGCAAAATCTTTCACCCCAAATCACATCAGTCCAAAAAATTCGGATACGGATATGGTCAGCAAGAGGCAAAGATCCCCATGAGCCCCCGCGGATGCACTAACTTACCGCGGATGCACTAACTTACCGCGGATGCACTAACTTACCGCGGATGCGGGGGTTCATGGGGTTCTTTGCCTCGTGCAGTTGGGTTGGTGTTGGCATGTTCCCGGCAGTGGTGGGGTTAAGTAAGCATCTAGTGCATGACATGGGCAAATTCTTTATTTGATTTCGAATTGTCTGCTTTCCAGCATCGGTGCGACAGCTCTGGTGTAAAAATAGTTCTTACTTCATGTCTTTGTCGCTACGAAAATGTTTCGTGAGGGAGTGGGGGGAGGGGGGCATGCTCTACGCCCCCCAAAATGACAAAAGTCACACAACAGAGCAGAGGGATCAATTTTGTAACATTGCGTGTGTGCATCGGGGCCAAAGCTTTCTGCAGTATGGACACACACACACACACACACACACACACACACACACGCACACGCGCGCGCGCGCCCAAACCCACCCTGGTGTGCCTCTGTCAAGTGTTGTCGATGTTTCATTCAATCATACGCTGAAGTGGTCCTTGCTTACAGATATGTGCTGGTCTGTGAATTTGGACCTTACGTCTCAAGTAGTAAGGTCTACAAATCACAGACCAACACAACACCCATGTGGCTGGAGCTAAAAATTGATTATAGAGTTCAGTAGGTCCTCAGTGCTCGTGTTATTTCGCATGGAACTTTCTTAGCCATTTAGTTTTTGGAAAATGCGAGTTTCTAGGACTGAGCTGCTATGACGTTTGTGGAAAAAAATGCATTAACCTTTTGGCTGTCGGTAGCGGTTTTTGTCGCAATGATGCCTTTAGGACTTATCTTTTAGGAATCATCGCGACAAAAACCGCTACCGACAACCCAATGTTAACAAACTCCGCCTCGTCACAGGCCATCAACGTCATTCAGCTGTGAGAGGCGTAGGGCAATCACCAGCCCTGCATTTGGGAATCGACGTTCGTGGTTATCTATGCTTATATCGTAAGGCGGCTCCGCAGGCGCACATATTCATTTGTTTCAAGATGCACAAAGCGCCGCAGGGCTGGAAGCTGGAGTTATGAAAGCCTGCTGCCACCAAGCGCTACTTTCATGTGCAAATACACACCCTGCCGTTAAGTTCTCTGCATGCGATATAGTTTGGTTTTCCGCGCCATCCTCTCTAACGGGCCTACTCTTTTCGACTAGTGGACATGGAGTTTTTAACGTGCGCACTTACCGACTATACGAGCTGTGCAAACGAAAGCGAGGCAGGCGCGCGAAAGAGAGTCTGTATGAAAATTTTACTCGATTTGAATAGGGGAAAACCCCGCATCCTATTCCTGCCCGCCAGGTACCAGTTGCGTGAGTGAGCCCAGTCCTGCGCCCGCCACTAAGCAAGGCCGTGCTCCGCTATAACTCACTTATGAGTGAGCTTAGTCCTGCGCCGGTCACTAAGCAAGGCCGAGCTCCGCTATAACTCACTCATGAGTGAGCTTAGTCCTGCGCCGGTCACTAAGCAAGGTGTTCCGCTATAGCCCACTCATGCAACTGGCCCCAGGGGATTCCAACCCGGGACCTTACGACTGCCAGCGCAGCGTCTTAGCAGCTAGGCCACATCCAGTGTCTTGCGGTCTCCATTTGTAACCGAGTACCTTAAGTCATCAGGGTTTCAGTATCTGGTGGTGTTTCATGATATAATTTACTTTATTAATACAAGACTCATGTGGCTCATGGAAAGGAAGGAATTCTTCACTCCTAAACTAGCAGGTTTTAGGCAACACCGCTCAACTGAAAATCAGGTGACCTACATTGCCCAGAAAATAGAAGACGGCTTCCAAGACAAAAAACACACTTTGACAGTATGGACTGACATGGAGAAGGCCTTCGACGGAGTGTGGAAGGAGGCACTGAAACATAAACTCCAAAAATGTGGCGTCGCCGGGTGCATGTACAGGTGGGTTGAACAGTACCTCTTTAACAGAAAGGCTAGAGTACATGTCAACGGACAATACAGCCGAAAAAAAGACGCTGAATGAAGGTGTTCCACAAGGAGGAGTTCTGTCCCCAACATTGTTTCTCATCTTCTTCAATGACATTGTTGGAGACCTTCCAAAACATGTTCATGGGGTCACCTATGCAGATGACCTCGTGCTGTGGTGTACTGAAAAGTATGTGACAACAGCAACCTACAGGATGCTGGAAGCACTGAAACAATTGGAATAGTGGACAAGAAAGTGGATTGTAACCGTCAATGCAAAGAAGACCACTTCAGCTTGTCCAACAAAAGCCAGCGAGCAACACTGAAAATCAATGGACACACTCTTCCACCAGACGATTGCCCTACATACCTGGGTGTGACCCTAGACCGCAGACTTACTTGGAAGCCGCACATTGAGAAGTGCGAAGAGAGGGCAAAAATCCGCCTAGCCCTGATGAAAAAGCTCACCAGCCCCAGATGGGGAGCAGATGCTGGCATTCTCAAGAAAATGTACACAGGGAGAGTCCGCCCAGTCCTAGAGTATGGAATGGCAGCATGGGGAACGGCAGCAAAGTCAAACTTTGACAAAGTCGGAAAAATTCAGAACCAGGCAACAAGAATCATCGACTGGTGCCATGCGTTCTACTCACATCTCTGCATTGTAAAGCGCATCCCGGGGACTTGAGTCACTAGAGGAGAGAAGAGACACCAAGCTCCTGTTACAAGCAGCAAAATTCAAACGTCTGCAGAACCACCCGATGAGACAGAGAATGTCAGAGCCAACAAAGGGTTGACTCAAGCGCTCCAGTTTCATACATCAGACCAGGATCCTTGAGCGGAGAAATCCAGATCTAGATCACATGCCAAAGGAGATCCCCAAATCCCCTGAGAATCCTCCATGGAAGCACTCGGCTAAACCCCAAATACGCGACAGCATATCCAGAAGATACCCAGTGTGGCACAGAACGCAAATCCTACACGATGGAGCACATCCAGACCCACTACCCACAAGAGGTCTGGACCCATGTGTAAACGGACAGTTCTGCAACTGACGCTGTCACATACGGAGGAGCCGGAATCTACATTAAGTACCCAGGAGGGAGAAAAGCAGAGCCTGATCTCTCTCGCTACCGGCAAATACGCCACCAACTACAGGTCAGAAGCAGAAGCCCTGAAAATTGGTGTAACAACAGTGAAAAACTGCCGGGAAACATCTGACTCCATTGCGTTTCTAACTGACGCCCTCTCCATCCTACAGGCCCTAAAAACACCCAAAGACAAGGACAAGCATTATAGAGGAGACCGGGATGTCCATATAAAGAGTGTTCGAGGAAGAAGAAAAAAAATTTACTTTATTAAAAGGTACAATTTCCTTCTGAAAAAAAATGCAGTTCCCGTTTTAAAGATGCTATTTACTAGCAGTGAATGGGTGAACCAATGGTCAAAGATATAAATGTTTAACCAAGAGCGTATATAAATTTATTATTATATAACTATGTCTTTCGTCTTTGAACATTTTTGTGTAACGCGCAAAGTTGCCGACAGGCAAAACTTTTCAAATCAGCTAGACAGCCAAAGTTTGCGCTAGTCTGTGATTTGGGACTTTAGGCCGTAGGCCGTAAGGTCCAAAATCACAGACCAGCACACAAATGTGTTTTAAATTACTGTGTCTGGTGGCATGTTCCGTCTGCATCCATTTTTTCCCGGTGAATAGCGAGACTGTCTAAAAATCGGGAGCAAAAAAATTAGGTACAGATGCAAACACGTTCATTCACAGCGGCAGACATCCCTGGGGCAGGAAAAAGCCAAATGTCACAATTCAAAGCTGATTTTTCAGTTCGCAGTCTGCCCATATTCCCGCCGATGTGGACACCGAGAAAAACTCGCCTCCCGTGCAGGAGAGTGCAATCAAGGGAGACCATTCATCTTCCCGGCATGCTGCCTCCCACCGGAAGAAGTGTCAACAGTTACGTCCCTTTGCATTTCAGAGAAATTTCGCGCGTTTTTAAGAGGCATAGATCCACATGGGGCCTTGCTTTCTGCAGGGGCGCATGAGGATCCAAGCCTCTTGAAGATAATCCTTTTTTTTTTTTTCTTTTTTTTTTTTACATCCAAGCAGCGATTGTTGGGATGCTAGCTGCGTTTACAGCCATCAGTCTTCAGCAAAACTCTTTCCCATATTCCAAGGAATAGACCCTCATGGACCCCTGCAGAGGATCGCGGTAATGCATCTTGCTGACAAAAATCAGATCAATTTTCGTTCGCGTTCCTTGAACTTAGCAGATCATACAGGTTTTCAACGTAAATGTCCCTCTCGTCTGGACAGATCACACTCAAGCATAATAGTCCCGCGCAATCACTGTAGGTGCTCATGGCCACATAGGAGTGTAATACACTGGTTGTCTCCTTCGATTCGCTGCGCTTTAGCGCAGCGAATCGAAGGAGACAACCAGTGTACTAGACATCTTGTCCGCATGAATCAGTAAACCTCACAGAGTAGCTGATCTAGGTCCCTCAGAGCGAGAAAGCTATGTTGAAAGTTTCAGCCGAAAACTGTTCCTGCCAGAATAAAAAATGGCCCAGAGGGTCAAGGTTATCTGCGAACCGAAATCGGTTTGGACAAATCGCGTTTCCTGACATGTTATTCGCTCAGCCCCTTGTATCGCCATTTGCCTTCCGATAGAAAAAGGAGAACAGGAGATGCGGTTAGTCATAGAGCGCAGAGGGGGTTATAGCTTGAAATCGTGACACGTAATATATTACCGACGTTTGTTTTTTTTCGTGACTCGTGGCAGATGTATGTCGTAGACCGTGTTTTTATCAGTTCAGATTAATTAGTTATTTAAGGGTTGACGTCCACGGCACCGGAGTAATGGACGACCCTAACGGGCGGGTCATGGATGACAGGGGCAGTTAGTACCTAGGGATTACGATCTGAACGCTGGTCAGTTCAGGGGCACTGCAGGTCTGTCACATTGATAGACCAGGACCTTTCAACGGACACGCCTGTCTATTTGCCTGTAAAAACAACACCAACACCATAACCAACAACAACAACAGTGGAAACCTGTGTAGTCCATGATGGTTTTAATTTTAAATTTTGGAATTTTATTTTATGCCGGAAACAAGTAACCACAGGGGCATGGCCACTTCATGCATGTACCTCCCCCCACCCCCCCTGTCCCTTATTCACCACCCTCCTTCCTCACCCGTTTAAAAGTGACTTCATGAGAAGTTGTGTGATTTTGAAACAGTCTGCACAAATAGTGGGGCACCCTGCAAATCTGGCACTACCCAAGAAGTGTATTAGTCGAGCCATCTCCCGCTGTGCTGTAGTAAGGATGACTCCTGTGTTAACTCATTCGAAGCGTGCCGCATCTGGATACGCGGCGTACAGCCGCGTATCCGGATGCGGCACGTCTCGAATGTGTTAAACTCAGTTTTTTTTAAACGCCGTGACCCGCCCTGCTTTCTGAAGACGAAAGACAAGCAAGTCCATTTCTGTGAAAAAGCGAGATTTGCATTGTGTTACAAGGAAACTCGCTTTTCACAAAAAAATGGACTTGGTGCCTTCTGCCTTCACACACTGGACGGTAGTTCTCGCGTGATGTTTACACAGCCTTGAAGACAGAGAGCTCAGAAGTTTTTAGGACGTTTCCAATGCGCACACGGTCATCGGGCCGACGTCGTCCGCCCTTGGCCCGCGCACAGATGTGCGCGGGCCAACGGCGGACGGCGTCGGCCCGATGACTTGCGCGCATTGGGGTCTGCACTCTCTCCCGGAGGGAACTGTCACGAGGCATGTTTTAGTGGAAGTGGGTTTTGATGCGATCTGGCCACGAAGTCGAGTGGATTTTTGTGGATCCCTTGTATCACCTGCAGATTGTCCTGCATGGACGGTGGACGAGAAGACGTCGGGGAAGATTAGCGTGCTGTGCAATTGCGGGAGATGGATCGACGGGAGAAAGTTTTCGTACCATGGTGGGCAACGGATTATACTTGATCCGAGCTCGTTTTGGTCAATCTATCCCTCGCCTTGAAAAAGAGCGGAGTCGAAACCAACAATGTAACGTGACTGCCAAACAAAGAAAGAAACACGCTTAGAAAGGTCAACAAAAGAAAGAAACGAGCTTAGACATAGCAAGTACAGCACAGCTGCGTTGTACTTGTCCTTTCCAAACGTGTTTCTTTCTTGGCTGGGCATTTAGAGTGGATCATGGGCAAATCTGTAATAATATATGAAAAGAACAGGGGAGACTGCCCACCAAGCGGCTGGAACAGTGGGCTATGTGACACGCCCCACCACCCCACCCCCCACCCCCCTCCCTTCAGGGGGGCTTCCATATGCATTGCTTCCAGTCACTTTCTCGGCGCACCCCGTCTTTTCTATCTTTTTTGTGCTTTGATTAGATCACTGGTCGATTATGCACACTTCTCTCCCCTGACAGTGCCTTTACCTACTTTACCTTGTAATCTGTGTAATAATGTCTTTTTCGGATGCTTAATTGTTGCTGTCGCTGTTTATGTCGTCGTCGTTGATGCGGAGCGAACATAACACCAGAACTATTGGACTACTTTTTGCAAAATGTGACGAACAACCTATGGGCCGTACCCCTTTTAGCGCCCTGGGTGCATTTCCTCGAATTTTGAAAGTGTTACTTATCGACTATGCAGCAGGTGTATTAACTATGATAATTCAAGGGTAAGTGCCAGATTAGCCTGGCGCCTTCAGGCGCCAAGCTAATCTGGCACTACCCTTGAATTGTCATGGTCAATCAATTTCCTGCTGCGCTCTTGTCATGGTTAATCAATCTCCTGTTGGCGCTGAATTGGTTGACGAAGTCAACGATCTCACCTTGAACCAGCTGAACTTATCGTTTGCGAATTCATGCGGCTGTGTTTTATAACAGAGATCCATTGCAAATGCAAGGGAAAAGGTATATTATGTCATCTCGTCACGCACACTGTGACGTTTTAGTGTGGTCATGTTTTTCTCTCGTTTGCATTCGGTCGGTCGTCTCTGTTAGGAGAAAGGGCATTGTTACAATGAGTCTGTGACAATGTGACAGTTCTCACAAATCTCTCAACACACTCCTTGGGGTAGAATTCCATATTCTTTGTGACAAAAATTGTTGTGACCCCACAAACTTTGTGACAATTGTTATGAATCTCGCGGAGGGACGTGTTCTACGATGTTTGTAACAAACTGACGTTGTTCACAAATCAGAAAAATGCGATTCTTTCAACGAAAACAGTGGATTAAAAGCCCGTAAAAACTTGCGATATCGCAAGTTTGTCCGGGCTTTTAATTCACTGCTGTTTGGTTGGAACACGTGTAGTTTGAACCTGTTTCTGATTTCCTGAAATCACAAGACTAGTGAATGCTATTTTTTGTAACGTCTCCACAGTTTTGTAAAAAAAAATGTGACATTGTCACACAGCTCGTTACACGACAACAACATGCAGGAAAGTGTGTTTTATGTCTTCCCTGCACGAATGAGAATGGGTTTTTATTCTTCCCCTATCGTTGGTTCGTATGCATGATGCATGTTTAACACTTTGGCTGTCGGTAGCCGTTTTTGTCGTGATGATTCCTGTAGGATGTCAGGGTGTTATTCCTATAGGAATCTCTCATCGCGACAAAAACTGAAACGCTGCCGACAACCCAAGCGTTAACACTTTGGCTGTCGGGACTCGATCAAACTGCAGGAGGCAGGGACGTATGCGTGATGCATTGTTTGACCCTTTCCGTGCCGGGACATTTCGAAAAGCACCGAACCGCAAAAGGTGCTGCCCTATAGCCACACACACTGGCTGTTTCCCTGGATTCGCTAACGCTATCAGTAGTGAATCGAGCGAGACGACCAGTGTGCGGCGTTCATGAACCCTCGTAGTCGACTGAACTCATGTAGGCGATTGCTGGTTTCTTTCGTATCCGTCTATCTCACTACCTCAGGCACGCGCGGCTAACCGGCAGTAAATCATGTACCTTGCCAGTTAAAGGATTACGATCGTCTTTTTCGCCCTGTATTAAAAAGACATTAACCCCTTCACTAAATACAAAACGTTAAACGTTTAGAGCTTAACGTCTTTTGTCCACCGCGAAGTTCATTTAATAAAATAATAATAATACATAGTTACAGCGTTTCAGTTTTTGTCGCGATGAGAGATTGAACAGGCTGAAACTGTGAGCATCGAGGCTTTGCTGCTGCGGACACAGCTCCGCTGGGCGGGGCATGTCTCCAGGATGGAGGATCATCGCCTACCAAAGATCACCCTGTTCGGCGAGCTTGCTACTGGACACCGTGACAGAGGGGCACCAAAGAAGAGATACAAAGACTGTCTCAAGAAGTCACTTAGTGCCTGCCAAATCGACCACCACCAGTGGTCTTCGCTTGCTGCGGACCGTGACACCTGGCGCTCCACCATTTACAAGGCAGCTGTCTCCTTTGAGGACTCTCGCAGAGCTAGCCTTAAGGACAAGCGGCTCAGGAGAAAAAACAGAGATGCCGCAGCTCAGAACCCTGGCCAGACCTTCCCCTGCAGCCACTGCGGTCGAACCTGCCTGTCTCGGATTGGCCTCCGCAGCCACGAACAAGCCTGCAGACGTCGTGGGCAACTCCTATAAAATCTTCGTTCGCGAAGTCAAGCCAAGAGAGAATAATACATAGTATTTATATGGCGCAATTCTCATATTTATAATATAACTCAGTTATATTATAAATATGAGAAATGCGCTTACTCAATGCGCAGGACATAGTCGCGAACTGAGCCCAAGAAGCACGCTCACGTGAATCACGCGCATTCCCTCACACACTGCACACAAACACAGAACATTCACGTGGTGCTAAGGGCAAGCTCAAGCGAGGTACTGAAATGTTTGGAAATTTAAATCGTTTTTTATATTTTTGAAATTTGATTAAGTGGACTGAAATTAATACCAAATTTGTGGGGGGAGGAAAGAACCGGAGTACTCGGAAAAAGAACCCCCGACGGTCCGCCCGAATTAATGGTGACACTTACTAGAGGAGAAAATTCCGACGCCGGAACCGGGTATCGAACCTCGCACCTCTTGCATTGGTGGCAGGCGCTTTTATCGCTGTGCCACGGACCGCCTCATAGATTTCAAAGACGGGGCACCGAAAAGAGGTCTGTACAAATGTTGACCTCAGCTGGGTTCGAACCCAGGACCTTTCGGACGAGAGTCGCACGCTCTACCACCGAGCCACCCAGCTCCCCTCACTAAATACAGTCTACTTCGCGTATAACGAAGGTCGGCTATAACAACACTGTTTCAGAGTTCTCCGACAGCACCCTCCCTAATGACAAGGTCAGGTATAAAAAAAGTCGATAGAACAAAACTGTTTCAGAGTTCTCCGACAGCACCCACCCTAATGACAAGGTCAGATATTTTTTAAAAAGTCGATAGAACAACACTGTTTCAGAGGTCCCGACAGCACCCCTTCTATGTAAATTTACTCGCTTATAACAAACTTCGTATAAAACAACAAGACAAACTGGGTCCCCTGACGATTTGTTATGTGCGGAATTTACTGTACTGTGATCTACAAGAGACGCGGGGGTTCGTGAGGATCTCTGCATCTTGCCGGGACCAGTTCGCATTCCTCTTGCTTGAACGGTTGCGGCGTTTAGTTTTTAAATGACGACAGAGTTAACTTATTCAGCCCCGACACACCACAGCAAGACATGGATCGAGCATGATAGTTCAAGGGTGGTGCCAGAATAGCTTGGCGCCTGTAGGCGCCAAGCTATTCTGGCGCCACCCTTGAACTATCCTGCTCAATCTGTCTCTAGAATTGTCATACAGTCCTTCAGAGGGCAACTTCACAATTTGGGGATTTCGGTCCTGGGGTAGAATGTGTTAAAAATAAAATATGCGCCCAGTGGCAGGGAAAGGGTTAATTAAGTACAGTTTTGTGAAGGGCCAGACTTGTTTTTTTTCTGTATCTGTCCTGCGAATGTAAAAGACAGCGAGTACATTTTTACAACGTGTATTGCCATGAAAATCTCTGAAAGTGAATTTGTTGTCTTTTGCCTTCACGTGTTAGCCAGCTTGTCTGAGAACCGAAAATGGCTGACGTCTTAACCCCTTCAGTGCCCGTTGACGGAAGTCTTCGTCAGTTCAACATCAACAAGCCCTGGGTGTCCCAGCAACATGCATGCAAAGTGGTGTCAGCAAGAGGTATAGATCCTCATGAGCCCCCGCAACTGCGGGGGCTCATGAGGATCTATACCTCTTGCAGTTGGGTGTGTTACAAATTTCTCGGCGCTAAACGGGTTAATAGTTTGTGGGACGCACCGCCTGATGCGGGACGCCACCGCCTGATGTAGGACGTACCGCCCGATGTGGGACGCACCGCCCGATGTGGGACGCACCGCCCGATGTGGGACGCACCGCCCGATGTGGGACGCACCGCCCGATGTGGGACGCACCGCTTGATGTGGGATGCACCACCTGATGTGGGACGCACCGCCTGATGTGGGACGCACCGCCCAATGTGGGACGCATCGCTTGATTTGGGACGCACCGCTTGATGTGGGATGCACCGCCTGATGTGGGACGCACCGCTTGATGTCGGACGCACCGCCCGGTGTAGGACGCACCGCCCGATGTGGGACGCACCACTTGATTTGGGATGCACCGCTTGATGTGGGATGCACTGCCTGATGTGGGACGCACCGCCTGATGTGGGACGCACCGCCCGATGTGGGACGCACCGCTTGATTTGGGACGCACCGCTTGATGTGGGATGCACCACCTGATGTGGGACGCACCGCCTGATGTGGGACGCACCGCCTGATGTGGGACGCTCCGTTTGATTTGGGACGCACCGCTTGATGTGTGATGCACCGCCTGATGTGGGACGCACCGCTTGATGTGGGACGCACCGCCTGATGTGGGGCGCACCGCTTGATGTGGGACGCACCGCCTGATGTGGGACGCACCGCTTGATGTGGGACGCACCGCTTGATGTGGGACGCACCGCTTGATGTGGGACGCACCGCCCGATGTGGTGCGCACCGCCTGATGTGGGGCGAACCGCCTGATGTGGGACGCACCGCCTGATGTGGGACGCAACCGCTTGATGTGGGACGCACCGCCTGATGTGGGACGCGCTGCCTGCTGTGGGACGCACCGCCTGCTGTGGGACGCACCGCCTGCTGTATACCATCAGTTATAGAACCAGGTTTATTTCTCAAAGGGTATTGTATTATTAGGTGGGAGTCTCGGGGCGTCAAGCTGCTCAAGCACTACCTTTGAGCTATTTAGCTCGCTTCTTTTTTTGCTCTGCTAGTGTTAAAACGGAGAGATTTGGCTGACCCCGTTTGTTTTGTTTCAGCTCACCACGAGTGCGCTTACAAGCACATACGTGTTTGCTGTCTTGTTGCCTTGTCCCAAGCAGTCGTATGTTTTAGCGTCTTTATTTCTGTTTTATGCTTAAATAGCGGCGCTAAAACAGAGGCATAAGTTTTTCACGACTTCTTACATGTTGAATTTTGCATAATTTCAGATGAATAATCCGCCGAAAAGGAGCGACATTTACTCATTCAGCCCGACGCACGTATTTCCCAAATTTCGGAGGCGTCATCTAACAACTATGCACCTGTTGCAGGAGATCGATCGCCCATGATAATTCAAGGGTAGTGCCAGATTAGCTTGGCGCCTGTCGGCGCCAAGCTAATCTGGCACTACCCTTGAATTATCGTGGTCGACCCATCTCCAGCTGTAGTGCGTCAGGGCTGAATGGGTTGAGTTGAAGAGTGCACGTCCTTGAATTGTACAATGAGTGCCGTGGGGGAGTTGTTTCCCTTTGACAGATAATAAAATGACAGCGCCAGAAGATTCCAAGGAACAATTGGAGATACTATTCATTATCGGGGGAATAAGTCACAGGAGTACACACTCTACCAGAGTATTATAATATTGATTTGAGGTCTCCAGCTTAACGCCAGTGCACTTGCTCCTCGAGAGTGGAATCGAGACCAACAAATGATGAGCATTGTGACAGTTTTGGAATCAACGGAAATGGCTTCAGTGTTTCCGATGATTCCAAAAACGTTGCATTTCTTTTGCTAGTTAGTATATTTCACTCTTGTGCTGCATACACTTATTGCTCCTAAGACGACAACCTCGTAAAAGGCAGAGATTCTCGCGAGCTCTTGCATCCGCAGGAGTTTATGAAAATTAATCCTTCTTACAGCATGATCATTCCTTTGCATCCACTCATGGCATCTAAAACATCATCCAGCTTGCTTATGTACATCACCGCCTGTGAGTCATAAACAGAAATCGAGCTTTGACCATAAATTCACTTGATGATGATGATGATGATGCTGTCCACTTTTAATGCGCATCCACTCCATGCTAGCAGCATGCGCATTGCGCAAAAATAAATAAATAAATTTTATAAATAAAAAATAATAAATAAATTAATTAATTAATTAATTAATTAATTAATTAATTAATCAATTAAATAAATAAATAAAACAACACGCAACTTTTGATGTACTGGAGACTGGTTGACCCCCGTGTCTAGTTATATATGGGCAATTTCCACAATGCTCCCCTTGTTTTTCTGACCGGGCTGAGTGACCCCAACCATGATTGACTCTTCGGCTGAAATATTTCTTCTTCGCGCACCGAACGCCGATTGCTTCGTCCCTTGACCCTTGTGTGTGTTCACAGTCTCTCTAGCAACATCTTTGCGTGCAAGAGGCATAGACTCTCGCAGGAGCTCGTGAGAATCTATGCCTCTTGCTGCCATAGGCAGCCCAACTGCATCCTCAGACTGAGATAGACATCGTAGTTTAAGACTGAGACTATATTCTCATCAATGGAAGGAACCGCCATCACAGATATAGGCTAACTACAAAGCAGTCATCCGCGCACTTGTGTCAACATCTCCCATTGGTCAGAAGCCATCCCGCCTCCTTGTGTCAACAGCTCCCATTGGGCAGCAGCCATCCACCTCTTTGTGTCAACATCTCCCATTGGCTAGAAGCCAAGGACGCCATGTTTCTTTGATTTACTCGGGCTGATCAGCTCGCCGAATGTGATGAGTCCTTACCGCGCGAATAACCTTCTTTTTGCCGCACCCTGCCCGGGAAGAATGGATCGTATCGATAGAGTTATAGATCCTCACCTCATGGTCTAAAGCAGCCTAGGAAGGTAGATGTAAATGACGCTGAACCGTGTAAGCATACTGTCTTTTTCGCATTGAACTGTGCATCCTATTCTCGGAGAGAGAAGCACAGCAAAGTTGTTATGTCTATAAACTCCTATTACTTTCTTCGTATGAGGAAAATGGATGCAAACATTTTCCATTTCACAGACAGATCTAGGCTTAGAGGATGTGTCTCAGGCGCGGATGGGCTGGAGATGGTATGAAGTGATGATTGATGGAAAGGGGGGAGGGGAAGCGAAGGGGGAAGGGGGGGTGGGTGGGCAGTTTCGACTGGGTTTGCTGTTGCTGTTGCTGTTTCTTGTTTGTTGCAATGACACAGGGGTGGAGGGGTGGAGGTGGATGCTGGAGCCCAGAAAAACTTGTCAGGAACGGGATGTAGGTCTGATATCTTTCGGCTTAATGAAACATCTGGAGTTAGAAAAAGGACCACGAAAGATTGGTTGTGAGATTCTTATGACCGTGACCCCCTCCCTCTCCCCCTCTCTTCCTCCCCCTCTCTTGATTCGCGCAAGAAATTCTCGTCAACAAAACGTATGGCTCTTCATGAGATCGTGAACATCTGTGTTTTTTTGCAGGCGCAAGACGCCGGCCGCTGTTCGGCCCGCGCACAAAGTGCGCGGGCCGAACAGTGGCAGACGTCAGCCCGTCTGCCTTTGTTTGCTGGGTAGAGCCAGAAAATTCAAAATCTTTTCAACTTCACCAGCATTGAAACAGGAATAGCCGATGCTGAGCTAGTTAAACGAGGCTGAACCTGAAACAGAAAGAAAGTATAAGGGCCATATTTAAAATCTGCACGATGTACGTCGTCACGAGGATCTATGCCTCTTGCAGATAAAATGGGACGTGAAGGAACTATTTCCCCTGAGGGTTCATGAGGATCTATGCCACCTGGGCACGAAAAGAGTTCCCTCTGCACTGTGTGTACACTTCTGTGACAAGACGGTCCGACAGATTGGATTCTATGATAATAGTGTCTGTCTGCTTGGAGGGTTCGCGGGGAACCATGTTAGCTACCAGTGAGTAGAATACCGTCGGGCCTATACGTCGGCCGCAATGGGCCCGCTCACAATCGTATTAGTGTAATCCACGGTCGTGCGCGGGCCCACTGCTGGCCGACGAAGGCCTGTTGGTTTGTTGCTCACCGTGTTGGTTCTTGTCTGGTAGTGACGGTGCTTTTGTGATGAACATGAATACAGCGAATGCCTTTCCACCCTCACGACGGCACAGAGTTTCATGAGTTCCCGCAGGGTGAGAGCAATCTACGACGGGTGCATCATACTTCAGCCGTTGCGAGGTCAATAAATATCTGTGCTTTTAACCCTTGTCATTCGGAATACACCAGTGTGTGAAATAAGTTTGACTAAAATAGTTCAAGGGTAGTGCCAGAATAGCTTGGCGCCACCACCCTTGAATTAAAGCCATTGGTCTGTATCATTAATTATCTGTAAGTACTATAATGTAGCTTGCATATGGCAGTGTACAAATCTGAAGATTTTAGCCTCAGTATGATGTGTGTTAACAGGTCGTGAGGTTTTCACTGTAGCGACTGGTCCTTTGTGATCTGATAATAGAAATTCAGTGAACGCCGACCACCTCACAGACGGCGCAGATCAACGTGAACCCATACGATCTGGATAGGCAGATCTGGCCCTATATGGCCACTGTTCCCCGCATTTCACATCCGTGTTTTTCTAGCAGTGATGGAGGTCGGGAGTTCGGGGTGAGATGCATGTACCACACTATCTGACATTTGAGGAGACCATGTTAGGTCTTGTCGACGGGTCGACGACACAGGATGTCATTGCGGGGACCGTCTCTCGTTTGATCCCTTTCCGTTCCAGATAAAATACGAACACCACCCATCTGCAAGAGACACAGAGCTTCATGAGCCCTTGCATCCGCGGGGGCTCATGATGTTCTTGGCCTCTTGCTGCCCCCATTAATATCTATGTTCTTTGTTGCATCGGGCTATTTGACGTTGACGTTGTCAGGTCCAACTCTGTAGCTGTCTGCTGTGTTTTTGACTTCATCATGACGTCAAGGTCTCATAACCCCAGCCTTCACAGGAAAACGGGTGCAAAGTGGTTTCAGCAAGAGGTACAGATCCTTATGAGCCTCCGCAGTGGCGGGGCCCATGAGGATCTATACCTCTTTATGATGTGTGGTGTTGAAATTGTCTCCACGGCAGTGAGAACCTTAATATATTTCTTTTATGGTCTTGGTTGTTTGGAGTTGATGGTCTTGGTTGTTTGGAGTTGATGGTCTTGGTTGTTTGGAGTTGATGGTCTTGGTTGTTTGGAGTTGATGGTCTTGGTTGTTTGGAGTTGATGGTCTTGGTTGTTTGGAGTTGAATGCTTCACGGTGTAACTCATTCGCGGCCAGCCGCATCCGGATGCGCGGCATAAGCCGCGCATCCGGATGCGGCTGGCAGCGAATGAGTTAAGCCAAAACTTGTCTGTTCACGTGCACCAAAGGGTTAATTTTTTTAACTCCCAGAGCCAACCGCGAAATCACGGTAGGTCGATGTTGTTAGTCCTACATTATTTACGCCTATATTTGGCCCCATTTTACATCTGTGGTCTTTACGCCAATGTCCGTCATTTTACAGTCGTTTGACGAGGATTCGTGATCACTTGCTGCCAAGGGGTTAACGGGGAAACTCATACAACAAGCTGAGTACGTTAGTGTAGTGGACTAGTCTGAAATGCGAGCCCTTTTCTTTTTGAGGGTGAAATTGTGGTGACTCAGACACTCTTTGAAGTATTCATCCTTTTAGGGGACGAAAAAAAAAAAGAAAAATTGAAGCACAGCTAGGGAGGGTACAAAAATTGAATTACCTTTCTTTCACTGTCAGGCGGAGAATCGACATCAAAGCCCAACTGCCTCCTACGCCCAAGGAACAAATATATATTGTTTAAATCTGTGGTAGTAGGTGGAATAGATTTTCATGAGTCTTCGCAGTTGTAGGGGTTCGACACTCGTGTTCTTGAGAGACAGTTTTGGTCAGATCAGTGTTGCTAGGCTAGTTTTCTGCGGGCGGTACACCAGAGCCACCGAGGCTAACCGTCGCTGAGACTCCTCGTGGACTCAAACTGAACAATTTGTAAAGGTTTTAATTACGAGATGTATGTTAACTCGTTCTACCCCAGACACACCACAGCAAGATATGGATCGACCATGATAGTTCAAGGGTGATGCCAGAATAGCTTGGCGCCTATGGGCGCCAAGCTATTCTGGCATCACCTTGAACTATCATGGTCGATCTGTGTCCTGCTCTGCAATGTGGTCTTCAGAGGACAACGGCAAAATGTGGGGATTTCGGTCTTGGGGTACAATGAGTTAAAAGGTCATTTCAATGAGCGACTTAGCTCACTGCTGCTTCCGCTAGGTGGCGTAAACAAAGTAGGGGCTAAATTCGGCATTCTCAGTGTTTTAGTTGATCCCTGTCCGTGCACATTATATTGGGTCCTCGTGACATACCGTATGCCACGGGTGTGTCGTGATCTGTTCACAGGCTTTCGTTTTCAATGGTATATCGCACAGTAGGACTAGTTAATGTGGTTTATTGCGCATGGCGTGTCCGGATCCATTTGTTTTCTATGTCATCCAATCGGGCACCGAGTTTAGGAGCGATACACCTGCGGCCTGTAGTGTAGCGCGAGTACTGAAGCCTATGCACACGAACAGCAATCACCTAAGACACCGAGAATACTGACTTTTCCCCTAATGTGAGCAGCGACACCACACGGCAGCAGGAAAAGACAATTTCAGCTAAGTCGACCATTTTAAAATGACAGTGGACTGGTGTAATATTGCACCCGTGTTGTGACCGTATACTTCAAGAGGAGTATACTGACGAGCAAAAGAAATGTTTCCGATGATTCCGATTATGTCGCATTTCTTTCGCTCGTCGCTGTATGTTATATTTTCTGAGTTGCTTCTGGTCGAACAACATTTTTTTCATGACGAAGGCGATGCAGTGAAAGAGTATGGGCACATAAAACAAGTTGTATCAGGCACTACAATTGACTTGCACCGTGCCCTGTCTATTTCTTACAAACTGTCAAAAGGCAAAAAAGATTATGTGTGCTGCGGAGGCATGGAAATGACGAGATTTGACAATTACGGTCGATCTAGCCTGATCGTCCATCCATCTTACATATTCCATTGGGACTGATGTAGAGGGAGAATGCCCCGTGCGGACAAAAGGGAGTGAGTCCACTTTGTAAGAAAAGCATGATTTTCATTGTTATACATGAACATCCCGCTTTTCACAAAAATGATTTCTTTTGTGTTTTCCTTCGCAAGATAGGACTAGTCGATCGGGCGTGGTCAAGCCATCCTCACGGTCCATCCGTCTCGCACGGTTGGCCCTTGAGTGTGAAAAAGCTATCAACCTCATCATTGACCAATTCGTGGTAGCACTGGTGGCCAGCGGCCGGTAATGACAAAGTCACGGGATCCTAGCGGCTGTCCCCCAAAACAACCACGGTGCTAGGAGAGATAGACAAGCAGCCGACTGAAAGTCCAGTGATCTCCCTTGGTCAGAGAACCATGACTGCTCGCCAGTGTTCTCCCTTATCCCTTATTATTCGGAATACACCAGTGTGTGAAGTAAGTTTGACTAAAATAGTTCAAGGGTAGTGCCAGAATCGCTTGGCGCCTAGAGGCGCCAAGCTATTCTGGCACCACCCTTTGAACTAAAGTCATTGGTCTATATGAGTCCTTATCTGTAAGAGTTATAATGTAGCTTGCGTATGGCAGTGTACACATTTCAAGCTTTTAGCCTCAGGATGATATGGGTTAAACAAGGAACGTTGATCACTGTTGACGTTCTATACGCTGAATTTTATTTTTATTTATTTATTTATTTATTTATTGCAAGTCATTTGCGAAAACTACTAGGCTGTTTCGAAATAGACTGAACGCACACGCACGCCGGAGTATGTTGTAGAAGAAAAAACACCCCTTGCTTGTTATGTTGTCGAGATGGATAGTTGTTTGAACGTCAGCCGACACGGGTCAAGGAGCAACAAGATCTGGGGCCGCACGAGGATCTGTGACGTTTTTGCACATCTTGCAGCACAGCGACAGTAGAGAGGTCACTGACGCCGGACGCGTCCCAACAACGAACGAGAATTAAGTCACGCCGGATAACCAGCTTGTATGATAAGCACAGACGACACTCCAAACATCTCCAAGAGACATAGATCCTCATGAGCCTGTTTTGGAGTGTTGCCTATGCTTTCAATTAAGCGCGATCCCGCTGTCGTTCGTGGCTGGGAGTCGTTCGTCTCAAACGTAACCTCGCTAGTAAGACTCAGTTGAAACTGACGGGCCTCCGTTGGAAAATAGAGTAGGGCGAGGCGGTCTATCTACAAACTGGTGCAGTGGGCATAGATCCTCGTGAACAAATGCCGCGGCAGCCTTTAGGCCTCCTGGAGGGTATGCCTTTAACCACACTGGTTGTCTCCATGGATTCACTACACTACGTAGCGAAAAAAAGCAGGCAACAAGTGTGGCCTTTAAAAGAGCTGCTGAGTTCTGCTGAACCCCACAGAAGAGGAAGGGAGGAGGACTGCCAGCGGTCGATAGCGACTAGCGGTCACTGTAGCTTTAATCTAATTTAGTGCGGGCTGAGTGGTCCGGCCATGGCATCCTGTTTAGCAGTATCCGGTTACTGGCCGGGCGCACACACACACACACACACACACACACACACACACAGACCAGTCTCTCGTCCAAACCCTTCCACCTGCGCGGGACATGGACTGTCATGACCTCCTGCAATGCCCCTCCGCACAGATATAAATCTTTATTTTAGCTTCATTCGTCTGCAAGAGGCATAGATTCACATGAGCCCCTACATTCGCAGGGGCTCATGTAAATCTTTGCCTCTTGCTGACCAAGTTGTGAAAACTGAACTGAAAGAGTTGACTTGGACTAGACAGGCAGACAGACAGATAGACAGACGGACGGGCAGACACACCGATAGACAGACAAGCAGGCAAGCAAAGAGACAGACAGGCAGTAGGCAGGCAGGCAGGCAAGCAGACAGACAGGTAGGCAAGCAGGCAGACAGGCAAGCAGACAGGCAGGCAGACAGGTACGCAAGCAGACCGAAAGCCATACAGACAGGCAAGCAGGCAATCAGGCAGACCAACAGACATACAGACCCATAGGCGGACAAGCAGGCAGGAAGACAGGCATGCAGACATAAAGACCGATACACACACAAACACACACACAAACATACAAACGCACACACACACATACACACACGCACGCACGCACAAACGCACGCACGCACACACACACACACTGACACACGTTCACACAGTTGCACGAGCTCGCGCGCTCACACACGCTTAAACACACATTAATGTACGCTTGCCACAGCCTTCCTTATACTGTAGTTTTCTTCTTCTTCTCGAACGCCGTCACATTTGGAGTTTGGCTCTCAAAATGAAATCTGTGGTCTTCTGTAGCGCCTCCACAGGCCCGTACAGTTTTTATATACTGTAGTTATTCTCGTTTTATGATTGAGTCTAGTCTCTGGACGTCACGAATTAGTATTTATGCGAAATCGATATCGATACGTGTTTGTTAATAATCTTGGAAATGAATGAAACTATGTTATGTCAAAAGTTGTGACATAATTTTGTACGTTAATCTATCTGTTTTGTGTTAATATGGTTTGCACTTGTTGTCCACGTTGTTGTCGTTATTGTCCTTGTTGTTGTTGCTGTTGTTGTTGCCGCTATTACTATTGCTGTTCTTGCTGCTGGCTTTTTATCTTTTGTTTTGTTTTGTGGTGTGGTTTTTTTTTTTTTAACTCACTTTGCAGGAGGTATGAAATACCCACATTAAGTTTTGGACTGCACTACAATCAGGAGACACATATGAGATTGACCATGATAGTTCAAGGGTGGTGGCAGAATAGCTTGGCGCCTTTTAGGCGCCAAGCTATTATGCCACCACCGTTGAACTATCATGGTCGAGCCATATCTTGCTGTAGCGTGTCGCGGGCAGAATGAGTTTAGAGTTCGATTTGGTTTGTCTTGCGTCATTTTTGACTGATTATTTACATTGCGTCACTGTTTCATTTTGTTCTGCATTGTGACGTTTATATCAATTAACTTTAGATGTGATCTCTGTGCTGTGAAATGCCCATATTATGCTCTCCATCTCTTGAAAATCTCCGCCAAGCTATCTTTCTTACACCAAGACACTGTACAGGGTCTTTGATTAGACTGCTTCTGTCGACTACATGTAGTCGATCACGAACATCCCAGTAACATCCCACTTACTACTATGCTTGCGTCAGTTGCATGAGTGCGCCGCTTAGTCTTGCGCCAGTCGCTAAGCGCAAGGTACCCCGCTTGTCGCGGAGCACTTTGCATAGCGGCTGGCGCAGGACTAAATTCACTCATGCAACTGTCCCGTTTAGTTTAATTTACAATGACCAGATAACGGCTGCAATCTTACGGCCTTGTTCCAGGCTACGCTCTTCCTGTCTCCATCCTGACCTCAGTTTCAGAGTTTCTCCGCTGTGACTTGGAAATTACGGTGGTGTGCTGGTATATGATTTCGCACCTTTCGGTCGTCAAGGCCGTAAGGTTAAAAATCGCAGACCAACACACCTGCGAAGTCCCAAATCGTAGACCAACAGACTTGTCATCATAACGATACAAGGTTGAATATCCGACGACTCTCTCCGCGCTTTCGGGAAGTGTGATGTAAAACGGTCCAGGAAGTAACATTAGATCATTCTCATGAGGCACTACGAACTACGGGACCCCATGAGGATCTATGTCACCGATGGAATTTTTTTTAATTTTTACTACAGATGTAATGATAGCTGTTTCTGACAATTTCTGCCCCTGCCTGTCTGTCTCTCTGTCTCTGTCTGTCTGTCTGTTTGTCTGTTTCTATATCTGTCTGACTGTCTGTCTCGATCTCTGTCTCTGTTTTTGTCTGTCTATCTCTGTCTGGCTGTCTCTCTCTCTGTTTCTGTTTCTCTCTGTTTGTCTCTCTCTGTCTGTCTCGCTATCTCTGTCTCTCTATAACTTTGTGCATTATTTGTAGATTATATTAGCAACGGCAAGTTCGAAAAATGGTTGTGCCAGCCGAAACGTTCACCGTTGTAAAATAAAGACTCATCATTGTCTCTGTGTCTGTCAGTCTGTCTGTCTCTGTGTCTCTGTCTGTCTGTCTTTCTCTCTCCCTCTCTCTCTCAGTCTCTCTCTCTCTCTCCCTCTCTCTTTCTTTCTCTCTCTCTCTCTGTCTCTGTCTGTCAGTCTGTCTGTCTGTCTGTCTGTCTCTGTCTCTCTCTGTCTCTCTCTCTCTCTCTCTCTCTCTCTCTCTCTCTCTCTCTCTCTCTCTCTCTCTCTCTCTCTCTCTCTCTCTCTCTCTCTCTCTCTCTTTGTCTCTCTCTCTCTTTCTCTCAGTCTCTCTCTAACATATGCAACATAATATCAAAGAAACTTAACATTTTAGCCAAATTAAAATATATCACCGATGTAGAAACACGTAAACTGTTCTTTAACGCCCACATCAGGTCACATATCGACTTATTCTTCTACAATGTGTGATGGAGCAAGGGAGGTCCAGTTAAAGAGACTGAACTCTCTTCATCGTAGAGCCACAAAACTTATCCTACCTGACCCTAACTCAACTACCGATAATAAATTGAAAACCATGAAGATTCTTCCCCTGAAAAATCATTTAATGTACAATAAGGGAATAATTATGTTCAAAACATTGAATAGCAAAATGCCTGATTATATTAAGAAACTATTTTCCTTTCCATCACCAACGTACTCAAGATCAAGGCAATTCATTATTGTACTACGACCTAGAATCGATCTCTACAAGACAAGTTTAGCGTTCTCAGGCCATAGCCTGTGGAACACTTTGCCTAGGAATGTTACAACATCAACAACCCTTTCGTATTTTAGAGCCAGTATTTTCAATTACCTCACGTCATTATCTTAATACTTTCACTGTGACCCTATATTACTCAGTGCCTGCGTGCAAGCGCGTGTTTGTGTGTGTGTGCACGTTTTTGTTGTTTTTGTTGTTGTTTTGTTGTTGTGTTGTTTTGTTTTGTTTTTATATCATTTATCAATATTTTTTCCCAATATAATATTTTTACACTGTGTGCATTATATGCAGATTAGATTTTAAAAAATGGTTGTGCCAGCCAAAACTTTCACCGTTGTAAAATAAAGAATCATTGTCATTATCTCTCTCTCCCACTCTCTTTCTTTCTTTCTTTGTCTGTCTGTCTGTCTGTCTGTCTGGCTGTCTGACTGTCTGTCTGTCTGTCTGTCTGTCTGTCTGTCTGTCTGTCTGTCTGTCTCTCTCTCTCTCTCTCTCTCTCTCTCCTCTCTCTCTCTCTCTCCTCTCTCTCTCTCTCTCTCTCTCTCTCTCTCTCTCTCTCTCTCTGTGCACGTCTCAGTGATGTTGGAGATCGTGTCTTGATTGAGCGCCTGCACGAAACGTCTTTGCCACGATGACTCGTGATGACCCCACAGCATGGCGTGCGGCCGGACAGTCAGTGTGGAAAAGTCGACTATACTCCCTGCGTGTAATGTTGCCTGTTAAAAGATCCACAGAACACTAGATGATAGCCCGGATCTGCCTCGCTAGACGTGTCCGTCTGGAATATGAAAGAGAGGTTTCTTTCGCAACGTGAACGACTTCCGACAGCAGCATGTGGCGAGAAGGGACCAAGGGCGGGACAACAAGAAGCCGGGGCGGGATGCATACCTTGCAGGAGACTTGTCCTTGAAGTCTTACATGGATTGGAGGCCAAGGCCAAGTCCGGGACGAGGTGGGGTTGATTGATTGTACATTGCTTAACGTCCCGACAGCAACAAGGCTTTCTCAGGACGTAAGGGACAAGGTGGGGAGGGGGTGGGGTGGGGTGCGGTGGGGGTGGGAGTTGGGGGTGGGGGGGGGGGGGGGGTAGATTAAGTTGGGCTCGCAGCAGATAATAATAATTTTATCTTCTTCTAGTCACTTTTTTTTGGCTCACGGGGAAGGGAGGAGGTATGTAATTTATTTTGTTATTTTGTCAGTGGCACTTTTGATCATCAATAGGTCACGGCCTCTTTCTTTAACTCATTCAGCCCGGCGCACGTATTTCCCAAATTTTGGATGCGTCACTAACGACTATGCTGTGACCTGTTGCAGGAGATGGATCGACCATGGTCATTCAAGGGCAGTGCCAGATTAGCTGGGCGCCGACAGGCGCCAAGCTAATCTGGCACTGCCCTTGAATTATCATGGTCGATCCATCTCCTGCTGTAGTGCGTCAGGGCTGAATTGGATAATACCGTCCCTTTGGTATCTCGCTAAAGCTGAGAAAACATACCCCAGTCTGTGTGCCGCGGCATTCGTCGCTCTGTGTGTGCTGGTCTGTGAATTTGGACCTTACGGCTTCCAGTCGTTCAAAATCCACAGACCAGCACACAAAATGAAAGGATGTCCGAAGGCCAAGCCGTACGTGACTGTGTGCTCATCATGTCTGCTTAAGATAAGATTGATATCGCTGGATTCCCTGTTCTCCCTCATTTTCAAGATGTACATGGAACCGGGGTCCAACCAGGAAGAGGTGAAGATTGTCGTGACTCCCTGCAGGTGCATCTTGCAGACGGACAGGTTGAGGGGTGGGGTGGGGTGGGGGGGGTGCGGTGCGGTGGGGGTGCGGTGAGGAGCTGAAGGAGTGTTACTCGCTGCCGCACGGTTTGTAATAAGAAGTAGGCATTACGACAGCGTATCCTCAGACACGTTCCCGATGGGTACGGAGATTAGTGGTTGACGTCAGCTGGTCCCCTTTCTTCCACCCCCTGTCTCGAGTATTGTTACAGTTGCACGATTGATCTTTGCTCACTGGGACTGCACCGGTTTTTTGACACTCTTTCACTTCCAGAGCCGTTCAGATGTATTGTCTGGCAGTGTTGTGTGTACATTCAGGTATACACCCCTTTCGCCGCCAGCCAATCACACTGCAGATTAGGTTTCTGCTGATTTCAAGGCCAAAGAGCGCAAAGTCGTCCAGGGAACGTGAATACACAGTGTTGTCAGCAACAGGCACAGATCCTCATGAGCCCCCGCAATTGCGGGGGCTCATGAGGATCTATGCCTCTTGCCTCTTAGTTGACAAATGCCGCGCTGGCACTGAATTAGGCACCTCCTTTGAACTGTCATGTCATTAAAATGTTAAACTTTCGATGCGAACTTTATTTATTTATTTATTTATTTATCAATTATTTATTTATTATTAAGAGATTGAACGTTTCTTAAAAGATTCTAAACAAACTTTGATCACAAAACTTTCCGATTTGTTGTGATTTTGTGTGCCTTTGGGTTTTACCATCGGTAAACCTCATTGCACGCAGACAGTTCTCTCATGGTTATGTCCCTTGCTTTGCTTCGAGATAGTCGTTGTACTTACGGTGGCAAAAGACCAACAATGTGCCTACAGGGGAATGGTATTAGGCCCTTTTCAGCACGATATAAACATGTTTTGACTTTAGACGTTACCACTGAGGCATCGAGGTTTTCCAATCTCCGCTCGATTATACTTTGAACTGAGTTGTTTATATATCTTTTAAAAAAATAAATTATTTGTTTATTTATTTATATGTTTATTTTTATTTTATTTTATTTTATTTTATTTTATTTTATTTTATTTATTTATTATTTATTTATTATTTATATTTATTATTTATTCTTAATTATTATATTATTTATTTATTTGTTTGTTTTTTATTAATTATTTTTTATTATTTATTTATTATTATTATTATTATTTTATTTATTATTTATTTATTTATTTTATTTTATTTATTTTATTATTTTATTTATTTATTTATTTATTTATTTATTTTTTTTTTTTTGGGGGGGGGGGGGGGTGTTTACAACTGCTTGAGGAGGTAAACCCTTATCTGCCGGGGCGAGTCGAACGCCACCCATCTGCAAGAGATATAACCCTCATGAGCCCCGCAGTCGCACTACTTACCACAGTCACACAAACTTACTGCAGTCGCACTAACTTACCGCAGTCGCACTAACTTACCACAGTCACACTACCTTACCACAGTCCCACTAACGTACCGCAGTCGCACTAACTTACCACAGTTGCACTAACTTACCTCAGTCGCACTAACGTACCGCAGTTGCACTAACTTACCGCAGTTGCACTAACTTACCACAGTCCCACTAACGTACCGCAGTCGCACTAACTTACCGCAGTTGCACTAACTTCAGTCGCACTAACTTACCGCAGTCGCACTAACTTACCACAGTTGCACTAACTTACCACAGTCGCACTAACTTACCACAGTCGCACTAACTTACCACAGTCCCACTAATGTACCGCAGTCGCATTAACTTAAGGCAGTTGCACAAACTTACCACAGTCGCACTACCTTACCGCAGTCGCACTAACTTACCACAATCGCACTAACTTACTGCAGTCGCACTAACTTACCGCAGTTGCACTAACTTACCTCAGTTGCACTAACTTTTTCCGCAGTCACACTAACTTACTGCAGTTGCACTAACTTACCTCAGTTGCACTAACTTACCGCAGTCGCACTAACTTACCACAGTTGCACTAACTTACCACAGTCGCACTAACTTACCACAGTCCCACTAACGTACCGCAGTCGCACTAACTTACCGCAGTTGCACTAACTTACCACAGTCGCACTACCTTACCGCAGTCGCACTAACTTACCACAGTTGCACTAACTTAACACAGTCGCACTAACTTACTGCAGTCACACTAACATACTACAGTCACACTAACTTACCACAGTCGCAGTAACTTACCACAGTCCCACTAACGTACCACAGTCGCACTAACTTACCGCAGTTGCACTACCTTACTGCAGTCGCATTAACTTACCACAGTTGCATTAACTTACCACAGTCCCACTAACTTACCACAGTCCCACTAACGCACCACAGTCGCACTAACTTACCGCAGTTGCACTAACTTACCGCAGTCACACTAACTTACCGCAGTCAGACTAACTTACCGCAGTCGCACTAACTTACCGCAGTCGCACTAACTTACCACAGTCGCACTAACGTACCGCAGTTGCACTAACTTACCACAGTTGCACTAACTTTCCGCAGTCGCACTAACTTACCACAGTCGACCTAACATACCACAGTCGAACTAACATACCACAGTCGCACTAACTTACCACAGTCGCACTCACTTACCGCAGTCGCACTAACTTACCGCAGTCGCGGGGGCTCAGGAGGATTTATGTCTCTTCCACTCCTGCGTTCTTCATGTCTATTTTTTCGTCCCCGTTACTTAGTGGCGTTCTTCGGGAGTAGGTCGGGCAGTGTCCAATGGTTCCAGACGCGAAATCCCTCATCACTTGCAGGGAAGAGGTTAATGTGATTGAGATAACCCTACTCTCCTCTAACTCATTCAGCCTTGACGCACTACTACAGCAGGAGATGGATCGACCATGATAATTCAAGGGTAGTGCCAGATTAGCTTGGCGCCTGTCGGCGCCAAGCTAATCTGGCACTACCCTTGAATTATCATGGTCGATACATCTCCTGTACCAGGTGCATAGTCGTTAGACGACGCCTCCACAATGTAGTGGGAAATACTGACGTGCGTCGGGGTGAATGTGTTAATAGCGCCGTGTCAAACAGGAGAGATGGTCAGCCGGGAAACGAGCGTCCGCGCTCTGTCACTGCCATTCGGTGCTCTCGAGTCGTTGCTATGACTACAGCCATTCACCCCCTTCGCTTCTGGGATGCAACAAACACCAACCAGCTGCGCAGACCCTCTAAGCGTGCTCCTTCATTGTCAGAACGTCTTCGTTGCATACACGACGTCAAACTAAACTAACTAACTAACTAACTAACTAACTAACTAACTCAGTAGGTAACTTAGTGAATCATTAAGCCAGTCAGTCGGTAAGGATTAACTAACCAGCCAACTAAATAACGAACTAAGTATGTAAATAGGTAACTAAGTAAGTGAGTGAGTCAGTGGGTCAGTAACCAAGCAACAAAACAACCAAGTTAGTAAGTAAGCAAGTAAGTCTTCGTTGCTCACACGATGTCAAAGTATCTAACTAACTAACTAATTGAGTCAGTACGTCAGTCAGTCAGTAAGTCAGAAATAATTAAGAAACCAACTAAATGACTATGTAAGTACGTAACTAAGTAAGTGAGTGAGTGTCAGTCAGTGAGTCAGTAAGTCAGTAACCAACCAACCAACCAACCAACCAACCAACCAACCAACCAACCAATTAACCAACCAAACAACCATCCAACCATCCAACCAACCAAGTAAGTAAGTAAGCAAGTAAGTAAGTAAGCGAGTAAGTAAGTAAGCAAGTAAGTAAGTAAGCGAGTAAGTACAGTTTTCTCCGCTTAGAGCAAGGTCGGATATAAAATGTCGGATATAGCAACTCTTTTTCCTCAGGTCCCGTCAGCACTCTACGTCAATTACTTCACATATAATAAACACCGGATACAACAACAACAACATGTGGGTCCCCTGGCGATTTGTTACATCCGAAGTTTGCTGTGAAACTAACTAACTATCTGCGAATTAACCAACTAACTATGAACGGACGTCAGTACTAAGTAACTGCCAATCAACCAACTAACTACGAACGGACGTCAGTACTAACTAACTGCCAATCAACCAACTAACTACGAACGGACGTCAGTACTAACTGACTGCCAATCAAACAACTAACTACGAACGGACGTCAGTACTAACTAACTGCCAATCAACCAACTAACTACGAACGGAAGTCAGTACTGAAGCAATGACTAAAAAACTCTTCCCACATCAAACTTGCTCCTTGTGCAAGTGGCATAGATTCTCATGAGCCCCCGCAAGGCGGGGGCTCATGAGAATCTATGCCACTTGCAAGCTCAATTTAAATCCGAGTTCCTCATCCGACAGGTGTTCCGCCCTCTCCAATAGTTCCAGAGACATAATTCATGGCTGTTGGCGGTAAATGGGCTTGAGATAACCACACGTCCGGCTCTTCCAGGGAAAGACAACTTAGGTAGTCCCGACCAGCAAATGGCGATTAACGATTGGTTAGTTTGAGGGATGATCTGGCTGGCCGCGATGGCTCATCAAGTGGTTTCCTTCGTTTCCTGACGGGACTTTACCGATGGAGTTTGATTTTGGGCTCATTCACGCTTAACCCCTTAACTGTCGGGAAAACAGGATCCAGGTGCATGAGACATAGATCCTCATGAGCTCGCGCCACGGCGGTGGCTGATGCGAATCTATGCCTCTTGCTGAGACCAATTTGTCTTTAGGTTTTAGCCCTGGGTTTGCGGTGTTAAATTTCAAGAAAGATATAAAAACGCAAACTGTGCCCGCTGTCATTAGGTTATTGCTGACTCGGAGGCATCTGTTCATGGGCAGTATACCAGATGCTGGAGATGGATTGATCATGATAGCTCAAGGCTGATGCCAGAATAGCTTTGCCGCCTCCACGACAGTATGTCTAAAAGGTGACTGAGTATGCTAGATTCCTGAACGTAAGCTGTTGGTTTGTATGGTTTGCTACATCGCCAAAACGTTACAGAATTGAGAGTTTGTATGGTTTGCTACATCGCCAAAACGTTACAGAATTGAGAGTTTGTATGGTTTACTACATCGCCAAAACGTTACAGAATTGAGAGTTTGTATGGTTTGCTACATCGCCAAAACGTTACAGAATTGAGAGTTTGTATGGTTTGCTATATCGCCAAAACGTTACAGAATTGAGAGTTTGTATGGTTTGCTACATCGCCAAAACGTTACAGAATTGAGAGTTTGTATGGTTTGCTCTATCGCCAAAACGTTACAGAATTGAGAGTTTGTATGGTTTGCTACATCGCCAAAACGTTACAGAATTGAGAGTTTGTATGGTTTGCTACATCGCCAAAACGTTACAGAATTGAGAGTTTGTATGGTTTGCTATATCGCCAAAACGTTACAGAATTGAGAGTTTGTATGGTTTGCTACATTGCCAAAACGTTACAGAATTGAGAGTTTGTATGGTTTGCTACATCGCCAAAACGTTACAGAATTGAGAGTTTGTATGGTTTGCTACATCGCCAAAACGTTACAGAATTGAGAGTTTGTATGGTTTGCTACATCGCCAAAACGTTACAGAATTGAGAAGTTCCTCCAGGACAACACAAACCGGAAGGTCATAAATGAACTGGACAGGTAACTGTACGTTAAATACATATGCGATGGCGTTGGATATGCTTAAACATAGCTACGATGTATACAAGTAACTATAATAATAATAATACATAGTATTTATATGGCGCATTTCTCATATTTATAATATAACTCAATGCGCAGGACATAGCCGCGAACTGAACCCAACAAGCACGCTCACGTGAATCACGCGCATTCCCTCACACACTGTACATAAACACAGAACATTCACGTGGTGCTAAGGGCAAGCTCAAACTATCATTAATGCAAAACATTTGGAAGCTATTGATAAGCAGTCTCTCCAATTCGACGAAAACGGATATCTTATTAACAATGCGACAATCGATGTTCAATGCGGTGATGGATATAAAGTAAAGGACACTGTGGCTTTTGTCTGTAATTTGGGTCTTATCACGCGTGGTCGTAATGCCCGAAAATACTGACCAGAAAACACATTCATTTTTGGTGACTAATTTTTTCAGCTGTGAGGACACAAATCGACAGTTAGCATGGACTCTAAACGCACTACGATCCCAATGCGCAAAAGGCCATCAGGCCGACGTCGGCCCGATGGTCATTTTGCCCATTGGGATAGTCCTTCAGGCCGCCTGTACTTGGGACTCATTGGCCTGGAAACCATCGCAGATTATGAAGCTTAAAATCTCGACAACCACCTCCGCTCAAGGAGCCGAGATCATACATCGTAATGAGGCTGACCACTCTCAGCAAGGGGCATATGGTCTCGCGAGCACGTGCGACTGCAGGGGGCTCACGAGAATCTCTGTCTTTTGCCTGATGGATCGATATGACCTAGAAACGACCTACGGAGTGAACGTGCTGGTGCATTTGGCGTTTGGCTCACGGCGACCTAGATTCCACAGTTGATGGTCAGTATGTGTAGCAGAAAGTACTTCAGAATAAAGTGTGCGAATTTGCCGGGAAGGGATAGCGTGGGAGGGGGGAGGGGGAGGGGGTGTGCCGAGTGTGTGTTGGCAAGGGTGTGGGTTGGAGAAAGTTGGAGAGTGGGTGGGGGATGTGGACGTGGACGGGTGGAGAGACAGGGGCGAGATTGGGGGGGGGGGATAGGGAGGGAAGTGGGAGGTTCAAGGCACGTTTGGGACAGTGAAGCGTGCTCGAGACTTTCACCCGAACGGCCCTGGGTGAGACTCCTGATGCCGGCCGGTGTGGGTAGGAGTGTTGTCTTTGAACCCATTTAGCCGCGAGTCCCTACAGCAGGAGATGAATTGACCATGATAATTCAAGGGTGGTGTCAGATTAGCTTGGCGCCTTCAGGCAGGCGCCAAGCTAATCTGGCACTACCCTTGAATTATCATGGTCAATCCACCTCCTGCAAATGGTACATAGTCGTTAAGTAACACTTCCAAAATTTGGGAAATGCGCCCATGGCGCTAATAACCTGCCGAGTCCGGCAATAGTTCGCTTTGCCCTCACTCACGCCTGCTTTCCTTAAAGAAAACAGCGCCTCAGGCGCTGCGCACCGGCTGTGAACTTTTCAGCTCAGAGGGATAACCCATGGTTGTCAGTAGCGCTTTTGGCTGAGGCGATTCCTGCTGGAATCGCCTCAACCAAAAGCCCTGCCGACAGCCAATGGGTGAGGGTCACTGACAGATGGTCTGAAAATCACCATCAACGCTTCGCAACTAACACGTAAAGTCTTCACGTCAAGTGCAAACACGTTTGGCTAGTTCGCCGCACATGTCCTCAATCACTCAGTCTCCAGTAGGACGAGAACATACAGAAACTGTTCGGCGATTGGGGTCAGAATCAGTGGGTATCACACGCAACAGTCGAGAAACTTTTTCGCTGTTTCTTTGTTTTTCTGTCGGATGTGGTTCTATGTACATTATTCCCCTCTTCCCAGTGCGCAAAGGTCCTCGGACCTAAGTCGGTCGTAGTGGGCCCACGCACGACTGTATATTTGCTACATCCTTTCGTGTTCTGGGTTGTGCGTCCTCGAGAATCTCTTGGCTTGACTTCGCGAACGAAGATTTTATAGGAGTTGCCCATGACGTCTGCAGGCTTGTTCGTGGCTGCGGAGGCCAATCCGAGACAGGCAGGTTCGACCGCAGTGGCTGCAGGGGAAGGTATGGCCAGGGTTCTGAGCTGCGGCATCTCTGTTTTTTCTCCTGAGCCGCTTGTCCTTAAGGCTAGCTCTGTGAGAGTCCTCAAAGGAGACAGCTGCCTTGTAAATGGTGGAGCGCCAGGTGTCACGGTCCGCAGCAAGCGATGACCACTGGTGGTGGTCGATTTGGCAGGCACTAAGTGACTTCTTGAGACAGTCTTTGTATCTCTTCTTTGGTGCCCCTCTGTCACGGTGTCCAGTAGCAAGCTCGCCGAACAGGGTGATCTTTGGTAGGCGATGATCCTCCATCCTGGAGACATGCCCCGCCCAGCGGAGCTGTGTCCGCAGCAGCAAAGCCTCGATGCTCACAGTTTTAGCCTGTTCAAGGACCTCGACGTTGGTGACATAGTCACTCCAGTGAATGCCCAGGATGGTACGCAGGCAGCGCTGGTGGAAGCGTTCGAGGAGTCGTAGTTGGCTGCGGTAGAGGGCCCAGGACTCGGAACCATACAGCAGGGTGGTGAGGACCACAGCTCTGTACACGCTGATCTTGGTGCCTGTTTTCAGCTGTTGATTGTGCTACACCCGCTTGAAAAGTCGCCCGAAAACGCTGTTCGCTTTTGCCAGCCTGCTGTCAAGCTCCTTGTCCAGCTTGGCGTCCGACGTGATAATGCAGCCAAGGTAAGTAAACTGGTGCACTGACTTTAGTTCAGACTCGCCAATGGTTATGTGAGGAGGGCGATACACTCTCTTGGGTGCCGGCTGATGGAGGACCTCTGTCTTTTTCAGACTGACCTCGAGTCCAAAGAGCTGGGCAGCATCTGCGAAGCAAGACGTGATGCGCTGCAGGGCTCTCTCTGTGTGTGCAACGAGGGCAGCATCATCAGCAAAAAGCAGCTCACGAATCAGTTGGTCTAGGGTTTTCGTGTGGGCCTGCAGTCGTCTGAGGTTGAACAGGCTGCCATCGAGACGATACCTGATGTACACTGCATCGTCATCATCGAGGTCCACTGTGGCCTGCTTCAACATCATGCTAAAAAAGATGGTGAAGAGGGTCGGTGCCAGCACGCAGCCCTGCTTTACGCCGTTGAGAATAGGGAATGGTTCTGAGAGGTCATTGTTGAGTCTGACCTGACCTTGCTGGTCCTCGTGTAGCTGGACAATCATGTTGAGGAACTTTGGGGGACAGCCAAGTCGCTCCAGGATCTGCCACATGCCTTGCCTGCTTACAGTGTCGAACGCTTTTGTTAGGTCGACAAATGTTACGTACAGCCCTTTGTTCTGCTCGCGGCACTTCTCCTGTAGCTGTCTCAGCACAAAGACCATATCGGTGGTGCTCCTGTTTGCTCTGAAGCCACACTGGCCCTCTGGGAGTTGGTCTTCAGCGATGGCAGGTACCAGCCGATTCAGGAGCAGCCTTGCAAGGATTTTCCCAGCAATGGACCTCGAGAATGCTACCAGCATTAACACTTTCTGGAGAGTCCTCCATACACCTCTGTTCGTTCAGAGACTGCCCTATGTGAAAAAGGCGATCGGGCCGATATCGGTCGCCTTTGGCCCGCGCACGGCTGTGCGCGGACCAACGGCGGCCGACGTCGGCCCGATGGCCTTTTGCGCATTGGGTGATGATCATCAGCTGTACACAGTACCCTCAGACTCTTTCCTGTTATTTTCTGTTGTTGGTTTTTTGTTGTTTTTTTCTCACTATTCTCTCTCTGCGCCACGAGCGTGGAATCTATTCACTGAGATATAAATTGTGCGCAATTTAACTGGATGTTCCATTGAATTGGATTGGGGTATTAAATGCAACGTTCGCGGTCCGTGGCGCAGTGGTTAAGGCGCCTGCCACCAATGCCAAAGGTGCGTGGTTCGATACCGGGTTCCGGCGTTGGACTTTTCTCCTCTGGTAAGTGTCACCGTTAATTCGGGCGGACCGTCGGGGGTTCTTTCTCCGGGTACTCCGGTTCTTCCACCCCCCCCCCCCCGCACCCCCCACCCCCCACACTTTGGTACCGGTTTCAGGCCACTTTACAAATTTCAAATACAAGCGATCAAAAATCTCTGTAACTTCAGTAGCTGACTGGCCCTTCGTTTGTCTTGTACTGTGTTTGTCTTAAATGGCGTAAATCCGTGTCTGTTTCGTGAGTGTGTGTGTTGGGTTTCAGGCGCGGCGCTTTGAGTCGATTTCCCCAAAATTGAGATAAAGCGCCTATATAATAACGGTATTATTATTATTATTATTATTTAGCTAACTATTTTCTCGATGTACCGTACGCATTTGTTTTGTTTCAATATAGTCTTTGATAATGGACCAGAAATGTCAATACCAATCAACGTCAGTATTACTGCTCCAAAGTTGACACCCGTTGACCAATGGCCATCGGACCTACTGTGCGCGGGACACTTAGCTAAGACTGACAGTCCGAAGACTATTGCTATCTGGATTTTCTCTCTTCAATTTCTTCTTCTTCTTTACAGGTTTATGCAAATTCAGCACCAAAGAACCCAACGCAGAAAGAAACACGCTTAGAAAAGACAAACACAATTCATTAATATTTCGGGTAAATACAATACCCTACTTCAAAATAGACAATCAAACAAGTATAGAGATCAGTCGCTACTTATCTTATCAGCGAGGAAGGAATCTGGCAACTGAAGGAATTCAACGGTATAAATGCAAGCACGAAGATAACGCTTTCTGACTGCGGGGCGCAGGGATCGCGTATGCTGAGGACTGTGACCTGCTAGTCGATACAGGGTGTTGGAAACCGCATTTCCTTCTCAACCGCAGCTTGCGGTAGTCATCGACTTTCACAATGCATCGAGTATCACTCAGCCAGAGAGTGCCAAGACATTTGGTCTGTCCTCACGCGGCCCTAAATTCAGAGTTCAATCGGACTGAATGGGAAAAGGTACTCCAGGGTGGTGTTACAACGGAACCCGTGAACAAACGGCGTTCGGGCCGGCATCAGCTTTTGTTGCCCAGCGCACAATCGTGCGCTGGCCAACAAAAGCTGATGTCGGCCAGAGTATCTTTTTGCTGACTGAGTGGGCGTGCCAGCTTTCACGTTGAATGGGAGCTTGCCTCCACCAGCAATATTCCCGAACTATGTTCCCGATGTGTCCATTCATTAATGCCTCACATCTGAGAGTCGTCTGCTTAATTGGAAACAAGGTGCAGAGAGATAGATTATCCACGATGGAGCAAAAGATGGGTGCACTCGTCTTGAGCTGTCTTGGTCGATCCGTCCACCGCCGCTGGCACGTAAAGACCCAACAAATTTGCATAAACCCTTTGATCACTGCTGGGAAAATTTCAAACGTTATCTAACTGCAAGAGACACAGAACTTCATGAACCTAAGCAAATGCGGGGGCTCGTCAGGTTCTTTGTCTCTTTGCTGGCCCTATTCATATCCGTGTTTCTCGGAAGAATGGGATTATTCGGAGTTGAATTTGCCCTCATTTCAAATACATCATTACTCGTCCAACTGGCATTGAAGGGGTTACCACAATACAGATGGTTACTAACCATTGGTTAGTGTGTGAATGGTCTGAACGTTGTCTGCAGACAGAACAGCCCAGAGCTTAATCCCGTCACGACCAGTGCAGGCTGATCCTTTTTATTTGAAATCTTCGTTCGTACACCGCCGAAGAGCCCCATCCGTCCACCAAGCATGGACACAAAGTGGTTCCAGCACGCGGCATAGATTCTCATCAGCCCCCCGCATTACGGGGAGTCATAAGGGTCTATGTCTCTTGCAGCTTTCGTTAAGTTTTTATCTCGGTATTGATGGGGTTAAAATTTAACAGGAAGACTAGCTTGCCCCCACTTGTCAACGAGAGACGACTGTGTCGTCATAGGGACATAGATCTAATTTGTTTTAGATCTTTGGTTCATGACCGATGGCGCGGTTCGTTACCTGAACCCCTTTACTGCCACTGTGCGTACGTTGCACGTCTGAAATCTGGGTCAATTCCACGCGAAAATGAGCGCCAGCCGTCACATGAATAAACGATGCAAAGTGGTTTCAGCAAGAGGCATAGATCCTCATGAGCCCCCGCAATTGCGGGGGCTCATGAGGATCTATACCTCTTGCAGGAGTGTGGTGTCCATTTCTTTCTCGGCACTAAGTGGGTCAATAGCTTCTGAATTAAAAAAAAAAACAAAAACAAAACAAACCGCGGTCTGGAAGTGATTTTGAAAATTTCAATGAGCGTCAGAATATAAATGCAGAACAGGCGAGTACTCCATCTAGCGGCGGGGTGGCCCAGAAAATGGATTGAAGGGAGGTAACTCTATAGTCGACTTAAAGTGCCGCCGTCAAGTCCCACAATGCATCATGCCCATCAATGCCCACAATGCATCGCGGCTCTACGTAACCCGAGACGAGAGTGCGCGCGCATTTGGCTGATTACCCCCCAAGAATTTATTGCCGGGGGACGGTCGATACGATTTCAAGGTGAGCGGCTTTTGCAGTCTGCTTCCAGTCTGAAGGAGCCACGGATCCTCATGAGCCCCTGCGGCGGGATAGTCGAAACAGTGTCAAGGTGAAATACTTTTGCCGTCTGCTTATGGTTGATGGGGCGTATAAACTTAAGAGCTGGCTCTCCTAGATCGATGCAGTTTCAACGTGAAATAGCGTACCCGTTTGAGAGTGTAAGCCTACTTCCCTGATAGATCCACTCGGGGAGTACGCCACAAGTACACTTCTATTCAAATGAGATGCTTTAGCATCTCATTTGAATAGAAGTGTACTTGTGCCTTCCCGCTCCCCGAGTGGGTCTATTATGGAGTACTCTCGCAAACGGCACTTGGTACGTTTACCGCCTTCCCGCAAGTCTTTTTTTGTGTGGTAGAAACTAGACGCAGACGCACAAGAGGCCAAGCGGACGATCGAGACAGTTCAGTTTCTGAACGAAAGACACCGGTCCCTCAGCATTGCAGCCCCTCCATATGCAAGATGCCTATAATATAGGCATCTTGCATAATATATGTGTAGTAGCAGGGGATCATGAGAATATTATCCTCATGAGCCCCTGCAACAACACAGGCGCACTGGACTCCGCGTTGTCAATTAGCAGTCGGCTCCGTGACCCCAAGGATGTTTGGTTGGTTAGTTCAGGTTTATCTCATTCTACCCCAGACACACCACGGCAAGATTAGGATCGACCATGATAGTTCAAGGGCGCCAAGCTATTCTGGCATCACCCTTCAACTGTCATGGTCGATCTGTGTCCTGCATTAGAGTGCAGTTTTCAGAGGACAACGCCAACATTGGGGGATTTCGGTGCTGGGTTAGAATGAGTTAACGTCCACGGCATCGGAGTGATAATGGACGGCCCTAGCGAGCGGGTTATGGGGGTGGGGTGTTGTGAGGTGTGTGTGGGGGGGGGGGGGGAGGATTTCAGATTCAAGATATTTGTAGTCCCAAAAGGGATATTCTTATTACAGCTCATGAAAAAGGTAAAAGGATTAGTAAGAAACATAATCTAAAACGAGACCGATAAGGATTACAAGCACTATGCATATCACATTCTGATGACATATCAGCCATTGCCTATGGAGTACGACCTGAACACAGATCATTTCAGGCGCACTGCAGCTGTGCCACGTTGATTTACCAGGACCTTTCAACGGGCATGCTCTCTGAACAGGTCCGTCTTTTCCCCCTGGGTTGCGAGTCCAGCTACCACGGCCAAGAAAAACGGAAATACACTTATGAAGGACAAAAAACACAGCTGTGCTGTACTTGTTCTTTTTAAGCGTGTTTCTTTTTTTTTTTTTTTTTTTTTTTGTTGTTGTTGGCAATTTCCTTTCTTTCTTGCTAAGTCGACGTCACAGATCCCATTTCATAATGGCCTACGATTGTTTTTTTCTCTAAATGCAAACCTAGAGAAGGAAACATCGTCAGGCAGCTAGCATCTCAAGGGGTGTCCATTTATGCGACGTCAGGGTCCAGGTTTTTCCAGCAGGAAATTCTCCGTGATTTAGATGGTGTTGAGTTCGCTTGAAGACACAATATATTTTTTTACGACCTAAAAAAAAAAAAATGCCCCACAACGAAACCTTGCATCTCCATCTCCAAGAGACATACATTTTCATGCAGTCTCAGGGGCTCATGAAAATGTATGTCTTTTGCTGTCTCAGTTTACCTCGTGCTTTTACTCATATTGAGGATGACGTTGATGATTTTTTTTTTTTTGCTTTTCAAGCTGATCGTCCGGATAACTGATTTGAATGACATGTGCCATGCATACCGATTAGATCTTTTCTTTTTCTTTTTTTTTTTTTTTTTTTTTTTTAGCGCCTAATGTTGAAGATGGCTGAAGCATGGTAACTCGATCAAAACGTTTAGGCTATTAAGGCATTGCCCTTGAGCTATCGTGTCTGACCCATTAACCGACGCTGCAGAAATTCATGAAATAAAAAAAAATATACAGATAAAAATAAATACGTCCCAGAGTAACAAAGCCAAAACAAGTGACATTTTGGGATGATTCAAATTTTTTTCTATAACTCACGAGCTTTTCCAGACGATGTGACATATGGTGCCGCGCCTTTTTCTAGGTGTTCGAATGGAAAAACACGTCGATTCAAAACTAACAGCACTCACAACGGTTGTTGTGTAAGGGAATAAAGCCGAATGTTACGCTTGAACTGAGCGTGAGTGATTTATTTTGTGTAACTGGAGGTCAGGCATCATCTCATCCCTGTTCAACACCTGGAGTGCCAGAACACAACGAGCAGAACCCAACTGCAAGAGGCATAGATTCTCCTCTTGCGGGGGCTCATGAGGATCTATACATCTTGCTGACCCTGCTTTAATAATAATAATAATAATAATAACAACAACAACGATAATAATAACAACAATAATATTTAAAAAAAAATAATAATAACAATAATAACAATAATAATACTAATAATAACAATAACAAAATAATAATAATAATAATAACAATAATAACAATAATAATACTAATAATAACAATAATAATAATAACAATAATAATAACAATATAATAATAATAATAATAATAATAATAATAATAATAATAATAACAATAATAATACTAATAACAACAACTACAAAAACAACAATAATAACAACAATAATAATAATAATAACGGAGATTTGTTAAGCGCTTATTCTAAACGTAGCTCAAAGCGCTGATACGGACGAACGTAAGCCTTTTGCGTCGAGTGAACAAAGATTGCATAACACAATCTGCTTACCTTGGCAGTGAGAGAGTTAAGTAGACAATACAGGCAGACTGGTCACATGGAATGAAAAGGGAGGATCGACCGGCGTTTATATATTTCCGGATAAGATTAAAGGGAGGTAAAGAAAATGTCTAACAAGGGAGAGAACTGTGCGTTTTGTTGTGCTTAGGCCAACTAGCAAACCTATGATCGTTGGTCTAAGGTACACATGCAGTTCTCTCCCTTGTTTAGTGCGCCGTAATGCCTACCTTTTACCTGATCCAAGAATGGAGACATTCATTTTTTCTTCATTCCAGAATTCAAGACTTTATTGTATATAGTCAGAACCATATAATTAACGTGTTATCTTTGGCACTAAAAAACAGCTAACAACCACAGATTAACCCCTTGACTGCCGAGAGAAATGAACACCACCCAACTGCAAGAGGTTTAAATCCCAGCAGTTGCGGGGAGCTGATGTGGATCTAAGCCTCTTGCTGAAACCCTTGTGTGTCCATGTTCATTTGACGGTGGGGGATCTTTGGAAACAAAATAATGAACTACAATTTCGAGAAACATAATCTACGCCCGCTGACCGTCAAGGGGTTATATAAGATGATGAGGGCCGTGCATATCTGAGCACCCTAAATGTGCAAAAGACCATTGGTCCGACGTCGGCCCAATAACCTTCGCGCACTGGGTCTGTACTTGAAAATGGAGTAATAGGAATGATGTAGCGCGTTTGGGTGAACTGAGTACCTGGACTTAAGCTTATATATCTCCGTTCAGAGGTATTTTTCTGTACCACAGTAATATCTCAATGCGAAAGGAAAAGCCATCGGGCCAACGGCGGCCGACGTCAGCCTGATGGCCTTTTCTCGCACTGGGATCAAACATCATGCAGGATCTGAAACAACAAGAGCCACTGCCCACTGCCAACGCAAACGCACTAAAACACAATGGTGTTCCGAAACAGGCCAAGAAATGACGTCACCGCTACGCATCTTTTCCAAGAGGTGCATCAGACTCTGTGACTCTCTAAGGGGTTGTCGTGAGATGATGACGCTAATTGTGAACGTATTGAACCGTGGCCTATATATTTATATACGTCGACAGATTATGACGTATCACATAAACCTTTTCAGTGCCAGCTGAGTTCCTGCGAGTCTTCGGCAAGTTCAACACCAGAAAACAAAAGCTGAACGTGGATTCCAAGTGGTGTCGGTAAGAGGCATAGATCCTCATGAGCCCCACGCAACTGCGGTAAGTTAGTGCAACTGCGGGGGGCTCATGAGGATCTATACCTCTTGCAGTTGGGTGGCGTTCGATTTTTCTCGACCGGGTCATAACATAATCTGTCGACATATATAGGCAAAATATCGGTACGTCATTGACTTGGACACCGCTAGGATTTTAGAGCTGTCTCGTTAAAGGGGCTTTACTGCTAGTGTACGGTTTCCCCCAAATCAGATAAGTGCGGAAATGGACAGTGTAGCTTCTTTATGACCCATAAACCCTGAGGTCAGCTGCCTGAGTGAGTTCAGCCCTGCGTCAACCACTAAGCAAGGTGCTCCGCTATAGCGGGGTGAGTGTTGTGGCGCTATAGCGGGGTGAGTGTTGTGGCGCTATAGCGGGGTGAGTGTTGTGGCGCTATAGCGGGGTGAGTGTTGTGGCGCTATAGCGGGGTGAGTGTTGTGGCGCTATAGCGGGGTGAGTGTTGTGGCGCTATAGCGGAGCACCTTGCTTAGTGGTTGACGCAGGGCTGAACTCACTCGGGCAAATGACTGCCGATCCGGCCACTCCAGCCAAAGGCCGTCGATGGTGATAAGCATGGTCATCGTTGCCGGGTTAGGAAAACTTTTCAGAGGCGAGAGCGCGATATGATCTGTGCCGCTGGAAGGCGGCTAATACCATTGGATTCCCGTACACTTCTGAGTTTTCGGCAAAGCAGAATTAATATCGCAGGCCCTATGTATGACAGCGAAAGGGCAATGCGTGCCTTTGCGGTAAAGCGCCTGCCAGCGATGCCAGAAACTGAGGTGAATCGATCTTTAAAGTTAGGGCGTCGGACTTTTCTGCTGTCGCAAGTGTCACCGTTCATTCGGACGGACGGTGACGAGATCTTTCTGAGGGTACGCCGGCAGATCCTCTCTCTCCCCCTCTTGTATGATACCCCGTTGGAGTCCACTTTGTCAAAAATTCAAGTGCAAACGCTCCAACTCTCTAAACCCATAGCAGCTCGCTAAAGCTGCTCCGAGCACGCGTGATGTCGGTGCGTGAGTGCCAAGTGCGGATCTTACTGAGCACGTAGATCACGTCTGGTGCAAAATTAACACTTTGGCTGTCGGTAGAGCTGTTTGTCGAGGTGATTTCCGTAGGAATCACCTCGACAAAAGCTCTACCAACAGCCAAAGGGTTAAGGCAGCATCGACTAAAAGCACTACCGACAGCCAGAAGGTTAGCTTGTTCCAACTGTCTATTAGTAAACATTTTGTGCGCGTTTGATGACGAATAATTATTAGCAGACTTTACCAAATTAGCATTGAGCCATTCCAAAAGCAAAAAGCTCTACCAACAGCCAAAGGGTTAGGACAGCAACGACTAAAAGCACTACCTACAGCCAAAAGGTTAGCTTGTCCGAACTGTCTATTAGTAAACATTTTGTCCGAGTTGGATGACGAATAATTATTAGCAGACTTTACCAAATTAACATTGAGCCATTCCACCGATACTATACTTTTTCGAGCCAAATAATGCATCGATGGTAATGAGAGTGGTGAAATTTACTGGCGGGGTCACACACCCGGGGACAACGCAGCGCCAAGGTTCTGTCGGGTCCAATCTGCATTTCCGGCGGCACCGCGTAGTGCAGAGTCGCTGACAGCCCCTGGGACTCGGGGTGGGGGCGCCACTACTACTTCCTGCCTCGCTATGAATGCCAAACAATGACGGTGTTAGGTCTGGCGGAGGCGTTGCGCTAAGCTGCGCTGCTGTTCTGACGGCGGTGTCAGACCTGGTGTCAGTCGCATAGGCGAGCTTAGTCCTGCGCCAGCCACTAAGCAAGGTGCTCCGCTATAGCGGAGCACCTTGCTTAGTGGCTGGCGCAGGACTCTGTTCGCTCATGCAACTGCTCCCTAGTGAGCAAGAGGTACTCGGGCAGGGGTGGCTGTCACAGACAGACACTGCTTGGTTAGTCGGCACTGCATTCACCGCGGTAAGGAACAATGTCCATGGGCCACGATGGTATTCCATACATTTGTTATTGATTATCTGCTCTTCAGACATGAAAAATAAAACTGCTTATAAAAGTCAGTTACAACACAATAAATTGTGTTGTAACTGCCATTTCTAAGCGTGTTTCTTTCTTTGTTGGGTCAGTTCTTTTCGGCGTTTTACACGCTTGGCAGTCACCTTTTTGGTCTGACACGATAGTCGTGAACACTCGAAGTTGGTCGAAGTTCTGCGATAATTTGGCGAAATATGGTGAGTCCCTCTTCATGAAGGTGGGATTTGCATTGTATTACTACACAAATCCGCAGCAAGCGAACCGCTTGCTGCGGACCGTGACACCTGGCGCTCCACCATCTACAAGGCAGCCGTCTCCTTTGAGGACTCTCGCAGAGCTAACCTTAAGGACAAACGGCTCAGGAGAAAAAACCGAGTTGCCGTAACTCAGAACCCTGACCAGACCTTCCCCTGCAGCCACTGCGGTCGAACCTGCCTGTCCCGGATTGGCCTCCGCAGCCACGAAAATGCCTGCAGACGACGTGGGCAAGCCCTATAGAATCTTCGTTCGCGAAGTCAAGCCAAGACTACACAAATGGACTTGCTAGCTTGTGTCAGATTAGACCAGAGTCTGTCCGCGAACCGATATTAAAAACAAAATATTTGTACAACGGTTACCCGTGCTTTAATATGTCTGGCAAACTCTCCCAAAGTAGAATTCTGTTTTTTGTCTCTTTTTCTTTCTCCAGACAAAAGAGAGAAAAGAGCAAAGGGCGATGGCAAAAACTCCAAGTTCTTCTCTAGAGTCTGTGTCATTTCCCAGGACTTATAAACTATTTGACAGGGATAAGTTTCATTAATCCTTCAAACCTCTTTTTTCTTTCTTTTTTTCTTTTTTTACCGGAAATTAACGCTCTAACTTTGCGTCCATTTTGACGAAAGAATGATTGGTCGCGTTGGGTTTAACGTCTTACCACAAAATCCTTGTTTGAATTCTTGGGTTCTTACTCACCTAAAAGGTTTGGGTTGGTCTTTTGATCTTAGACCTAACGTCTCTGGGCAGTGCGCTGCAGCGTTAACCCCGTCACCTCCAGGGTATTTCAAACGCTACCCTACTGCAAGAGACATAAATCCTCATGAGCCCCCGCGACTGCGGGGGCTCATGAGGATTTATGTCTCTTGTAGTTCCTACGTTGTTGTTTTTTTACATCTGTGTTCCCCACGCAAGCGTCGGCCACGTGCAGTCGTTCAGACGCGCAATCCGTGCCACTGGCAGCGAGGAGGTCAAGTCCACGCTCAGTAACAAAAATAAATTAAAAGAAAAATTAAAAAAAGGAATCACCTTATGACGAAATATGTTTATCCCATTATCCCCAATGCCCTGTAACAGGAGATGGATCGGCCATGATGATTCAAGGGTAGCGCCAGATTAGCTTGGCGCCGGGTGGCGCCAAGTTAATCTGGCGCTACCCTTGAATTATCGCTTGATGGCGCCAATTAAACTAATCTGGCAGCACCCTTGAATTATCATGGTCGATCCATCTCCTGCAACTTGTACATAGTAGTTAGATGACGCCTCCGAAATTTAGGAAACACGGTCGCGGGGTCACATGTGTCAAATTATTATTTTGATCAATCTATCTATCTATATCCCGTAGTCTTGCCGACCGTTGGGGCACCACTGATGACTTGACAACCAGCTCCCTCCATTCCTCTCTGTTCTCTGCCATTCATTATTTTGATAAAAGCCGTTTATCGTTTTCAGCTGTCAATCGGTTTGCTCGAAAAATGAAACGAATTTAGGCTTGCGACAGTTTCAAACTCTGAACTGGTTTTCAAACCCTCTTATTCATTTCGGATTCGTGCCTGACAGGCATAGAAGATGGCTGTCTACTGGTCTGTGATATTGGCCATTACAACCTAATGTATAATATGCATAATCATAGACCGGCACAGTGGTTTGATTCCAGGGAAAACGTTTTAATGAAATTTTCACTTCAAATAAAAGTTTAAGTTTCGAAGAAGAATTTTTTTTTGTCGGGGTTTGTTATTTTTATATTCAGAAACGTGCTGACGACTCTAAATCCCGTTAATGATATCATTGATCAGTTTGTGACGTGAATGCCTCTTCATGTTCCCTCAGACACGACAACGTGTTCATCGGTTTCTGATATTTACGTTTTTGTCTCTCTCTCCATTTAACCCAATCACTGGGGAGAAAATGTGGACACCACCCAGTCGCAAGAGGTATAGATCCTCATGAGCCCCCGCAGTTGCGGGGGCTCATGAGGATCTATACCTCTTGCCAACACCACATTTTCCTAGGACATGTAGCATTTTTAGTCTTGAATTAACGAAAGACTGCAGAAACGCGGTCTGCGACAGTTGGCACTGAGCGGGTTACATACATTTTACATTTTCTTTGATTTCGCTGTGCAGGAGTCAAACCACGAGTTATCTGGCTACATGTTGCAGTTTTCTTTTCTTTTTTTTATCCCCTGCACACAATTTTACACCCATATGCTTTTTAGATTTCTCTCAGATTGTCCTGTTTCAGACTCAAATAAAGAGTTGTTAACCATTTTCTTCTTGGGCATTTTCGACATGTTCTGTTAATGCACCCCATTATCCTAGTTTTTACCATTGAGAAAGAAAAAAAAAAACCAACACGATCCAACTGCCAGAGTCACAGATCCTCATGAGCCCCCGCACTTCATGTTTCTTGAAAAGCTACAAATGTTTGGCGATGAATTCACAAAGCATTGCGAGCTCTGACAGTGATAATCTTTCACACCGCTGCTTTATTGAGTCTAACGTACTCGTTTATTAAATATTAAGTCTTACGCATACTCATGAGCTACCATGGCCCAGCCATCTTCCTCTGCACCAAATCAGGAAGATGGCTTGACCTAGTTAGCTCCAGGGTAGTGCCTGTTCAGTTTGGCGCCTGTCGGCATTGTTCGCTGAAAACAGTTTAGGACAATTTTTTTACGGAATAATCCAGGAATTGACCAACAAAACATAGTAAACTTCGCTAGTAAAAGTCTGATATCACACAATGCGGCTATAACGCCACTTTTGAAACTGTTCCCTCGACACACTGTGTCAATTACTTCGCTTATACCAAACTACGGTCATGACAACAAACACTTTTTCACTTTTTAATTTTAATATATATAATTTTTCATGAAAATCTGAGAATTCTGTGCTAATGCCATGGAATTCCAGGCTGGTAAGCTTGCATTGCGTCATTAGGACATCAGCTGCCCTTTTTTGTGACTGCATCGCTTATTAGATCTTTTGAGCCTTCCACTGAACACCTACTACATAAATAATAGGGACTACCCCCAGGCGCCCCGCCATCCGCTGGAGAATATCCAGTGTTCCCCCCGAGGGTGGATGCTAGAAAATATTCCCAAACAGATATTGGACCTGCTGAGTAGATTTAAAGTTTTTGCCGCCTACAACCGGTTTCGCCCCAAAGGGGGCTCCTCAGGTAGGCATACGGCGTAACCCTGAAGGTTGGTTGGTTAGTTCGGGTTTAACGTCCACAGCACCGAGGTGATCATGGACGGCCCTGACGGGCGGGTTATGGGGGACAGGGAAATCTATTGCCTATGGAGTACGACCTGAACACTGATCAACTCAGGCGCACTCCAACTGTGCCACTTTGATTTACCAGGACATTTGAACGGACATGCTATTGAACAAATCCTTTTTTCCCCTGGATTGTGAGTCCAGCTACCGGGGCCGGGACGGGATTCGAACCCACGACCCGACGACTCCCTTCGCTCTCCTGCTCCGACGTTTAACCGCCTGAGCTATTTCAGACTCTCGTAACCTGAAATTGCAAACACAGCGCATGTACTAGAAGCCGCCTCCAGAATTTACTGGTAGCACCGCTAGCACAGTGCGGATTGCATCCCTAAAGCTTTATGGGGTGTTGCAGTGGAAGAAGACAGACTAATTTTGAAAAGGCAACACCTAGCAATTTTGTGGTACAATTATTCTTTACTTATAACAAAGGCGTCTCCTTTTTTTTTTTTTTGGGGGGGGGGTGGGGTGGGGGGAGGGGTGGGGGGGGGGCGGGGGGGGGGGGGCTTGACATGATTCCACTATACGTGCTATGTGAAGCAGACGATACTTTTGTTGACGCAAGGGAGCTAACTGTGTTGAGTTGATTTTCAGAGTTTGGCTGTTCCGTCTACCTCCTACGCTAATAGACTGTCTTTGTTTGTTTTTTAGCTTGGAATGTTGCATTTCGCGACTCTAGTTTGCGTTACATATCAACAACAGTGATGGTTTCAAGTTATAGGTTAGTGCCTTTAGCCTTTCGTACTCTTTGCATCGCTTTTTACGGGTTTCCACGTTCAATGTGCGTGCCGAAGCACACGATGACAGCGATGGCACGTACACGGACGAAAAAAGTATCTTCGACATTGGTAAAGAACGGCAAAATTAATATTAATCAAAGTGTTAACGTTGTCATAGTTGAAAAGGATGCATTAGTGTTGCAGCAGAACACTATTTTGTGATTTATTTCGTAAGACACTGGCTCGAGAATCCATCAACAACTTTGCGGGCCAGGGCCGCAAGGCTTTTCGGGAAGGGAAGTATATTGAGCAAGCTGATGAATTTACTTGTTATACAATATATCAGTACATGTGTCAAAGAAGGAAAAAAAAGTTAAATATGGAGTGGGCATATATATATATATATATATATATATATATATATATATATATATATATATATATATATATATATATATATATATATATATATATATATATATATATATATACACACACATCAGGCTGGTAAGTTTCCACTGTGTCATCCGGACATCAGCTGCCCTTTTTGTGACTGCATCGCTCACTAGATAGTAAAAGAGAGGGTAGCGGGAGAGAAGGAATTTGACAGACCTAAGTCTACCCAGTAGGTCCAATGTCTGTTTGGGAATATTCATGCACTAGCCTCCCCTCTCGGGGAGGGGGGAGGGAGGACTGGACAGCCTTGAGGGTAGTCCCTACAGTTTTACGCAGTAGGTGTTTAGTGAAAGACTCAAAATGATAGGTCTCTCATTCCTTCTCTCCCAGTACCCTCTCTTCTAGATCTAGTGAGCGATGCAGTCACAAAAAGGGCAGCTGATGTGTTGATGACACAATGCAAGCTTACCAGCCTGGAATTCCATGGCATTAGTACAGCAGTGCATATTTTCAGGATTGAAATGAAAAATTACGTCTCTTGGAGCTGATCTGGTTGAGTGCATTTCAGGCTTTGGGCGACGTCTTTGTTTAAAACTCACTCTACCCCAACACCGAAATCCTGAAATGTTGCCGTTGTCCTCTGAGACTGCATTGCAGTGCAGGACACAGATCGACCATGATAGTTCAAGGGTGATGCCAGAATAGCTTGGCGCCCATAGGCGCCAAGCTATTCTGGCATCACATTTGAACTATCATGGTCGATCCTTATCTTCCTGTGGTGTGTCTGGGGTAGAATGAGTTAAAGTAAAGAATATATCCGTTACTCTCACTTGGCTATGAGATTATTAATTTTGTGTGCTGGTCTGTGATTTTGGACCTCGTTACGGCTGTCAAGTGGTAAGGTTCAAAATTACAGACCAGCTCACACCTACCGAGCCGCAAGATCTAACATCTAACATCACAGACCACGCTCCGACAGTCCTAAGGTTGAAAAGGGTTTGACCGCGCGGGGTGCTACCAATAAAAAATTCCCATCCATTTGTCTACATGTCCAAGCCGAGATACATTTTCTGTCAGGCGAACCTGCCACCAGATTGCCATCGTCTGTCTCAGATAGTGCGTGCTGATCGGTGACTATGAACCTCACGGTTCGCAGTCCGGAAGGGGTAAGGGTGTGATAGCCAGTCTTCGATATTCTGTTGGTCTGAAATGCCGGACTGTACTCCTGCCAATTTATGATCCAGCTGTTTTCATTTGTTTATTTAAAATATATATATATATTTTAAAAATTGCTTATATAATGTATAAACACTCGGTCTTTTTCGATGTATACATGCTGGACTGTGATTCTAGACCTTACAGATGAGACGCGTGAGGCCCAAAATCACAAACCGGCACAATATTAAGAAGCAACCAGGAACTGCGTGAATTGTTTTGTGCGCAATATTCTCTCGAGGACGTGAGAGTGTCGTCGAATATACAAATGGTAATCAGGACCACTCGATTAGAGTTACTCCTGGTAACCTCGCTTGTGACTTCAGGGCGTCTTTCAGTGACACTGTTTGTGACGTGATTTCTACAAGTATGATACTCGTAGAAGGAATGATGCAGATGAGATCATACTATTACTTCGTACTCAAAACACACAGTGTAAAAATAAAATGCATGTCTTAATTTGACGACGAAAATGAAACCGTATGATACATAAGTTTCTGAATATGTTTGACAAGAAGACAAATTACCAATTGCAACAGGATGAATGAATGAATGAATGAATGAATGGATGAATGAATAAATGAATGAATAAATGAATGAATGAATGAATGAATGAATGAATGAATGAATGAATAAATGAATGAATAAATGAATGAATGAATGAATGAAACCCTTTTTTCCCTGAAGGCAGATTTCCCCAAAATTTGTAGTTGCCCTCGGAAAACAGCATTACAATCCAGGAGACAGATCGACCATGATAGTTCAAGGGTGATGCCAGAATAGCTTGGCGCCCATAGGCGCCAAGATATTCTGGCATCACCCTTGAACTATCATGGTCGATCCATATCTTTCTGTGTGTGTCAGAGTTAGACGAGTTTACAGTACAAGCGACTTGTGTCATATTTGAAAACTAAAATGTGTATGTCTTGGTAGCGATTCTTGATCATTGAGGTTTGGTCACTGTGGACTGATTTTTTGGGTGATGCTAGCAGTGTGGCATGCTTGACTGAGCAGGTCGCCGTCCCCTCTGAGGTCCGAGTCACGCGGCTAGGTGGCAGGCATAAGGGCCTGACGAGTGGTGCTTTGACTAAAAGCAAATCCGCTGCGGCACCGGGTGCGCGCCACCGCGTTCACTAGCTCAATTCAGAAAACAAGGGAAGAAACGAAAGTCACGCAAAGCAGCGAAGCACTGTGATTCCAGAGCAGTTTTCAACCCTCGAAGCAACCATCCGCCTAAAACCTCGAAGTGCACAAACTCAGTAGATAATTTGCCACAAATCTATACCAACCTTGTCCGCCGATCAAAACTGCATCAAGGCTTTTTGCACAGTTAACCATCATTTTAGCAGACGTCCATGTGTTGGGTTTTAGATGTGGCCGGAAATACTCCTCATGCTCATTTTTCATTGGTTATGTAAATTAGTATATCCGATGAAATTAAAACAAGAGTGCATCTTACCGTCGCCATGAATGTGCACGCAGCAGTCGCTTTAGGTACGTAATTCCCCCAGCCCGAAAAGCTCTACTTTCATGGAGTCTGGTTTAAATACTGCTGAGCTGTCAAAATCGTTTCGAGTAATTCGCTTCGACTTTAGAGTAAAGACGGCAGGAAACAATAAATGCACAGCAGTGCATAATGGCCTCTTTCACGCCACTCTACTAAAGGGTTTAACGTTGAACTCTAAATGTTGAGAAAGAGGTCCGGGATACTTCCGGCCACAGCTAGACTTTCGCGCGTGCCTTTCGTTTCCTCCCTTGTATTCTGAATTGAGCTAGTGGACGCGGTGGCGCGCACCCGGTGGCGCAGCGGATTTGCATGTAATCAAATCACTACCTGTCAGGCCCGGATGGTGGCAGGACACGCCGGTTACGCAGAAGTTGAGCTCACGCAATGAAGTACCGTACAGGAAATCAGCAATACTGGCTTACTCCGTTTGTCCCCCACTGAACCCACAGAGGCGCCGGGCCATCTGATCGGCGCCATATCTAGTCGTTTGCCAATTCGGTTCTCGTTCGGGGGTCTCAATGGGACCTCCGGACTTCGCCAAGCCGCTTCCATCTCCAAGGCGCATAGAGTCTCATTAGCCCCACGAATAGCTATGCCTCTTGCTGCGTTGGGAATGGATGATCTATGACTACCGCTGATGTAGACTTGTCATATTTACGACAACATTTTCTTTTCTAGGATGGAGAAAGCCAACAGTTTCCACTGAGACCTCAGTGCCAAAGCCGTCTCTCCTTTTTTGCAAGAGACATAGATTCTCATGAGCCCCTGCATCCGCAGGGGCTCATGAGAATCTATATCTATTGATTTTTTTAAAAAATCGGTTCCATCTTACATCTATGCTCTGCTGAAGGATGATTTAGAAGTCAGCTGAGTTTTGTTGGTTGTTTGTGTTTTTGTTTTGATGCCCTGGCTATGTTTCGTTTTTATTTTTGGTGTGCAGTTGGCCTCCGAAAAAAATAAGCGTCCTCAGCAAAGCATTCAGTGCAAGATGTATAGATCCTCATGTGTCCCCGAAGCCAAGTGGATCAATGATTCTTGACTGCACTAATCCAGGGCTTTGACCTCTATTTCCCTTACGACAGAGGAGACAATCGACTTGTCTTTCGAACAAAAACCGGAGCCACTTACAGTTCTGCGGAGAAAAAGTGTCGCACTTCTGCAAACGACAAAGATTATCTTTAAGGTCCTAATGAGCTTTTAGGCAGCCTGCATTGGCTTACGAGGATCCTTTTCTTGCGCTGACGTCATTTGAATACGAGTTTCTCAAGTAGAGTACGTTCTTCTGAGTTTCATCTTGCAGTTTACAAGGACGCTTGTCTCTTCTTCTTTCTCTCTCTCTCTCTCTCTCTCTCTCTCTCTCTCTCTCTCTCTCTCTCTCTCTCTTGGGAGACGCATATAAATACAGTCTGTAAAACCATTGCTAAAAACACTTTCCTGTTGTCCCAGCTTAGACAAGTAACGGATACACATACTCGTAAACTGTTTTTTCATGCCCATATCAAGTCTCACGTTGATTATGTCTCCACAGTGTGGGACGGTTGTAGTGATGTTCACATGAACAGGTTAAACTCTATATATAAAAGAGCTGTCAAAATGATAGATACGCGGCCCATTCCTACCACAGACAAATTTAGACATCTAAACATTCTCGGCCTACGTCAACAACTTAGTTTCAACAAATGCATCCTCATGCACAAGATATTAAATAACATGACACCGCAGTATCTAACCACCAAATTTGTGCCACAGCAAGAACGCGAACGGTCCTCAAGGAACAATACTTTACCCCTACCTCTGCCTAGAATTGACCTCTTTAAAACTAGTTTATCCTTTTCTGGACCGTTTGTATGGAACACTATTCCTGCACATTTGAAGACTATAGCCTCACTTGGAATCTTTAAAACGAAACTTTTCGATTACCTGATGAGCCAAACATAACAACACTGGGCATTTAAACAAACCCTGATGGTTAATGCTTTTATGTAATATAATTATGCATTTATTTATATTGTTGGTGTGTGTGTGTGTGTGTATGTGTGTGTGTATGTGTGTGTGTGTGTGTGTGTGTGTGTGTGTGTGTGTGTGTGTGTGTGGTATAAGATGAATGTTAAGTGTTATTATTTTGTGTTATTTTTTTTAAATTTTATTGTTGCATGAAATAATATGTGTAAATATAATTCCTTATTATTATTATTATCTTTTAATCTATTTTATCTTGTAGATGTTAGCAACGGCAAGTTTGTAAAATGACGATTTGTTTCTGTCAAAACTTTTTACCGTTGATAAATAAAGTTTCATCATCATCATCTCTCTCTCTCTCTCTCTCTCTCTCTCTCTCTCTCTCTCTCTCTCTCTCGACATCTCTCTCTCTCGACATCTCTCTCTCTCTCTCTCGACATCTGTGTCTCTCTGTTTGACGAAAAGTAATGATCGAATGCACCTCTCCCCATTCCCCCTTCCCCCCAAAGCCCCACCGCCACCGATTTCTCCGGGCTCTGTCATTGACTGGGAACGGCCGAACAAGTCAATCGAATCACATCTGTAAGGGGCATAGATTCTCATGGGACCAGCGTCTCACGAGGAACCAGACCTCGTGCAGGCTGAAACTGGAGAATTTCTGCCTGACTTCCTCAAAGAAGGAACTCTTGGTACTCCGATGGAGTGGACATAGTCGTTCCATCTGCAAGAGGGGCAGATTCTCATGAGCCCCTGCTGTCGCAGGTGCTCATGAGGATCTGCCCCTCTTGGTAGGTTTTAGTCTACCTTATTTACATTCATTTTTGCTTCCCCCCCAAAAAAGGAGAGACACATTGGTGGTCAAACATTTTGTGCAAGAGCTCCCTATGCGTTCATCTTGAAGGGACTTGGACAGACCGGCAGTTATGAAACTCTTTGCCATTTTGTATCTATGCCTCACTAACCCTTGCCAAGCGATGCCTTTTCTGGCGTCATTCGATCTCCATTTGTTTACGTCTGTGCCGCTTACGCGCGGGAGGGGTGGGGGGGGGGGGAGTCATGCGGGGGATGTGAAGATGCCACTGGACCATCGAAGAAGGGAAACGAAGTCGGAAGACTGGATTAAGAGTGAGCATTGACTTTGGCCCCCCTTCAGAACCTCTGCTCGCGCCATCCGCGTGGCAGTCACGTGCCACGTGCTCCGGACCGCTCGTGCAGGAGATGAGCGGTGTAAACATTGGGATCGCATCAGGCGCCTATCCCAATGACAATCTTAAAGAGCTGTTTTCACCCCCGGACCACCGAATCCCGATCGTTGGAGGCTGGTTGAATCGAGCCCAGGGGTGGTGGACAAGTCTGTAGCGGGAATCGGACCCAGGCTTCAGCTGCATGAGGGAGTTTACATTCTGCGCGAGGTGCTTCGCTGTAGTGTGCTTTAAATTCTGCGCAAGTCACGAGGTTAGCTTGAATCGGATTCACGCTCGTTTGTGAGCTTAGTTCCTACGCACGAGGTGATTCGCAGCGGATTCCACTAAAGAAGCTGCACGAGTGCGCTTAAATTCTACGCAAGCCGCTGTGTACGGTGCTCTGCAATGATGAACCTAAGTCCTGTCCAAGCCACCGCGCAAGATGCTCCGCTATAGAGAGCATAACTCCTTCACTGCAAGTTGACGCAGTTTGTGTTTCTGACAATAACATGCGTTAATTTAGTCAGCGCCAAAGAGCCCCAGCTGTCCTAAGAACATGGATTCAAAGTGGTGTCAGCAAGAGACATAGATCCTCATGAGCCCCCGCAATTGCGGGGGCTCATGAGGATCTATGTCTCTTGCGTTGGATCTGTTGACTGAATACAGTGTATCATCGCTGCGCACCATTATGGCATGTTGTTCCAACAAAGGGCCCCACATGACTGATCAAGACGGAGAAGAAGAAGACAGAGGTGTTACTGTCACCGTACGTCGTGGCTTCCGCGGGATGAAAGATTGCTTATGCCTCTGACCCGTGGCTCAGTTGGTTGAGTGAGTTTAGTCCAGCGCCAGCCACTAAGCAAGGTGCTCCGCTACAGCTTAGTGGCTGGCGCAAGACTGAGCTCTCTCATGCCACTGACCCCAGGCGCGGTCCGCAAGTTTGTTGACCATACGGTGGTGAGCCCAGAAATGGGTGGCGGGCTTTTACCAAATCAACCCCCGGGATCAATAGCGTGTTAATCGAGTGTCATGCCTCAGTCCGTGGAAGGGGCGTCCTGGGTGTCGCTTCTGTTTCGCCAGGGACGATCACTGCGGTGACTTTCAGGATGTGAAAGGCTTCCCTTTGCGTCCAGATGAGCAATTTAGCGTGGGCTATGATCTTGAGTGATCTTGAATCAGCGGACAGCATCTAATAGAATGATGATTTAAATACCGCATGAACGACTTCGCACCAAATATTATTGGGAGATTATATCGGGAGATGAGCTGATGCAAAATAAAATCATCACAATGGTTTTGCAACACAGATAATGTCAGAACGTTGATTTTTTGTTGTTTTTTTCTAGGTAAGAAAGAGAAATGAAAGACGTCAGATATAATAAATAATCAGTTTTATGGCAGAAAGATTTATGGAGAAAGAGCTAAAATACACCATTATCACACGGTAATGGATATAAAGATATATATGTACGCTCAGGAACATTGCTTTGGATCTGATCTGTCCGCATGCAAACGCGCTGAACAACTGTGTTGTACATGGCAACCCTTTCACTGGGGACAAGTTCATGTGGCCACGTGTGCGTTTGAATGAAATCTAATATCAGGACAATATTTAATATCAGGACAACTTGCTTAGTCTGCACTGGGTTTCGGGCGAAGCGTAAGGGCGAAGTGCGATAGACGTTAATCGAGTGTCATACCTCCGTCCGTGAAAGAGGCATCCTGGGTGTCGCGTCTGTTTCGCCAGGGACGATAACTGCGATGACTCCCCGTTGAATCTGATCCTGATACACTGACCGACTTTGTTTTAACTCATTCGAGACGTGCCGTCTACTGATACGCGGCGAACCGCCGCGTATCCGTAGGCGGCACGTCTCGGACGAGTTAAAGCTAATCTTGCGGCAGGACGAGGTGTGTGGGTCGACTTGTAGCAGGACGGCATGCGCTGGGCGACTTGCACTGGATCTAATCTAGCCTCGGGACGAAGTGCACTGGAAGACCTTCCGTGGGATCTAATCGTGTAGCGATTTCGCGGTGGATTTAATCCCTACTGACAGCTGCTGTTGAGTCTCACCCCTTTCATCACACACATCAAGGCGCTGATTATTTGGCTGCTGACGTCACAAGGGATTGTGAGTTTTGCTGACGTTGCCCAAAATGGAATTACCTGACGGGACAGAGGACCCAGACGAAATTGAGTGAGTAGCCGATACTTATCTTTTGAACTTTGACTTTTCACTTCTGTATAATATTACTAGGAGTGTGCAAACTGTTTTCGGCCCGATCATGATAATCGGCCGCAGTGGTCCGCGCACTGCGGGCCGGTGCGGCCGCTTTCGGCCCTAGTAGCGTCTGCACACCGAGTTATGGATGTTGTCTGTGCGTCTATTGTCGCAAAGTCTGTCATATCTTTCGTCTTTCAGACTTGACGTCATCCGTCTGGCCCCGTGACAATGTAATGGGCCATTTCGTCACGCAGTCACACTGAGCGCTACAATTTGCAGACGCTGTTTCCCGACCATTGACCCATTTACCCTCACGGACTCATTTCCCCAATTTTCGAAGTGTCAGCCAACGACTACGTACCAGTCGCAGGAGAGGAATCGACCATGATAATTCAAGGGTAGTGCCAGATTAACTTGGCGTCTGAAGGCGCCAAGCTAATCTGGCACTACCCTTGAATTAACATGGTCGATCCATCTCCTGTTGTAGTGCGTCGGGGATAAGTTATGGGTGAAGGCGTCCCGTGTTTGTGTTTTGGTGTACTCTGCTCTGGCATCCATCTATTCATTCTCAACTGCCTTGTCCATCCCCCAAGTTCTTTCCTAAGTACTCTGACGTTGTGATTGATTTCAGGAGAGAATTGCTTTTTGCATTGAGGATAATTCATCTCTTTTGATATGTGTGTGCTGGTCTGTGAGTTTGGACCTTACGGTAAGGTCCAAACCGTAAGGTTCAAAATTGCAGCCCAGCACGCTTGTTGTGCTGTGTTTTGTCTGAAGGACAACGCGTGCGGTGAACTGTTTAAAAGCAGCAACGCGCGTTTTCATTGGATCGCTGGCGTGCGACATCTTCTCATGTTTTATGCCACGCTTTGAACAACAAAGACGTCTGATATGTTACACAGTTCTGTGCTGTACAGAATGACAAATCAAATGAACAACAGCGATCTGCCGTGTATATCAGTTATACGAGATACGTGACTTTGATCAGACGGATGCACAAGGTCTGGGCATATGGGGGCGTGTGTTCACATTGCAGATTGCGCTATTCCTTTGGCTGTTGGTGGTGCTTTTGGTCGAGTTGACTCCATGAGTCTCCTCCCCCGGCAGGGCGCGCCCCCGACGGTTGCGAGAATAGTGTATGTCAGTATTATGATATATAGTAACCAGTTTTACACACGACTGTGATCACTAAATTATTGACATATTTACTCTATGATATTCTGTTTTCATTTTAAACGATATACCTTTATTTAATTTGGACTTCTTAGATTAATGTGTGTAATAATAATAATAATAATAATAATAATAATAATAATAATAATAATAATAATAATAATAATAATAAATTTATTTCAGTTTTTGCAGGCCATCAGGCCCATATGAACACAAAATACAATTTACAACCAGAAAATACAGGAAGGTGGTTGTAAAGAACACAATCACATAGCATTACATCAGCGCACATAAATAAACAAAAACAACAAAAGTTCAAAGCAAATCCCTCTAATTCCTTAATTTAAGGCACCCTGAAATATACATAGCAACTTTAAAGACCAGTTTATCATGTAGGTTTCCACACAGCAGCTGAACTTTGAGATCGGATGGGAATCTTTAGTAAAACAGTGGAATGTACTTTTTACGTAAAGGGGAATATTTTGGACACTCGAAAAGAAAATGACACAAATCTTCAGCCTTATGCCAATCACATGAATTACATTCTGGATTAGTGATGGGTTTTCCAAATCTGGATACTCCGTTTAAAGGTAAACGGTTACATCTAAGTAAACAAATTGCCCGCCTGAGTTCACAAGAAGTCAGCTGCCCTATGTAACTTGCTCTAAGTATTTTTGGGTGGTAATGGCAGTATTCTGTGTTTGATGTAAGGGATGCATGCCAGTCCTGTCGGAAACAATCCATCAGCCGATCTTTGAATATCTGAATGAACAGAGGAGTGTTTCCAACTGACTGCATTTCCCACACATACCCAAACCCGTGCATACACAACAGAGTCTTTATTTGCGTAGCCCAGTTCGATCTACCTGAGGCATCATGCATACATAACATCGTGTAACACTGTCTTGGGTATCTGTTTTCTGACATGGTAAGAAGTCTGCACCAATACTTCACCATTCGAACATAGGCATCAATATACATAGGAAATCTTCCACACTCACCCAGCGCAATATTGTTTTTTACATCTCTTCCAACACCAAGGACCATTTTACAAACCTTTATATGAACCTGCTCAATTACATCATGCCTCTGGAAACCCCAAACCTCTGACCCATATAGCACAATGGGCTTAATCTTGACATCAAAAATGTGAAAAACAGTGTCAGCTGGCAAGTTTTGTAATTTGAAGTATAGTCTTTTGATGCCTGCAACTGCTCTCCTGGCTTTTCCAGCTAAGTTTTCTACACATCTAGCCCAGTTCAGAGTAGAGGAAAATATCACACCAAGGTAAGTATAACTGGACTCGACTTGAATCTGCTTGTCAGCATAAAACCATTTTTCACAATTTTTCACAAAACCTCCATTTTTGAAGACTACCACTTTTGTCTTGTCCATGTTCACAGTGAGACCCCATTTTTTACAGTATTTTTCTAAACAATTAATTTTCTTTTGGAGATCTGCTACAGAGTCAGAGACAATGGCTATATCATCAGCATACATAAGAAGGAAAATACCCAGTGGGTCCGCAAAAATATCAATGCCATGTGCACCGCACGATGATATTTCTGTCTCAAATTCTGAAAGATAGATAAAAAACAGCAGTGGGCTCAACACACAACCTTGTCGCACCCCTGACATGCAATCAAAGTAGTCGGTAACTTTGGTTCCAACCCTTACAGCAGCTTTTACATGTTTGTACATACTCTCCAGTGTCTGAAGCAACTTACCATGAACTCCTTTACGTAACAAGAGATACAACAGTTTTGTCCTGTGCACACTGTCGTAAGCTTTAGAAAAGTCTACGTACATGGTGTAAAAACGGCCACCCTGCTTGCTAAGATACTTTTGCACTAGTGCCTGTAAACAAAAAATGTTGTCTATAGTACTGTACCCTTTACGGAAGCCAGCTTGAGCCTCAGGAATACAACCATTCTCTTCACAAAAACGAATCAACCTGTTGTTAATGACAAAACTGTACAACTTACTGATAACATTCAAAAGAGAAATTCCTCTGTAGTTGTCAACATTTCTAGGGTTACCCTTTTTGTGTAGTGGAAATATCACAGCCATTGTCCAGCTTTCAGGGTATTCCGCACTTTGAAACACACGATTGAACAAAGGATGCAGAAATTTCACAAGGATCTCACCTGCATGATGAAAAAGGTCAGTGGGCAAGCCATCAGGGCCTGATGCTTTCCCTTTCTTCATGCTATTAATAGCACTGCGAATTTCATCCTGCGTGATTTCCTCGTCAAATTTTGCATTGTGACAACCATCACAATCATCAGATAATATATGGTCATTCAAAACACCCTCGGCCTGTCTGCTGAAACCTGAATCATCAACATTCTGATCCACATTTAGCAAATTACGAAAATAATCATACCACACGCGTGGTGAAATAACATCAGAACACAACTTCTTAACGCCAGTCAGAGACTTTATTTTTTGCCAAAATGTTCTTGAATTTGCATCGTTACATGCATCGTTGAGCTCATTCAAAACCCGTGCGTTGTACTCTACTTGTTTTGTTTTACACAACTTCTTAAATTCTTTCTTCATGTCAAGATACTTCCCTAAGTCGTCATGTGTGTTTGTGTGTCTGAACTGCTTCAACTGTAGGTACTTGTTTTGTTTTGCTAACTCGCAGTCCGAGTCCCACCACGGCGGCTGTGCACGGGATTCACCACCTACCTTCTTACCTGACCTCATTTTGTCAGCCGCCTTCTGAATGAATGCTACAAAACAGGCCGACCCTTCTTCTACACTCGAGTCAAGCGCTGACGAAAAGTGTTGAAATTGAGTCTCCTGATTATCTTCAATGTATGCCCAAAAGGACTCAGCATAGTTTTCTTTCCAAACAAATTTAACCCCTTCCTCTAGTATTATATCATCATTTAAATCATCATCATCACATGAATAAACAGACTGAAAAGAAGTAAACGTGGTTACAATGGGGAAATGGTCTGACTCGCACCTGTCTGCAACAAACATATCGGTCACTAGGTCAAACACGGATTGAGAGCAAATACAGTAGTCCACCACACTTTTGCCTCTGTTGGCCACGCACGTAATTTCTCCCTCACTGTCACCTTTCGTTCTGCCATTGACAATAAACAAACAGTACTCTTGACATAGTTCTATCAGTTTCCGACCAAAACTGTTTACGCCAATATCTTTTGACCTCCGTGGGCTTTGTGGTACATCCTCTAGCAGATCTGTTAATTCCTGTAAAGGCTGCAAGTGTGTATTATCATCAATAAAATCAGTATCAGACAGACCGGCGGTGCGGGCGTTAAAATCGCCACATAATAGCCAAGGCAGCTCAGGATGAGCACGTAACACTTGAGCCATGTAGTTTTCTAACACTTCAAAACCATCAACGTTATCTTCACCATATACAACAGAACGCTCTGGAGCCACATACACAAATGCTGCCAGAACATCAGAAGCAGAGTTCAAAACAGACTTACCGATCTTTAGAAACACAATATCCTCAGCTGCCTGCATTAAACGCAACACATGACAGGCTATAGATTTATGTACACACACGGCCACGCCCCCTTTCAACCTTTGTGTACGTGGTGAAAAAAACACCTGATACTCTGGAAAGGTATCCTCTATAACATTTTGCTTACACGACCAGATCTCTGAAAATGCAAAAATTTGACACTTTTCACAGAACTGCCTAAAAGAAACACTTTTCAGCTTATTTACAAGACCTTGGATATTCCATGCCATGATGCGAAACACAGAGCTACCACTTTCACCACTACCACTTTCATCATCACAGTGTGCTGGTGTGGGTTTGAGTGTGGGCACTTGAGTGTGTGTGTGTGCAGGTAAGTCGTCCTTTGAAGACACATGGTGAGGGCCCTGGGGGTCGGGCTGTCTTCTCCTGGTTGCTGGGTCAACATGCCGGCCTGCCCCTCATTTCTGCCCCCTGCGCTCCACTGGCCTCTGGGTAGCAGCGTCGTATGCGTGGGTCTTTCCCTCAACAACGAGGGAGTCGAAGCGGAGGAAGACCTTCTTCCCCGCCTGCTTGGCCTCCTTGAGGAAGGGTAGCAGCTTGCGGCGCACGTCCCTCACCCGAGGGGTGAAGTCCTCAGAGATGTAGACCCGGGACCTGTTCTCCTTCAGCGTTCTGCGCTCAAACAGGATCCGCTCCTTGTCTTTGTACTTGTTGAAGCACACGATGATGGGGTGGGGCGCCTTGCCCCCCTTCAGACGATGGGCACGCTCCACCTCGATCTCCTCCTCTATGCCCATCTCGTCCTTCAACATTGACTTGATAGCTTTCTCACAGTCCGCCCAAGTCTCTGAGCGCCCCTGGGGGTGGGGGATTCCGTGAAAGATCAGATTCTTGCGTCTGCTCCGCCCCTCCAAATCATCCAGCTTATCCTCCAACTGCGTAACTTTCTCCTTCAACTCTTTGTTTTCTTTCATCACCGCAGTAAAGTCACTCTGAATTTTGTCCATCTGCTCCTGCATTGTAGCTTTCATACTGTCCATCTTTTTGTCCATCACATTCAACATTTTAAACACATCCGCAATAGTCGGCTCAGACACTGCGTTTGTCTCACCCCCGGGCGACTGGTTGTCTTGGTTCCCCTGGCATGTCAAAAGAGTCTGTCGTTTCGGTGGGCCTGGGTTCGCTTCGACATCGCCGCACCGGAGCAGAAAGCCGACCAAAAACACGAGTATGACTGCCACCGGTCCGCTGACACTGACAGTGCGGTAACGTAGGGCTGCCTTCCTCTGTGCTTTGCGTGCCATGAAGTTTTGAAAAGTCCAGTAAAAGGTACCGCAAATGGCACGAAAAGCTACCGAACTGATCGGCATGATGAGCTGAATCACCCTGTCGTTGTTCTAAAGTCACTAATTAAGTAATTATGTTGCAAAATGCTAAAAATGTGCGGAGCCGCTCTTCTACTGTGTGACGTCGATCGTGAGCACAACTCACCTCTCATTAATGTGTGTGTGTGTGTGTGTGTGTGTGTGTGTGTGTGTGTGTGTGTGTGTGTGTGTGTGTGTGTGTGTGTGTGTGTGTGTGTGTGTGTTTGTGAGATGAGCGTGGGTGTGTCAGTGGGTACGTATAATGGTATGTGAGATTAGTTGTTTAGTTTTAAAGTTTTGACAGTGTGTGTAGATCATTGGATTTGTGCGATAGAATATTAATTATTTTCATTGTTGACTGTGATGTTTGTAATTGTAACGACACCAACACGCATTCCTATACTTTATGTTCTTAAGGCAAATGACAATAAACAGTATCTTATCTTATCTTATCTTTTCTTATAAGTAACTTGGCGGCGAAGTCAACATATCAGACATTTTCCCATGAACCAGCATAACTCACTGAACTTACTGGATATTTTTTTTGCGCTACCTACTTACTGTGGAACGTTTGTGGAAAGATAATTTATACTCTAAATGGTTTTTTTTTTTTCGTTCTTCCCCTTTTTAAGTCCCTTCTTTTTATAGCAGGGACTTTTTAGGACGGGTCGCGAGGGGGGGGGGGGGCAGGAGGGGAGTGTGGGGGGGGGGGGGCTAATTTAATAGCATGTCCATGATGTCAAAGGGCAGGCTAAACCTCTAACATTTGAAGTAACAAGATACAAATTACGTCATATCTAGTTACTCTAACCTCGCTGCTAAACGTACATTTGGCGCGAAGCGCCGTATGTATGTATGTATGTATGTATGTATGTATGTATGTATGTATGTATGTATGTGTGTGTGTATGTGTGTATGTATGTATGTATGTATGTATGTGTGTATGTATGTATGTATGTATGTATGTATGTATGTATGTATGTATGTATGTATGTGTGTGTGTATGTGTGTATGTATGTATGTATGTATGTATGTGTGTATGTATGTATGTATGTATGTATGTATGTATGTATGTATGTATGTGTGTATGTATGTATGTATGTATGTATGTATGTATGTATGTATGTATGTATGTATGTATGTGTGTATGTATGTATGTATGTATGTGTGTGTGTATGTATGTATGTATGTATGTGTGTGTATGTATGTATGTATGTATGTATTTATGTGTGTGTGTGTGTGTATGTATGTATGTATGTATGTATGTTTGTATGTATGTATGTATGTATGTATGTATGTGTGTGTGCGTATGTATGTAAACAAAAGAAATGTGAAATGAAACAGAAATCCGCTCCACAACCGACTCCACATAACCATACCAATTTCTGAAGTTGAAACAAACAAATAAACACTCTGCTTCATCCGTTGCTATGTCAAGATTCAATGCTAGGTGAGCGTTTCTTGCAAATACTGCCACGCTCAAAATGATTGTTTAAAGTTATGTTCCCCAGGATCAAGCATCTCAACACAGTCAGAAAACTGTCTGCAACAGATACTGCTGACAGAATAATTTATGGGTCCTTTGTATATTAACTTAGAGCTTTATGATGTAATCATATAATGCCAAATGTCGAAATTCATCGTTTGGTGAGTGTGTTGTTTTTGTACCCGAGAGCGCAGATTATCGTCTGCATCGGCCTCGTTTTGAATATGTGCATATTTACTAACCTACGTCACAAGGCAGAACCCGGTCAATACTGCAGACAAGGTCATCGGTGTGGGTAAACACTTGTCAGTGTAAACGTGTACTGATGTTCTCCGGCATCCCTTTGTCATAATTTCCCACGAGAATGTAAAAAAAAAAACTTCCATACTCGCTATGCTGTCAAAATCACAATGCCGGTTCCACTCGACTTGCTACTAGTAACGATCGTGCTGGGGGCCATGGCTTGTTTGACTCGGTCTTCGTGCCAAGCGACTGAGCCAGCCTCCACGGTGCCTAGTTTGACCTTTGATCCTTTATCCCTCGGAAACACAAAACAGAACAGTAGTATTTATACCCACTTTCTGCACTGCAATTTCACATCTCACATAACGAAGTCTACGTAACTGAAAGCATCTCAGGAAACAACAAATGCACCATCGCAGCAGAAACACTACCTCTGTGAATCGAGTGAATGAGAGCCCGCACAGGCAAAAACGTGTCACGACCAGCGATGTCAGTGTCGCAATTTTGACACACACCGTAGTTTTCAGATCCTTGCAGCATAAAATCTGATAAACTAGCTCGTAACTTTATGATAAAACAGGTTTAAAATCTTGCAAAATCAGTAAGAGATAAATTCTACTGAAGATCATGAATTCTGAAAATCACTAGCGCTCGCGGAACTATAAGAAGATTGACAGACCGTAGATTATATACTGATTCACATAGCAGGAAACCAGATGGGATGGGCGGTCAAGCCAAGCTCTATATTCCATTGCCCGATGTCAATTCTACTTAGGGTTTCTTCTCTTCAATTCTGAGTCTGTCATTGTCGGCCAGCGCGAGTCTACTGATACTTTCTTTTTTTCTTCGCTGGTTCATCCGCCATCTTGTCTCTGATTGGTTATAATTATGCAGATGACCTAAGGTCGTATAGACTAGTTATGACGTTAGCTACCCTCGTCTATCAGAAGCAATCTTTTAGTGCGTTCAGTCACAAGATTCCGGTGGCCTCTTTCGCTTTGAACGGACGAAAGAAAGCATTTGGTGGGGCAATAGGGTGGTCACTGTCTAAGTGGTTGTGTATACTGAATCCCAGTAAAGGCTTTTTGCGAACTGAAGCATTGAACAAGGTAAGGACTGCCCCTTTAAGCAAAAGGCAAAAGATTCTCTTATTGTGATATTAATGCGAAGTGAGTTCACACTCGCAATTCAACCCCACTCAAAAGGTCTTTTTTTCGTGGGGGGTGGGGATGGAGTGGTGGTGGTGGGAGGGAGGGGCTGCGGTGGGGGTGGAGTGGGAGGATAGGGTGGGGTGGGGGGGTGGGGGGGGGTTGCATGACTTTTTTAACCCACAATAGAAATAAATTTACTTCAAAATTAGAGACACTTCACGGCAGTGCAAACTCGAGTCTGGAGACTTGACTGTTCCCTTTAAAGTAAAATGAAAATTATGTATATTTATACATATTTATATTGTTCCAGTAATTAAATTCCAAACGAAGAAGGGCAACATGCTAACACCTAGCCTCACCTATCTGGTTTGTGAGTATTAGGAAAGACAAGAACAACACACCATTAACTCCTTGTGCTCGAGGTACGAAATACCTACATTTTGGAGTTATCCTCTGAGGACTGCATTACAATTCAGTAAACAGATCGACCATGATAGTTCAAGGGTGGTGGCAGAATAGCTTGGCGCCTATAGGCGCCAAGCTATTCTGCCACCACCCTTGAACTATCATGGTCGAGCCATATCTTGCTGTGGTGTGTCGTGGGCAGAATGGTTTAAGCATGTTTCTTTTTTATTGGGAATTGCTTTGCATTTCACACATTTCTTTCTGGTCTGATCGTCGTACGTGAATCCAGGGTTTGTTTCAAGCTTGCGCGCACGTTATTATAACAGTTCGTTAAAAGTTGTATTCACAGAGTTCTAATGTGACACACGAGAGTGGTACAGAAACTATCAACATCGTATATTGAAACCGTTTTGGAACTCTGCTGGGATGCCTGTATTGTCATGATAAAATGTAGTTAAACCCGTAACTGCTACTGACGATACCGTTCGGCGGAAAAGACGCGTATCTATGACACTACCTAACTACGTAACTACGTCACTACCTAACTACGTAACTACGTCACTACCTAACTACGTAACTACGTCACTACCTTACTACGTAACTCCGCCACTACCTAACTACGTAACTACGTCACTACCTACCTACGTAACTACGTAACTACGTCACTACATAACTTCGTAACTACGTCGCTACTTTACTACGTAACTACGTCACTACCTAACTACGTAACTACGTCACTACCTAACTACGTAACTACGTCACTATATAACTTCGTAACTACGTCACTACCTTACTACGTAACTACCTCACTACCTTACTACGTAACTACGCGTCTTTTCTGCCGGACGATATCGTTAATAGCATTGAGAGTCATGCAAGGACTTCAGTGATATGCAAAAAGGGCATTCCACATGAGCAATCATCTCTCTACCACACTTTGTCCAGAAATCGAACTCTGGACAGACCATCAGGGACTTATATTGGTATAAGGCCCAAACCACAGTCAAGCGCAGAAGTCCACCAATACCCTCTCCGAACTAGAAAGCGAAGACGTTCATTTCACGTCACGTCGTTTTCCAAGCGAGAGGAATTAACACCCACGCAACTGCTGTAAGTAGCTCATAAGGATCTAAACCTCTTGAACGGAAGAAGTCAGGTTTGGCTGCAGACATAACAGGATCTCGAAGGACAGGGCGTTTTTTATATTTTTTACCGCTTATCTTGCCCACGAGCGAAGCTTTCGGAAGCGAGGTGATTTGTCAAGCGCAAGCAAGAAGAGCTGCAGCGGCTCGGGGGGGGGGGGGGGGGGGGGTCCACCATCAATCATAACTCAGTGCGCACTAGGTCATCGGGCAGACGTCGGCCGCATTGGGCCCGCGCACGGCCGTGCGCGGGCCCACCGCAGGCCGGCGCCGGCCCGATGACCTTTTGCGCACTGGGGAGCCACGTTCAAAGGAAACAGACCGGTCCCAGTCAATGGGAGGTCAAATTAAGTTAACACGCGTTGACGGGAAAATATGAAGGTTTGAAAAGGTCAGTAGAAATGCCGTCTGAGTGTGTGAGAGAGAGAGAGAGAGAGAGAGAGAGAGAGAGAGAGAGAGAGAGAGAGAGAGAGAGAGAGAGAGAGAGAGAGAGAGAGAGAGAGACAGACAGACAGACAGACAGACAGACAGACAGACAGACAGACAGACAGACGAACAGACAGAGACACGCTGTCAAAAAAGTTCGGTCAGGAAACTGTTGCCCAACATATACTTGTTAATGTACTAGACGCCAACGCGAAAATATCTCCAAATATGGGCAACGTTAGACATTTCTACCCAGCTGATGAAAGAAATGCAATACAAAATTAATATCTTGACCTCTTTTGACACGCAATTTTCGTGTGCGCCGGTCTGTTTTTGGTAGTTGAAAGGTAGTGTCTGCTTTGCTTGGTGCGGTGCGCGCGCGCGTGTGTGCCTTTGAACTTTCACGATATGATAATAATAATAATAATAATAATAATAATAATAATAATAATAATAATAATAATAATAATAATAATAATAATAATAAGCGCATTAAATAGGCGCTTTATCCCAATTGAAAATCGGCTCAAAGCGCCGCCGCGAACTGAACCCAACAAGCACGCTCACGTGAATCACGCGCATTCACTCACACACTGAACGTAAACACAGAACTTTCACGTGGTGCTAAGGGCAAGCTCAAGCGAGCTACTGTAGTTTTTGGAAATTCAAAATCGTTTGTATTTGAAATTTGATTAAGTGGGCTGAAACTGATACCAAAGTGGAGGGGGAGGAAGAGCCGGAGTACCCGGAGAAAGAACCCCCGACGGTCCGCCCGAATTAACGGTGACACTTACTAGAGGAGAAAAATCCGACGCCGGAACCCGTAATCGAACCTCGCACCTTTAGCATTGGTGGCAGGCGTCTTAACCACTGCGCCACTGACCACCCCATGGATATAGACTTATCTGTCTACTTGGTTTTTCGTAACACATTCTGCCCCAGGACCGACATCCCCCCAATGTTGAAGTTGCCCTCTGAAGGACTGTATTACAATTTTAGAGACAGATCGAGCATGGTAGTTCAAGGGTGGTGCCAGAATAGCTTGGCGCCTGGGGGCGCCAAGCTATTCTGGCACCAGCCTTGAACTATCATGCTCGACCCATGCCTTGCTGTGGTGTGTCGGGGTTGATTGAGTTAAGATGGGTCTCCTGTGTTCTACTCAACATTTTAATAAGCCAAACACGTTTCGCGCTAAGAAATATCTTCGGTTTTCGGTATATATTCATTAGCATTGGCCTGTACCGTCACAAACATTAGCTCATCTAACCCTGAGAGTGACGCTTTAGTTAGTTTGGTACTTGTACTGAAGAACATTTTGTAACATAGTAATTTACGTGTAAAGTGCGTTCGGTTTGCGTGTAATTTACGTCATTGTATGAACGTGCGAACCAAGTAAACGCAGACAAAATAGGCGGAACGATGACTGATTCCATACTGCTATACCGCTGTATGAGTACCAGCAAATATATGCATAGTGCAGACTACAGCCCAGTCGTGTCTAGACACCGTTCTTGATCAAATAAATTACATTATTATCCCCTTGACTGCCAAGAAAATTGAACACCAAGAAATCAGCTGCAAAAGGTATAGATCCTCATGAGCCCCCGCAGTCGCGGGGGCTCATGAGGATCTGTCCCTCTTGCTGAGACCACTTTGTGTGCAAGTTGCTTTGAAGCCTGGTGACCTATAAGGATAAATTTACGAAGAGTTTAACGACACAGTGTGCGTCCACTGGCAGTGAAGGGATTAAATCAAGAAAACTATTTTTGGCAAAAGCTCCTTTTAAATCGTGCAAGTTTTAATCTTGCGTGATTTTCAAGGGAAGAAAACTGAAAGTATATATTTGTTTATTTATTAAGAACTTGTGAGAACTTGCAAATACATTTAAGAATTTGAAAGCACACACACACACACACACACACACACACACACACACACACACACACACACACACACACACACACACACACACACACACAAAATACAAAACTCTCCTAAGGAACTTGTTGAAGTTGGCTGCATATTACTGTCATATAATCTGAATTGTCTTTCAAGATCAGCACTTGATAAGCCATTTCAAGAAGTACCGCGTGGTCGCAGGAATTTGCATAAGTATGATTAGCGAAATTTTTGTGGGCAAACAACCTCACCAACATTTTGGTAGCTGATTTTTAGCTCATTCATGGTGCCCAGCATCAATAGCTGCAGAAGCGTGGTACAGCGTTGCCTGCCGCAGGAGCTCATGAACTATATCACTGCCCGGAAAAGAAAAAACACCCAATGAAACCTCGCAGATCGGGGCACATACGGTTCTTTGCCCCTGGCTGACCCTGTTTACATCCGTGCTCTTTAGGTTGCACGTGCATTGTTTAGTGTTGAGTTTAATCTGCCGTCAAAAGCTTACCTTCGCGTCCACTGCGAGTGAAGGGGTTAAACGTTATCGAAAAGAAACACACCGGCAACCACTTTTCACCTTCCGAAATCTGTTGGTCACACTTTTACTTTTTTTGTTCAGCCTAGCACGTTTCCGTAGAGTCGGTCCAAATCAATACAGGAATGTGGCAGGCCATTCATGCAAAATTTGGAGATTTCGGTGATGGGGTAGAATGAGTTAACTCGAATGAGTTAACTCATTCTACCCCAAGACCGAACTCCCCGAATTTTGCCGTTGTCTTCTGAAGACTGCATTTGCAGTGCAGGACACAGATCGACCATGATAGTTCAAGGGTGATGCCAGAATAGCATGGCGCCCATAGGCGCCAAGCTATTCTGGCGTCACCCTTGAACTATCATGGTCGATCCTTATCTTGCTGTGGTGTGTCTGGGGTAGAGTGAGTTAAATGTATAGCCAACATCATGATATTTTCTGTTATCAATCAGATGGTTTCGAAGTTTTATGCATGAGTGCTTTCACCAATGCACGTCTACCATTAAAAAAAAAAAGAAGAAAATATTTGATGAAATGTTCATACTTCGTTACGTGAAAAAGCGTTTAAAAAGTGTGATGTCTACACTTAAAAATCCGGCACAGAGCAAACAAACTGAACAAACAAAAAGAGCAAACAAACCGAAATAGAGTGTTTGCTGAAGATTCTTTGTATTAAGATGAAATTGTAGCGTGTGCGGAGCCTGGGTTTTTTTTTTTTTTTTTTTCTTTTTTTTTGAAACTTTCGAGTGAAATCGATCAAATGTAGGACAACATAATTATGGATTCGAGAGAGAGAGGATAGGTGACGTCATTTTTAAAGCAAAAACAGCCGACATGCTGTTTTCGTTGCAAAAATGGCGTCACCTCTTTCTGGCGTCTAAAAATAGCAAGACGAAGAGATCCTCATCAACCGCTCTGGCTGCAGCGGCTCATGAGAATTTGTGCTTCTTTCTGGAATCATTTATTTCATTCGGAGGTTTTTTTTTTTTTTTTCTTCCAGTCTCAAATAAAAGAACTATAAGTAATCTGCCGGGTGGTATGGTCGAGGCACAACGCAGGACGGCTGTTGGCAGTTGACAGGACTGTTCCTCAAGCAGAAGGTCTTCTCTCCAGTCCATGGCTGAAGACACTTCGACAAACAGACTTAACTCATTGAAACCGCCCCTCATCAACAGCTGCACAAGAGTCGTATGCGTCATTCTTGAAGGAGTTGACATCTTTGAGTGGGAGGGGACGTTTTCAAAGTTTTTATTTTTTGTAAATTTATTTTATTTTATTTATTTATTAATTTATTTATTTATTATTATTATTATTATTATTATTATTATTATTATTATTATTATTATTATTATTATTATTTATTTTTGGGGGTGGGGGCGGGGGTGGTGGTGGGGTGGTGGTGGGGGGTGGGGGTGGGGGTGGGGGGTGGAAGGGGTTTGTGTGGAGGGGGGGGGGTGAGACTTTATCCCTTTCCCACCATCTTGGGCCAGAATATCTGAGTTTTTTTTTTTTTTATTCCAGATTTTTTTCCACACAAAATCATTCCAAGGTCTTTTCAAATAGTAGTCATTCAAAACCATTTTTTTTTCGGAATTACTACCCACGGCATCACATCCCCCGCCACAGAAAATCGCCAACTGTGTAATATGTATTTAATACTGTGTGTGGAGATGAAAATAATTCGATAATCATGGCTCCGACGGCAGTCAACCCTTTCGGTCTGTGTGTGGAGAGGTATATTCTGCGGCGATGACCGCCCTGCAATATTAACCACTTCCCTACCACTGTGCACGTGTTACAGTTTCGTGTCTGAAATCTCGGTTCATTCACCGACCCAAAAGCCAACACCGCCCAAGAAACATAGATACAAATCGGTCTCCGCAAGAGGCAAAGATCCTCATGAGCCCCCGCGGTCGCGGGGGCTCATGAGGATCTATGTCTCTTGCAGTTGGGTGGCGTTCAGTTTTTTCTCGGCAGTGAAGGAGTTAAGGCGTGTTCAAAGCGGGACAGCTGGTGCCACATTTTCCGACCTGATTTCAAAACAGCAGCAAAAGACACGCGTCCATTCTTACTGCTAGCAGCGAAATTCACCGAGGTCGCTTTGTCTTGAAAAGACACTTTAAAACAGCCCCCCTCAGGCAGAACATAACAGAAATTGAGGTTGTAATGAGTATCGTCTGATCTCTTGTGGAAGAAAAGTGCACATTACCTACCGTTAGTCATCCTTGGCCTGTGGACAGACCTTTCATTTCTTGAAAAGTGGCGAAAATCACATTTAGACACATCTGCGACGTGTGTGCTGTAGAACCAAATTTCGGTAAAACTGGGATGAAATGGCTTTTGTTCATTCATTCATTCATTAATTCATTCATTCATTCATTCATTCGTTCGTTCGTTCGTTCGTTCGTTCGTTCGTTTGTTCATTCGTTCGTTTGTTCATTCATTGATTGATTCATTCATTAGTTCGTTCGTTAGGTCATTCGTCCGTTCGTTCGTTCATTCATTCATTCATTCATTCATTCATTCATTCGTTCGTTCGTTCGTTCGTTCTTTCGTTCGTTCGTTCAACCCATTTTCCCCCGTGGCGCATTTGGCAAATTTGGGAGCTGGGGTCACACAACGACTATTTACCAGTTTGCAGGGGATGGATCGATCATGATAATTCAAAGGGTAGCGCCAGATTAGCTTGGCGCCCTTGGTCGATCCATCTCCTGCTGTATATTTTCCCACATTGACGATAAACGCGAAAGATGTCAGACGCGTATATCGCGACAAACTCCTGCCAGCAGAGAGCCGTTATCGGCAGCATTATTCATAAGACATCTTTCTTTGGAATACTGAATTGTAAACCCTCATGCCGTGCCTGCAGGGTGCTGTCATTACTCCCAAAGGCGCACCGGACACTTCCAGCTCAGTAGAACACCTCCTCCGTTTTGATGGTGCGAAAGACGACGAGTTTTGCAAGCTCGAGGCAAGCACGTGCCCCTTCGGACTGCAGTGGCTCATGACAGTCCATGCTTCTTGCAGGTGGACGAAGTTGTGTTGTCATTACTTAAAGAATTGACCCAAGCGGGGTCAATAGGACGGGAGTCAGGGAGAGTCAAGTTACAGTCTCGAGTGTCTTCGCTCTGAAAGAGACATAGATTCTCATGAGGTTGTTTTGGGTCTCAAATGATCATCCTATGGCTGTTTTTAATTCACTGTTCTTTATGCATATGTTTTTTTTTTTTTTTTTAAATGTTGTTTTATTTTTATTTCAAAGCTACATTTTCTTTACATTTTTTTTTTTTGTGTGTGTTTGAATCACTGTCCTCGGCTTGCACGACGGAAACCCGTACTATCCTGAGGCTGAACTTCTTTTCGAATGTGTGCATTGTTCTATGTACGCTACATTACAGATTAGGAGACAGACCGAGCATTTTAGTTCAAGGATTGTGCCAGAATAGCTTGGCGCAACCCTTGAACTATCGTAGTCAAATGTATTTCATGCAAAAGTATATCAGGATGGAAAGGGTTATACTGTTCTAAATCAGGTCGCTGGAGCTCGTGACGGTAATTATGTGATCCTTGCTCGCCCATTTAATCTGTTCCTCGCGTGGAGGAGATGGCCGGGTACTCACTTCATGTTGGGCCGTAGGTTCTGAGCGAATGCGTTTTCAAGAAGCGTAATTTTTCTCTCCTGCTGCCATTGCCTTTGGAGAGGCGCTGTTTTGCCGCGAAATGTGGTTTAGGCTTTGAAGCTGCGTTTATCCATCGATTGTCCATCTGTGCAAGGTCTTCCTACCTGCAAGAGGGCATAGATTCTCATGAGCCCCTGCAGTCGCAGGGGCTCATGAGAATCTATGCCTCTTGCGTTTTTGGGAAGAGCGTCCATTTATTTATATCTATTCTTCCTGTCAGTATTTAAACTGACTTTTTCCAAGGGATCTAAGACACTATTTTCGTTGAGACGTTTTTTTTGTTCAGGGAGTGTAGTGTATCCGGGTTTAGATCTAAATCTGTATTTGGATCCAGGCAAAACATTTTCGCTGATGTAATGTGTTTTCTCTAATGCAAATAATGCATCTTTAAACATATTATTTTATATAACGCGACAAATATTTTTCCTCTGAAGAACGTGTTTATTCTTGAAAAATGATGTGTTTTGTCTTCAAAAGCAACGTTTGACTTTTTGTGGTTTGTGTTTATCCCCTTGGGATCTTTTGGGGCTTGAAAGGGCGCCACATTTTCTCGAGTTGCAGATTCTTTCGTTTGAATGAAAACATTTTGACTTTCAGTAGAACCTTTTTCCTGATATTTTGAAGTCCATTCGATTTATGGAAGGGACGTTTTAGGACGGGTCGCGATGGTGCGAATTTAATAGCATGTCCATGATGTCAAACGCGGGCAGGCCTAAACCTCTCACAAGTGAAGTAACAAGATAAAAATTATGTTATGTCTAGTTACGCTAACCTCGCTGCTGAACGTACATTTGGCGCGAAGCGCCGTATGTGCGTGTGTGTGTGTGCGCATGTATGTAAACAAGAGAATCTCCGATATTTCTGTACACATAAGCTTGAAACTTGGCGCAATATTTTTTTTTAAAAGTCCGTGCCTAAGAGAACCTTCGAGCATATTGTAATTGAATGTCTCATTGAAGACATAAACAACCGTTTATAGGAAGTCGGTTGACCCAGAGTACAGTCCGTAATTTGTGTCATGTTTACTTGAACTTTTGCATATATAGCTAGTTGGAAAAAAAAGACATTAGTAGCCAGCTTTGTATCCTTTCAACTTCTTTAGTAAAAAAAATCAGAAAAGAACTAAAACACTAAAAACCTTTACTTCTAAGGAAATTCAGACAGTGGCGGTGACGTAAAAGAGGCAACTCTGTCACCCCTCAGACAGTGATATAATACTCTAAATATGACGTCATTCTATCTCTCGCGCGCGGTTCTCCCCGCTCTCTCTCACATAAACATGCGCGCATCTCCAGGAGGAATAGATCCTCAGGAGCCCTCTTGGAGATGTTTGAAGCGCGCGCGCACGCACTAACATGCACACACACATCGACGCGCTTTCAGAAGAGCATGCAGGTGACCCGTCTACTTAGTATGTCATGTAGCTAGGTAAAGTCAACCTGATTTCACACAAATTATAGCAAGACCGAAAATGTACCGTGAAATTCTAGTTTTGTCGCCATTTTCTCAAGCCTATGAAGCGAAAGTGAAATTCATATCACGTATATTACACGAGGGTGAGTCAAAAAGTAATGTCATTTCCTTTAGGACAGGTATAATTACCAACACATGAACATGTATCATACACCAAAATGAAGCTGGTCCTCTGTGGATCACATCCCTACTTCTCAACATAGTCACCGTGTCTCTCAATAGCAATGTTCCACCTTCGAATGAGAGCATGCATGCCTGCCTCGTAAAATTTTGTTGACTGTTCTTTGAGCCACTTTTTCACTGCAGTTTTCACTTCCTCGTTACTGGAATGTTTGCCTCTCAAACCCCCTTTCATGGGGCCGAAGAGATGATAGTCTGAAGGCGCTAAATCTGGTGAGTACGGAGGATGCGGTAAAGTTTACTGGCAGGATTCACAGAAGAGGACGGACGGCCAAAACGGGGTTTATCGGCTACGCTCACTTTTCCCACCTTTTCATCTTTCAGACGACGGACCCACCTGCATACATTGCTATAATCTAAAGTATTGTCTTCAAACACATTTTGTAATCGTCTGTGAATGTTCACAGGGGTTTCCCCCTCAGCAACAAGGAATTCAATCACTGCTCTTTGTTTTTGACGCAACTCTAAAGGGGCAGCCGTTTTGATTTTTCCTTGCGAGTCTAAAAACCTGAAAAGTAAGAAACAAAATATTTCATAACGTAAATTATATAATCATTTATCACTGCGAAAAATTTCAGGTAATTTTTATCAAAAACTTCACCTGAAATACAAAAAAAAAAAATGGCATTACTTTTTGCCTCACCATCTTATAATTACGTAAAAACTAAAACTTACGTCATGACAAATGACGTTTGACAAATCAATGACGCGTATGTCCCGCGCCCCTTATAGAACTCACTGACGCATTGGCAGATCTGCGAGACTTTTTCAATAGGAGATAATTCATTATCAGAATCAGGTCAAAGACAAAAGGTAGAGACCATTGGCAGCGAGGACAGCTCTCATATAGAAGGGACTTTGTAGGTTATAGTTCATCCCATCTTGTTATATTTACAAGAAAATTTGGATATAGCTAGTTCTAGTTTGGATAAAGACATTGGATGAGTTCGTTAGCCAGCTTTGTAGCCTTTCAATTTCTTTAGTAAAAATTAATTCTTAATTCGTGCATCTCCAAGAGGCATAGATCCTCATGTGCCCGGAGGGCGCATGAACATCTATGCCTCTTGAGGATGTTTGGAGCGAGCGCATGCACGCACGCACGCACACGCATACACACACATCGACGCGCTTTCAGAAGAGCATGCAGGTGTACTTAGTATATCATGTAGTTGGGTAAGGTCAACCTGATATCACACAAATCGCAAGACTAAAATTGTACCGTGAAATTCTAGTTTTGTCACCATTTTCCCAAGTCGTGAAGCGAAAGCGAAACTCTTATCACGTTAAATATAAAATTACGTAAAAACGAAACAAAAACAAAAATACGTCATGACAAATGACGTTTTATAAACCAATGACGCGTATGCACTGCGTGCGCCCCTTATAGAGTTCACTATGATGCATTGGCACATCTGCGAGGCTTTTTCAAAAGGAGATATTTCAACATCAGAATCAAGTCAAAGACGAAAGGTAGAGACCCTTGACAGCGACGACAGCTCTCATATAGAAGGGACTTTGTGGGTTATGGTTCATCCCATCTTGTTTTTTTCTTTTTTTAGGAGTAAAAGGAAAATTAAAACGAGAGATTGAAAACCTTTAGTTATGTTTCATCAGTATGTTTCACATACATAATTCATTCAGCCCGACGCACGTATTTCGCAAATTTTGGAGGCGCCATCTAACGACTATGCACCTGTTGCAGGCGATGGATCGACCATGATAATTCAAGGGCCGTGCTAAATTAGCTTGGCGCTAACAGGCGCCAAGCTAATTTGGCACTGCCCTTGAATTATCATGGTCGATCCATCTCCTGCTGTAGTGCGTCAGGGCTGAATGGGTTAAAGGGGTTTCAGCCTATCTTTTTAGTTTTCGTTTCACACGAAACTATTGCGGCAACATTTTTACTTCATTTGTTTAGGAGTATTTTCTGTGCCTAAGTACAGTTTTTTCACCTGAGAAAAATAAACATTTGTGCTCCGCAGGCGTATTATTTATCCAAAGAGCCGATGCTTTTTTTTTTTAAACTTCCCATTATTTTCAAGCACAAACAGTAAATGTTTTCCTCTTGAAACAATTGCTTTTGCTTGAGAAGCATCACATTTGTTTCCATGACAGTCGTTTTCCCTAAAAGGTTTCGTGCAATTCTCCGGGGCAGGTTTTTGGTATGCAAAAGTGATATGGTTTTTGGTTCTTTTTTCTGAGCGCCTTTCTTTCTTAGGCAAATAATGCCGGGAAGACTTTTTCTGTCCATAGTCTGACTTCTCCTTTTTTGTGTTTTTGTGTTTTTATTTTTGTATGAGCAAGTTGTCTTTTTCTAAAGCGCTAAGTGTCTCCAGAAAGAGCATTCTTATTGCTAGGATGCTTTTTTCTTTTACATTAAAATATGTCTTTCTTTTTTTGTCCGAAAGTAGTGAGCTTTTGTTGTTTTTGGAGATATCATTCAAATGAACTGTCTTCATTTTAATTTTTTTATTTTTTATTTTCTTTTAATTTTGTTTATTTTGTAATTTGAGATCGCAATTTGGGAGCTGCCTCTAACGAACACGCACCTGTTGCGAGAGATGGATCGACCTTGATACCTCAAGGGTGGCACGTCCCTTGTGCTCTCATGGTCCTTCCACTTCCGGTCGTCCGACAGTAATGTATAAATCAGTTGTGAATTAGAGGTTTAGATTAGATGTGTTCAGACTATCACTCTTAGGTAATGTTCTTTTTTCTTTTAAGACGGAAGACAAGTGTCCGAACCCTGTGCTTGGGGATGTAATTTTCCCTAAGAAGTCGATGACTTGCATTGAGGGGTTGCGTCCACGTCTCGAGAGGCAGTGATTAATCTCGAGGGGCCGTGTTTTTGTGCCGGCAGTCAGTTGCGTTTCTCGAGAGGGCGTCTCTCGCCTTTAGTGGCAACGCTTTCTCAAAACGCAACGGGGGGTCCTTCCCGCTTGCGCCACAAAGGATGCCGGCGAGACTTTGTGTCGCACACAATAACAACAACAAAAAAGACTTGGACAAAAATCTTTCTTTTGATTTCTCTCTCCTGTCTTGAATGTCTTCGGTTGCGTAAAAATGCATAGATCCTAGTGAGCCGAACCTCGTTCGCTGAAAATGCATTGTGCCTCCCGATTATCGTTTCCTCAGAAGGCACAAGGCAACATGTCCATTTTTTGGGGTGAAAAGCGTGGTTTTCATTGTATTACAATGAAAATCTCGCTTATCACAACAACGGACTTCTGTCTTTTGCTTTCGAGTCTGAGCTTCTTGCTGTACCTAACGAAATGTCCGAAAAAAACTACCAAGTGAGTAGGAAATTCTAAAGTTTTCTAAATTACAAGCACTGGCAGTCAACCCTTTCGGTCTAGTTTTTTAACGAAATGTGCGCATTTAACCCATGTAACCCAAGACCGTATTTCCCAAAATTTAGAAGCGTCACTAACAAACTTCGTACCAGTTGCAGTGGACGGATCGACCATGACAATTCAAGGGTAGTGCCAGATTAGCTTGGCGCCGGATACGGCGCCAAGCTATATCCGGCGCCAAGCTAATCTGGCACTACCCTTGAATTGTCATGGTCTGTCCAGTTCCTGATGTAGTGCGTCCCCGGGGCTAAGTGGGTTATGTTAAAAATAGGTCTGTGTCTCTCGCTTCTTTCCTGTCCGAGTGTCTTGAAATCATGTACAAAATGTAATGAAGCAGACGTCGGCCACTGTTCTGAATTACAACTGGCAAAAGCCATTAGGTCCGTTGTTGCTAAAAGCGAGACTGTCGATGTTTATTATCCATGGAGAAATTTGCTGTATATATAAAGATGATGAAACCGGCTTTGAATGATCTCAGTGAGAATCGTGTTTGGTTTAGAGGCTACTCAGAATTCGACCGTCCCATGGTTCTACGCGCATTTGTTGAGACAAGAATTGTCCATTGCACTGTGTCTATTTTTAAGAAGGGTTTTTTTAAAATACCATTACGCGTAACTAAGATGTCACATTTCAGCGCCATTTGTGTTTATTCTCTCTTGTCGACACACCCAATGAACTTTAACAGCAGTTGGGACACGCAGCAAAAGCACACGCGTAATCAGTGTAGCCGTTAGCTTGTCAATCTAATTTTAGCTGTGTCTCGTACTGATAACGTTGTATTTATAGAGCAGAGTAGAGTCATTGTCAGGTTCCTTGATATAAAGACGACGTGTGCTGATCTGGACTGTCCTGTCTAAATGAACCATAACTAGACCTGTGGGCAGCATTTCGTAACCGTCTGTTAAGAAGTGTATCTTTGAAACAGTTATGACGGTAGTGGGCCTTTAACCCGAAGTCAATTTTAATAGATTGTGTTGTATTTGTTCTTTCTAAGCGTGTTTCTTCCTTTGCATTTCTTTGAATTTACAACGCGTGGGAGTCACTGATTTTGTCTGGAATTAATCACAGACCAACAGTAAAACAAAAGCAACTAAAACAAATCTTCAAGAAATGTAAGTTCGTGCACAGCAAGTCTCACATCGGTTGTCTCCCTCGATTCGCTACCGCGGTCCGGGTAGCGAATCGATGGGAGACGACCGGCGTAAAGGAGACTCTCTCCATACTCAAACCTGACCTTGAGTCCTCAGATCTATGCGAGCTGAACTCTGCCGACCCCACGCTGCAATGGTGAAGCGAGTGCGGGCAAGTGCTGGTCAGAGTAATTGGTCAATTACTGAAAATGGACCGAACCGTCACTACACCAGCGGCCATCCAGACATGCACCGCCTCCGGCTGAAACCCAGTAGACCTTCTCTGCCGTGGTAAGGAGGAAGTTTGCAATGAAGGCGATTTTTATTTCCTTAGTTACCCCCCCCCCCCCTCCCTCCCCCACCACCTCCCCCTCTGCGTTGCCAATGGACTCATATTGTGTTTTTCAACTGTTCGTAAATTCAGCTTAAAATGCTCACCAGCCGTTCGAAGGAAAATGAATGCAAAGTGGTTTCGGCAAGAGGTATAGATCCTCATGAGCCCCCGCAACTGCGGGGGCTCATGAGAATCTATGCCTCTTGCAAGTGACCGGGTTCAGTTTTTGGCGGAAGTGATCGCGTTCATAATTATGTAATTGAGTTATGCAGGTTCAACGCCGCGCTGGCCACTAACGCCATCTCACTGCGGGTCATAAAGAGGAAAATCATAGTGTGTGCGGGTCTGTAATTTTGTACCTCACGGCTTTGAGCCGTGTGGTCCGAAATCACAGACCAGAACATAATTATAGTACATTCATAAGCCCCACGCAGGCGAAAGATGCAGTCTACCCTTACTGCTTGCAAAGGCATGTTTCAATAAAGCACGCGTGAAAATGCTTGAAAATGCGTGCAATCTCATGGAAAATGACTGAAATTTGCTGTCTGACTTTCCCAGAAAATGGAGGGGGAACACATTGGATGGCAATGACGCGTAAGGAGGACATGCATCTCGAATGCCGGATGTAACAACGCCATTTCGGAAGAAATACCCAAAGGAGAAAAAATACACACACGATTAGAAAAGACAGTTACAACACAATTTATTAACATTTCGGGTAAATACCATTTTTCAAAATAAACAAACAAATAGAGAGATCAGTCGCTACTTATCTTCATATATCGCAGAAGGCATGTGGCAACTGAAGGATGTGACGTAACATAAAATAAAATAAAAACAAAAGTGCGTAAAAATGAAGAAGTAAAATAAAAATGACGTCAACGAAAACCTCATAAGAGGGAGACAGAGAGAAAGTGAACACGAGCTAGACGCCGAATGTGTGTAAGCGCGCGAGATCACAAGCAAACGTGAATGCGGGTGGGTGAGGCCAGAGAGAGAGAGAGAGAGAGAGAGAGAGAGAGAGAGAGAGAGAGAGAGAGAGAGAGAGAGAGAGAGAGAGAGAGAGAGAGAGAGAGAGAGAGAGAGAGAGAGAGAGAGAGAGAGAGAGAGAGAACGAACGAACGGGGTTACCTTTGTTTGTGTGTTTTTTTTTTCTCTCCGTTGAGTACTTCTTTGCATTTTACAGTCTGGGCAGTCACTTTTTGGTCTGGATTGCGTATTTCGGAAGGTTCGTCTCCTTTCGTGTCAGGGATCTCCAGCTAATGATGTCATGTGACGTAATTCCATATTGCATGAGATGACCAGCTGTGTGAGAAGACCATTTGTCTGGGCCACACTTTTTGATGGTCCTTGAGGGTCGCCTTCAACAGGTTCCGTTGTATCTAATTCTCTTGCTAGTCTGTGCTGCTGAGAACCCAGTTTCGCCAGGGTCATGATAAATGTGGGGGAAGCTGTCCTTACATATAATAATAATAATAATAATAAGCGCATTAAATAGGCGCTTTATCCCAATTGAAAATCGGCTCAAAGCGCCGCCGCGAACTGAACCCAACAAGCACGCTCACGTGAATCACGCGCATTCACTCACACACTGTACGTAAACACAGAACATTCACGTGGTGCTAAGGGCAAGCTCAAGCGAGCTACTGTAGTTTTTGGAAATTCAAAATCGTTTGTATTTGAAATTTGATTAAGTGGGCTGAAACTGATACCAAAGTGGAGGGGGAGGAAGAGCCGGAGTACCCGGAGAAAGAACCCCCGACGGTCCGCCCGAATTAACGGTGACACTTACTAGAGGAGAAAAATCCGACGCGGGCGAAACCCGTAGTCGAACCACGCACCTTTAGCATTGGTGGCAGGCGCCTTAACCACTGCACCACGGACCGCCCTGAGGAGCAAAAGAAATGCGACATTTTTGTAATCATCGGAAACACTTGCGTGTTTCCGATGATTCCAAAAATGTCACATGTCTTTTGCATAGATACTTATCTTCTGATTGTCGTAACCTTTGACCTAACCGTCGTTAGATATGTAATGACGAACAAAAGATATTCAACATTGGAATCACTGGAAACATTAAATTTTAGCGTCTCCAATGATGCCAAAGATGTCACGTTTCTTGTGCTAGTAAGTGTAAAATGTAGGTGATGTTCAGTACCAAGGTCCGACGTAAATGGATAGTTTTAGAACTTTCTGTGTGGAACTGGTCATTTTGAAGTTATATCATTGGGCTACCACAGGTGGGCAGGATTAGCGTAGTCGTGATTCGGCTGTTGAACTTTGGTTGGAGAGCCGTTATCAGTGATTTCACCTGAATGAAATTAGTGTTGGTCACTACAGTGGGCTTATTATATAAGACACCTCTTCCCTGCCAATAGACGCTGACTGTGTTTGAGCAATCTTCGTTAATTCTGCACTAAAGATCCCCAGCTGTCCACGGAGATTCAAAGTGGTGTCAGCAAGAGGCATAGATCCTCATGAGCCCCCTCAACTGCGGGGGCTCATGAGGATCTGTGTCTCTTGCAGTTTGATTCCTCGGGGCTTTCATATTTAGCCCGGTCTTCGTTCATGGCCGACCTTCAAGTTTGGTCTTCACGCTGTGGCCAGCAATGTTCCGCTAACCGCCATGGCGTTTTGTACCTGTGTTTGTTGTGTGACAATATACTTATTCTGTGTCATACTTTGCTCGTATCGAACTTCCAATATAGCAAGAAACAGAGAGGTGGTTCCCATGGCAACTGATTTGACGTATCCGAAGTGTATCCGAACACCACAAACACAGAGCAATGTCCAAACAAGCCCCCGTTTCCAAGTGTCGGCATTTATTTTCTGACCGTGCGTGACCTTTCTCTCTCTCTCTCTCTCTCTCTCCTCTCTCCCCCATCTCTCTCCTCCTCCCTCTCTCTTCTGCTCCTCCTCCTCCTTCCCTCCTCCTTCCTCCTCCTATTGTCAACTCCACCACCCCCTTCCCCAGTCCATCCCGGCCCCAACACACACAGTTGACTCTCAGACCGGCCTCTGGGCTCACAGTAAATTAAAATCTCAGCCTGCAGGACCTTGGCTGTCAGAGAACGATGGCCAATTAGTAATCATGCAGCAAACGCTACTTACACGCACGATGCATAGATCTACATCAGGCCCCGCATACGCTAGGGCTTATGAATATCTATGCCTCTTGTTGGTATTTGCGGGGGCTGATGAGGATCTATGTCTCTATTGCTAGTTGCCTCAGGCTGACGTGGACTCGGGTGAGAGTGAGATGGCCACTTCTGTTGGTCAGGGGACATCGGCGTTCCCATACACTTTTTTTACTTTTCAAGTTATGACTTGCAAAATGAAAATAAATAAATAAATAAATAAATAAATAAATAAATAAATAAATAAATCAACGGACTTTTAAGGCTTATCGTACTTTCCCATCGTGAAGCTAATTTCAAGGACCTGGTGCTGAAAGATGTCAAAACAAATTTTGACTCCAGCTAGGTTCAAACCTGCAACATTCCCGACGAGATGCCAACTCTCTACCATGTGGACAATATTAACAAACTTACAGAAATGACTATTCGGTGAGAGTGTGCATCATCATGACGTTAAATTCAATCCATCTGGCTCGTCACCTATCACGAAACTTTGCGGATCAGCCAGCGCGATTTATTTGTATTTCGTCTTTTGTTGCCTCACGCACTTCTTCACGAACGAAATCAAGGCTGATTTTCAATACTCATGTTAAAGAAAGAAAGTTTAAACCCACGACAGTCACATGACACCGATTTCCCATGTCCAATATCCTGCAACAGACTGGGCTAAATACTTGGAGACCTTCGGACTTAGAACCGGTGTGTGTTTGTGAAAGGACGCCGCTTTCAGACTTCCGGAAGCAGATTCTGAGCTGGATAGAGTTCACGGGGTGGAACCAAGCGTAGCCTCTATACTCTTGGTGGGACGGAGATCCAGGTTTGGGGAGCCGAGAATGACTGCACGTCGCTGTATCCGTCTTCCCGTGACTTACACGTACCTAGTGAGCAAAAGGTCCTCCGGCCGATGCAAGCCCTGTTGGGCCCGAACACGGGCGTGCGCGGGCCCAACAGGGCTGACGTCGGCCCGAGGACCTTTTTGCGCGTGGAGTGGTGATAGTTTCTTGGTGGTGATAGTGATAGTTATTTTAGTGGTGATAGTTTTTTGAGTGGTGATAGTTTTTTTTAGTGGTGATAGTTTTTTGAGTGGTGATAGTTTTTTTCAGCAGACGACCCTAGAAAGGAAGGCCGTTCTTTGGAATCCAGTGTGGAGCTGTGGCACAGTAAGCAAAAATCTGAAGTAGGCCTGATGATTTTTTTTTTTTTTTTGCGTACTTGGAAGGAGTTAGACGTTTGGGATTTGTCCGAAAGAGGGCGGGGGGGGGGGGGGGGGAGGGGGGGGGGGGGCTTAGAGGCAGGGACCTGATTTTGTAGTATCCTTTCATTCGCTTCAGACGCTGTGCGCACATTCTGCAGTATGGTTGTGACTTGTGGCGAGAGAGCACAATAATATGTTTAGTTGAATTGTTGTCTTCATGTGTGTTTGTATCAGTACTTCTTTGTTTGTTACCGCCTGTTTTAAGTTCAGAACGAAAAGGTGACCACCATGCGTGTAAAATGGATAGAAAGTCTCAACCCAAAAAAAACCAACAAACACTTTTAGCAGTGATAATTTACACAAGAAGTTAAATAACTTAATTGTCTTAATTGTCCTTTTTAAACGCGTCTTTTGTTTGATGTATTTTTTTTTTTTTTACAGTGTGTTTGTGCATTTGGGACTATGTGTGTCTGTTTACCTGCATCCCCTCCCCCCACCCCTCCACTCTCTTCTCCACTCCCCCCCCCCACACACACACTCTCTTCTCCACTCCCCCCCCCCACCCCCTCCTTGCTCACCCTATCTCCATCTAAGCGTTATTTAGTTGAACATTTAGTCCTGACAATTTAAAGTAAAAGACCGACCCAGCGATAGTTCCAGGGTGGTGACAGAATAGCTTGGCACCTGTAGTACCTGTAGGTGCCAAGCTATTCTGGCACCAGACTGGAACTATCTAAATCGAGAAATTTGAGAAGTTAGTAGTCTTTCATGAGTTAATTTGGGCAAGATTTATGTCCTGTGCACATCAGTCTTATGTTTGATGCTCTACCCCCACGCCCTCTCTCTCTCTCTCTCTCTCTCTCTCTCTCTCTCTCTCTCTCTCTCTCTCTCTCTCTCTCTCTCTCTCTCTCTCTCTCTCGGACGTTGTAGAGAGGCGTTTCGCTAAACTTATCTGTCATAAACGTTCATCATCTCTCTCTCTCTCTCCTAATCAGTACTGCTAATCATTACTTCTAATACCAAAAGCATGTTGATAACAACCCGCCAAAAGCGTCAGTTACATCCTGCCCCTCTGAAACTGTCACTTGGCAATAAACCTATCCAACAAGTATCCAGGCACCGCCTACTGGGAGTTGTAATTGACGACCAGCTGAACTGGTCGCCGCATATCGACAGTTTGTGCAAAACCTTGTCCAGGAATGTATTTCTGCTATCTAAACTTTGACACATTCTTAGTACAAAGTGCTGTACATTGTTCTTTCACGCACACATTAAAAGCTACTGTGACTATGCGTCCTCTTTGTGGGACGAATGCAGTGAACTTCATTTTAAAAAACTAAACTCGCTGTATCGTCGTTCAGTTAAGTTAATTATTCCTAACCCTACATCCACGGACGAGAAAATAAAATCCCTTGGCCTGCTTACACAGAAGGAACACCTCAAATTTAACAAATGCGTCCTCATGCACAAAATATTTCATTATCAAGCCCCGGAATATCTGCGCATGATATTTAACTTCAGCCCTCGGCATCAACCACATACGAGGAATGACTTGCTTCACTTACCCCGCCCACGGATAGATCTCTACAAGTCAAGCCTTCTATTTTCAGGTAGTTTTGTCTGGAACTCATTGCCATTAAACATTAAATCATTTTCAAATAAAACCCATTTTAAACGTGCATTGCACACTAACTTCCAATCAGCGTGACTTCACGGTTTGCCATATAAGAATAATACTGCTGATAACACGTAAACGTCAAATATTTTCTCTTTCTCCATACATTTGCTAACTGATCATCTATTGTCTTGTCGGTGTCACTATACGCTATTGATGCTGCTGATTCTATGACACTGTCTTAGATGAGTATAATATTAATGCTATGCACGCGTTTCGTTCTCTTACTTTTTGCATCGAGGCAGTTACACATTCTCCATTGTCATTTTTTTCCTCCTTTCGGTGAATCCCCTATTGTGTTTGTTTTCCGTAGTTTTGCTTCCTCATCTTAATAAGCGCATTAAATAAGCGCATTAAATAGGCGCTTTATCCCAATTGAAAATCGGCTCAAAGCGCCGCCGCGAACTGAACCCAACAAGCACGCTCACGTGAATCACGCGCATTCACTCACACACTGAACGTAAACACAGAACTTTCACGTGGTGCTAAGGGCAAGCTCAAGCGAGCTACTAATTATTATTGTTATTATTATTAATATTATTATTATTATTATTATTATTATTATTATTATTATTATTATTATTATTTGTCCTGTTGTGTTCTCTTTTGTTTACAGGACAGCTGTAAGACAGGCATTGAGTGCCTAATGGCTTTATCCTGAATAAAAAAAGATTCATCATCATCATCATCTCATCATCTCTCTCTCTCTCTCTCTCTCTCTCTCTCTCTCTCTCTCTCTCTCTCTCTCTCTCTCTCTCTCTCTCTCTCTCTCTCTCTCTCTCTCTCTCTCTCTCTCGGTAGTTCTTAGCTTTATGGTAGTAACGGCAAGTTTGAAAATTGGTCCTGTTACCAAATACTTTTACCATTATAAAATAAAGGTTCATTGTTCATTGTTTTTTCTCATTGACACACTGCAACTACATTTTCTCAGTCGACCAGCATGCAACACGGGATAAATCAGTCGGTCTGGGGTCGAAGATGGCCGCCTGTTCACGCCTTTTCCTTGTACGCTTTGGCCAGCAGAATGTCGAAACATTTTTCCTTTTCTAGTCGTTTGATTTGATTTTCAGCTTTTTCTTTTATATTCTTTACGGTCATCTTTAAAACAATCAAAACTCAAAACAAACTAACCCAGGACCAAGATGTGTGTGTTGGCCTGCGACTGTTTGGACCTGATGACGTTTAGCCGTAAGGTCAGAAATCACAGACCAGAGCACAGTAATTTACGAGTGACAGACTCACGGAACTGCGCACGATTATTTACGAGTTGTTTCCCGCCATGTTGAATACAGCTATAAGCCCCGCGTGAATGCAATCGATTGCACGCATTGGCTGAGAAATCTTTTCACCGACCTAATTTATTTGTGTGTGCTGGTCTCAACGTTTAGATCTTACGAGTACCGGTCTGTGATTTTGGAATTTACGTGTGTTGGTTTGTGATTTTGGACCTTACCGCTTCAGGCCGTAAGGTCCAAAATCACAACTGAACCAGCACACTTTTTTTTTTAATTCAAGGGCAGTGCCAGATTAGCTTGGCGCCGATAGGCGCCAAGCTAATCTGGCACTACCCTTGAATTATCATGGTCAATCCATCTCCTGCTGTAGTGCGTCAGGGTTGAATGGGTTATCTGTCGTGAGGATCGTCAATCATCACCCTTTCACGTCCAGACCCGAAACAGTACACGCCATCTAATCACCTTTTAAACAGTACTATCTAGCACGTGGTGGAGGCGAAATGACCAAAGTAAATCAGCCATGATCACAGTGTCGTGTCAGCTGGCAGCGGTTCACTTGAGTTATTACGTCTGGTCAGTTGGACACAGATTACAAATGTTAGGAGTGAAAAATACACGCATTTTAACAAAATTGCTTGCTGTCAGTGAGATGTAAGACTTCAAGAGAGAGAGAGAGAGAGAGAGAGAGAGAGAGAGAGAGAGAGAGAGAGAGAGAGAGAGAGAGAGAGAGAGAGAGAGAGAGAGAGATGGTTGGTGAAATGTACCTTGCTTTGGTTGATTCGTGCTAGGCAGGTTTTCGCTGCGGAAAAGTTTCGCGCTGGGCACACGTCAGTTCAAATGATATCAGTGCTAAGCATCTCATTTGAATAGAAATATACTTGTGGCGCCCTCCACAAGTGAGTCTGTCTGGGCAGTTCTACTCCCGCGAACGGTACGGGCAACGTTGAAGCCAAACTATAACCAAGTTGACCCATTCAGCGTAAGTTACTGCAAGCAAGACAATTGTGTGCTGGTCTGTGATTTTGGACCTTACGGCCTCAGGCCGTAAGGTCCAAAATCACAGACCAGCACACATAACACTCTCGCTCTCTCTTTCTTCTCCCTCCCTCCCTCTCTCTCCGCAGCGTAACCTGATTACTTACAGGGAGAGTCTCTAGACATATACTGATACCTGTATAGATACATCAAACTCCTCTTGTAACCTCCATCCCCCCCCCCCCGCTCCTCCCTCCCCCCCACCCTCTCCCTGTGGAAATCAGCCCTAAGAGAGGCCGAGTAAAGTGATCCGTTCCTGTCTACTTTCGCTAAGCACACCGATACAACATTTACACCAGGACGCTGAGATCGCGGTTGATAAATGGATCGTGACAGTGTGAGAGTTTTACATACAATTACGCTGGAAAAAAAATCGTGATAACAATAATCATAATGATAATAATAAGGACAAAACATGTAAAAGTAGTGGTAATAGTAGTATTAATAACACTACCACCACTACTACTACTGCTACTAATAACTGACATGATGACGATGATAAATTTATGAAGAAGATAACGTGTACAGCGCAATGTCCCCATAAAGTTTAGTGATCGCAAGGCGCCTTTCAAATGCATACCAATACCCTCTGAATTCAAAAGATAGTAAACTCATAAGTGCATTTTGGATTCGTATGAAAAGCAAGATTATTATTTGTTGCGTTTGTGGTTGTGTTATTCTTTTAGGGCATGTGTGTGTTGATCATAGGAGAAGATCCGATGTTCAGTTGAGTTATTATTGAGTCACGTACCTTTTAAGTTCGATTCGCTTCTATTTGCATGGAGACTTGAGATCGATTTTTGTGTGTGACTACAATCTTGCACATTTTGCTAACTTGTAGCAAGTCCGACCTAGATTAAGCTTGAAGGTTCTGAAAGAGGTGCGATTGCTCTAGTGACCTCAAAAATGACGTCAAAGTTTTGCAGTACACATGTCGGCTACATTTCATAACATTTATTTAATGCACCTAGAGTTTAGTGGAAGATTGTAGAAAAATCTAGAGTGTTCCTTTGAATGACTATTAATGATTTTTGCTTACGTTTTCTTTTCTGATTGGTTGAGTTGTGTAATTTGCGGGGATTATTCTGGAAATGTGTGATAGTATAAAAGAGAGTGTGTGCTTGCGTTGTAGAAGACAGTGTATCAAAGTGGGGATGCATTTGTGAGGAGATAGTGCACCAAAGTGTGGACGCACTGTGCTAAGAGCGCATCGTGAGAATAAAGGACTGTTGGAACTGTTACTCCAGCGTGGTCTACAACCTTGTGCCATCTGTGACGAGTTGCAACTGAGTGAGGTTTTTCTACAAGAACCCTACGTGAGTGTGTTTGTGTTATTACATCATACTACGATCACTACCACTTGACATTATTTATTATTATTATTATTATTATTATTATTATTATTATTATTATTATTATTATTCAAAAGGCGCAACCGACAGCCAGACGACGGCCGTATTTCCCAAATTTTGGAGTTATCAACTAACGACTGTGTAACAGCTGCAAGAAATGGATCGACCATGATAATTCAAGGGTAGTGCCAGATTAGCTTGGCGCCGACAGGCGCCAAGCTAATCTGGCACTACCCTTGATTTATCACTGTCGACCCATCTCCTGCTGTAGTGTCTTGACTCATTTATCTCCGTGTGTACTGATGAGAATTTTGACAGATGAGCCGAGACATGTTGTGCCAGTGAAACTATTTTGATCGCATATTGCATGGCGGCGTGGCAACGTAACGCTTCACTTACCAAGTAATGACGCCGGACTCATAACGCCAGACGATTATTATCATTTATAACTTTTTGAACCTCGCACTGTCGATGACATTCTGAGCCGTACCAAATTGATGTTGATGATGTCCACTTATAATGCGCATCCACTCCTCGCTAGCAGCATGGTCAGGGCGCAACAAAAACAAACATTATAATTATAATAATAATAATTATAATAAGCGCATTAAATAGGCGCTTTATCCCAACTGAAAATCGGCTCAAAGCGCCGCCGCGAACTGAACCCAACAAGCACGCTCACGTGAAACACGCGCATTCACTCTCACACTGCACATAAACACAGAACATTCACGTGGTGCTAAGGGCAAGCTCAAGCGAGCTACTGTAGTTTTTGGAAATTCAAAGTCGTTTGTATTTGAAATTTGATTAAGTGGGCTAAAACTGATACCAAACAAACAAACAAACAAACAAACAAACAAACAAAAAAAAAAAAAAAAAAACGACCGCAGAAGGCAAATAAATAACTGCACTTTTGACGCGGATTCTCATACGGATCAATTTGTCTCTGTCTTCTACGTGTTCGCTAAAGAGTTGTTTTTCGCGGTGAGATCGGGCGTTTCGCCCATGTTAAAAAAAAAAAAAAAAACACGTCATTTGAAGGCCACATTACAGATAAGGAGGCAGATCAAGCATTTTAGTTCAAGGGTGGTGCCCGCATAGCTTGTCACCTCAGGCACCAAGCTATTCTGGCACACCCTTGACCTATCATGGTGAAATTAATTTCAAGCAGTGGTTGTTACTGGGGGTGGGTGGGGGAGGGGGGAGTGGGGATGTCTCTTACCCAGTGCGCAAAGGCCATCGGGCCGACATCGGCAGCCGTTGACCAGCGTACTTCCGTGCGCGGACCAACGGCGGCCGACGTCGACCTGATGTGCGTTTGCGCGCTGGGTAGTGATCTCTGCCTCATGCGGCTGGGTAGTGATCTCTGCCTCATGCGCGCTGGGTAGTGATCTCTGCCTCATGCGGCTGGGTAGTGATCTCTGCCTCATGCGCGCTGGGTAGTGATCTCTGCCTCATGCGGCTGGGTAGTGATCTCTGCCTCGTGCGGCTGGGTAGTGATCTCTGCCTCATGCGCGCTGGGTAGTGATCTCTGCCTCATGCGGCTGGGTAGTGATCTCTGCCTCATGCGCGCTGGGTAGTGATCTCTGCCTCATGCGGCTGGGTAGTGATCTCTGCCTCATGCGGCTGGGTAGTGATCTCTGCCTCATGCGCGCTGGGTAGTGATCTCTGCCTCATGCGCGCTGGGTAGTGATCTCTGCCTCATGCGGCTGGGTAGTGATCTCTGCCTCATGCGGCTGGGTAGTGATCTCTGCCTCATGCGCGCTGGGTAGTGATCTCTGCCTCATGCGGCTGGGTGGTGTTTTCTTAGTGGCTCCGGCGGCAGTTGATGAGTTAACTCACTCGTGACGTGCAGCATCAGGATACTCAGCAATACGTCTCGACTGTGTTAACACGGTCTCTGGCCCTTTAAGGTCACACGCAAGACCCGACACACGCACGACATGATAAATTTAGCCTTGGAATTTAAAACGCTTTTCTTGCTCGTGCTTGCTTGTGCTTCGGGTCAATCCGCCAGGAGTTTCCCTGCAGAGAGCCGTGTGGCCGGAAGTGACGGGTGTGGCTGACCCCGGAATTGGCCTTGGTTTGGACCTCTGAGAAGCAAAGATTGGTGCTACGTTATACATTAGTACTATCACACACTGGTTGTCACCCTCGATTCGCTGCCAATGTGGAACCTCTATTTATTTACCGCCCCAATGTGCAATAGACGCACGTATCTTCAGGGGGCATTAGTGTGTGTATGCCGGCGCTCTTTTAATGTCACCCGGTTGCGGTTGACAGCAGAACGGTTTCCATTACCTCCCAAACGACAGTATAGATCCTCATGAGCCATTCTCACCATTCAGTAGTTTGAAAATACCTTTCATTTGCAGTTGTAGACCTTCAAGAGTCAACATTGCCATACTTTCAGCATGTATTTGCAACCGTCTCTTTCCATCTGCACGTACAGGTCTCAGAGTTCAAACGCTGCCTGCTGGGGGGAGGGGGGACTTTGTTATAGTGTATTTTAAAGAATTTGGGGCCTGGGGGGTTGCCGGGGGGGGGGGGGTGTGGAGGGTGGTCCGGAACCCGTGGAACTCCCCCGCCCACCCCCCTCTCCAATCCGCCTCTGACATGTATATTCTTCAGTGTTTGCAGTAATGTTGTTGCTGCTGCAATGTTCACGTCTGTGTGTGTGTGTGTGTGTGTGTGTGTGTGTGTGTGTGTGTGTGTGTGTGTGTGCGTGTGCGTGTGTGCGCGTGTGTGCGTGCATGCGTGCGTGCGTGTGTGCGTGCGTGCATGGGTGTGTGCGTGTGTGTTGTTGTTGCGTTTGGGGAGATGGGGGGGGGGGGGGGGGGGGGTGTCGATTGGTTGATTGATTGATAGATGGATGAACTGATGGACGGACAGGGTGAGGGTGGGGGGGGGGGGGGTGCAGACGGACGGATAAATAGAAGGACAAAAATGCAACCTAGTAACCTTTTAAAGTTCTGAGTTTCCAGCAGCAAAAGATGTAAAAGAAACTTTACAGTTTAGAATTTTCTGCCATCGTTTCTGGTTTTTGGACCACTAGGGCGTCTACACGATTTGAGTCAACTGACAACGGCTCTTTTAAGAGCCGCTGCCAGGGGGACTCAACTCGTGCAGACTGCCTTGGTGCGTGGTAGGAGAGAAAGGCTGAGCGGCTGATAGAAAGAGCTTGTGTCAATGCTAGGCTACTGCGACTGTTCCTAATTGTGTTGGTATAAGTAATTACTTCAACACCCGGAGACCTTAGATAGCCGCACTCTGTTGTCCGTTCATTACATGGAACAGACTAGCGTGCAACTTTCGACAACAAAGCATTTAGGCTTTCTATCCGCTTTAACCCCTTCTGTTTCTTTTTCATCACATGGGACAAGTTAGAGCGCACCTTAAAACACAAAAGGTTGGGTTTTTTTAAACACTTGTTATGGGTCGTGCCTCAATCATGATCAGAGAATAGAAACGAGCGTGGGCTGTAAATTGGGGTATGCTTGAATCCTATTCATTGTGATACACCCAGTTGCTTAAAAAAACATTTTGATTATGGTAGTTCAAGGGTTGGTGCCAGAATAGCTTGGCGCCTGAGGCGCCAAGCTATTCTGGCACCAACCCTTGAACTGAAACGCTTGATCTATCTCCTAATCTGTAATTCAGCCTTCCTAGGACAATGAAAATGTTGTCAAAAATCAACTTCAGGATGTTAATGGTTTAAACAGCAAGGCACAGAAACTGTTGTTATGGACTTAGACCCGTTGTCCAGCATCTATTGGCGTCTGTCTTATGAAGTGGTCATGGAGTCTTTTGTCTGCAATCGTACGACGTCTCTCATTGGTTACGCGTCTTGTGTGTAAGCTGATGGCGCAAAGGGAGCCTCGCTGCCCTTTGATGACTTGACTGCGCGTGAAGCCACGTGGTCCCATGGGAGTACGCAGGATGCTTGGAAGGAATAATTGGAGGGTTTGGTATAATTAGGGGCACCTTAGTTCTTTCTTAAAGGCTGTTTTTACCTTTTCGTTGTGTCATTGGTGATTTTTAAAAAAAAAGGAATTAGTAAAACACGTTGCATTAGATGCTGGGAGGAAGATTCAAGACTAAGACTTGGGGGGGAAAAACCCAAACAAACAGACTAACACCTTAATTGCAGAGGCAAATGGAACGCTACCCTGCTGCAGGAGACATACACCCTCATGAGCCCTGCCATCGCGGAGGCTCATGAGGGTTTATGTCTCTTGTTAGTCCTGTGTTCTTTATGTCTATTCTGGGAGCTAGATGCATCTGTGTTTTCACTCGAATCACAATCAGTGCATGGCGGTTTTAGACGCGCAGTTTCAAACGCGCAATTTCAGACGCGCAGTTTCAGACGCGCAATTTCAGACGCGCAGTTTCAGAAGCGCAATTCCAGACGCGCAGTTTCCAATGCGCAATTTCAGACGCGCAGTTTCAGGCAAGCAATTTCAGACGCGCAATTTCAGACGCGCAAATTTCAGACCCGCAGTTTCAGGCGAGCAGTTTCAGGCGCGCAGTTTCAGATGCGCAATTTCAGATACGCAGTTTCAGACGCGCAATTTTAGACGCGCTGTTTCGGACACGCAATTTCAGACGCACAATTTCAGACGAGCAATTTCAGACAAGCAGTTTTAGACGCGCAATTTCAGACACGCAGTTTCAGACGCGCAATTCCAGACGCGCACATTCAGACGTGTCATTTCAGACGCGCAGTTTCGGATGCGTAATTTCAGATGCGCAGTTTCAGGCGCGCAATTTCAGACGCGCAATTTCAGACGATTAGTTTCGGACACGCAATTTCAGACGCACAGTTTCGGACGCGCAGTTTCAGGCGCGCAGTTTCAGATGCGTAGTTTCAGACGCGCAGTTTCAGGCGCACAGTTTAAGATGCGCAATTTCAGACGCGCAGCTTCAGACGTGCAATTTTAGATGCTCAGTTTTAGACGCACAATTTTAGACGCGCAGTTTCAGACGCGCAATTTCAGACGCCCAATTTCAGAAGTGTAGTTTCAGGCGCGCAGTTTCAGACACGCAAATTCGTGTTCATCGGCAGCGTATGGGTTAACCCTCCCGTGCATGCGGCTACTAGTATTGTTCACAGTGTCGGTGGCTGCAAGCACAAAAGGGGTTAATAGGAGAGCCAATTATCCAGTACACTTTTTGGGGCATACAGGATATGAAAAAAGTCTCCATGCCTGTACAAAATCTTCGCATATTCATATCATTACTAGATTTGAAAAGCGTGAGGCTTCTTTTACGCTAGCATTTGAAGGCACCATGGGAGATAACAGATTGCCCTTCCTGTTTGTGTGTCCTTGACATTTGTAACCTGTTTTGTCCCACTCTCTCTTACCTACTTTCTTCCTAGTGTGCGCACATTTTGTTTTGTTATCTCCGTCCATTCGACGCCAAAGAAAGCCAGCCATCCGAGAAACATAGATACAAAGTCGTGTCAGCAAGAGACATAGATCCTCATGAGCCCGCGCAGATGCGCGGGCTCATGAGGATCTATGTCTCTTGCAGATAGGTATCGTTCCCTTTTCCTCGGTAGTGAAACTGTTAAGGGTGTTTCTTTCTTTTCTGGTTATTTTCTGATATGTACACTGACGAGCAGAAGAAATGCGACATTTTTTTCCCGATGATTCACAAAAGGGTGCATTTCTTTTGCTCGTCAGTATATAAGGGAAGAAATACTTATACCTCACACGTTCCCTCTCCAACTGCCAGCGATAAGATTGACCATGACAGTTCAAAGGTAGTCAGATGAGCTTAGCGCCCGGATTCTTGTTCAGTGTTGATACTTGTCTAACAAAAACAGTTTAGTTGCAATTTTGAGGCTGTTTCGGTACGAAATAATATTATTTGTGTCATATTTTCGGCACTTCAGTGGAGAGCGAGTAAATGACGAAATCATATGCGCATTGACGATGATCTATGGTGCAAACATCGTGGCACCGCACTGCGGAATTTTTATTGATATTATTATTATTATTTTATTATACATCCCATTTATCATAGGGTGTTCTCTGTGAAAACATTACAGACATTACACTTACTGCACTTGGTGAATTGTGCGAGAGCGTTCATACCTCGCGATTTTAATGTTCATGCCTCCAAATAGCCGGCAGGAATAATGACTGTGGTGGTAAGCGTTAGCCCAAAGTAGGAATTTGGGAGTTGTTTAGTGTTTCTTACCTCATTCAACCCGACGCAGGTATTTCTCCACATGTTGGAGGCGTCATCTAGCGACTATTCATTTGTTGCAGGCGATGGATCGACCATGATAATTCAGGCGCCAAGCTAATCTGGCACTACCCTTGAATTATCATGGTCGACCCGTCTCCTGCTGTAGTGCGTCACGGCTGAATGGGTTAAGGCAGGCCAAAGGACAGATCGACCATAACAAGGGTGGTGTCAGAACAAATCAACCCTCTCACTGTTGGAAACAAATGTGAAAACCGCCCGCCAACTGCAAGAGTCAAAGAACCTCATGAGCGCCGGAACAGCCAAGGGTGAAAACCGCCCGCCAACTGCAAGAGTCAAAGAACCTCATGAGCGCCGGAACAGCCAAGGGTGAAAAACCGCCCGCCAACTGCAAGAGTCAAAGAACCTCATGAGCGCCGGAACAGCCAAGGGTGAAAAACCGCACGAGATTTGACCGCTTGTGAGCGATTTACCGTGAACGAATGTGGACAAGGAAAAAAAAACAAAAAAAACAAACAAACGAAAAAGCAATTCCATAATACCATAAATAATTCTCCCGTCGCGCTGGAAGCGCAGTGCGTGTTGGCGGCAACACATCCCTAATACATCTCTCGGCAGTCCGCGTCCGCACTAAAGATCGCAGGCACAGTGTGCAAAAGGTCATTGGCCCGACGTCAGCCGCAGCCAACGTCGACGCGATGGTCTTTGGGTTACTGGGAAGTTCGTGATGCGCGGATGAATATTGGGTGAGAATTTTCGGCGATGAGCTGGCTGACATATTTTTTTTCTCTTTCTGTCCGCGTAATCATTTGGCAACAGTAACAATGGGTTTTTGTTTGTTTTTTGGTTGTTTTGTACTCGTCGGCTTGATTTTTGTAGGACTAGGGTATAGACACAAATGCGCCGGTGTTATAGATCTAAGATTTTACTAAAGAAGAAGAAAGGTCTGGTGCTAGTGGGGGGGGGGGGGGGCGTGGGGGGGGGGGGGAGGTGTAGAGGGTTTGGAAGTTGTGGTGCCGGGTAGGAGTGTGGGCTGTTCATCAGCACTACACTATTTAACGCGTTTTCATCCTGATACCCTATGGCTTTGAAATAAAATTGACTATGAGAGTCCCAAGGTGGTGCCAGAATAGCTTGGCGCCTCAGGCGCCAAGCTATTCTGGCACTACGTTGGAACTAATATGGTTGATCTGTCTCCTAATCTCTAATGTAGCCTTCATAGGACAATCAGTAACTTTAACAAGTCAGCCTCAGGATGCAATGCGTTAACTAAAGAATGACTTTTCCCCTTTCTATACGGGAATGAGGTGGAGGGGTGGAGGGGGGGGGGAGGGGTGGATGGGTGCACTTCATAGTGCGTCCGCTGAAATATGACTTTTTTTTTTATACAAACACGGCACAGAGAGGGAGAGAGATAGAGAGAGAGAGAGAGAGAGAGAGAGAGAGAGAGAGAGAGAGAGAGAGAGAGAGAGAGAGAGAGAGAGAGAGAGAGAGAGAGAGAGAGAGAGAGAGATGATGATGATGAAGGTGATGATGATGAATCTATTATTGCGGGATAAAGTATCGGCCTTTCTTACAAGCTGTCCTGTAAATTAAACAGAACACAACAGGAAAACAAACACAGGATACAAAGAGAAAAAAATAAAGGAAAAACATTAACGAGAGAGAGAGAGAGAGAGAGAGAGAGAGAGAGAGAGAGAGAGAGAGAGAGAGAGAGAGAGAGAGAGAGAGATGATGATGACGGTGATGATGATGAATCTACTATATAATAACAGTATTATTATTATTATTTATTATTGCGGGATAAAGTATCGGCCTTTCTTACAAGCTGTCCTGTAAATTAAACAGAACACAACAGGAAAACAAACACAGGATACAAAGAGAAAAAAATAAAGGAAAAACATTAACGAGAGAGAGAGAGAGAGAGAGAGAGAGAGAGAGAGAGAGAGAGAGAGAGAGAGAGAGAGATCGTGGCAGGTTTATAACTAGTTTAGAACCTGTCTACCCAATCCATTCCAATTAGACAAAAACTGTTTTTCCCCTTACAAATTTCCCAACCCACCCAAATTAAAAGGATGACTCAGCCGGCGTAACACGCCAAAATAAAACAAAAAAACACACCCTTTAGTCAGATCGACCGGTCACTTTGGCGTGGCAATATGCCACGCCAAAGTGCCCACGAGTCGGTCTGACGTAGCAGTTGTTCACGTCACAACGACCTCAGCCCAACTGGGTAGACGTTTTCCACGCCAATGTAACTCGCGGTCTCTCCAGCGTAGGAAACTGTGTTGTGGGCTGCACCGGCGAAGGAGGGATAATTTTATTCTCAGTGCGAAAAGTAGATGCTATCGCACCAGTTTGTTAGTTTTTCGTGGACGGGTATAGGCATTTCTAGCACCGAGAGTTTGGAGGAAAATATTGTTTAACCATCTCTTTCACTCGCAGGGCCGAACACGTCACCATTCTCTCGAAATGTCTGCGCATACTCACCTCGTCTACAATGAAATCATTTTACTGTACACTTCCTAGCTGCGGGAGATGGATCGAGCTGACTGCAGAAACTCATTAGGGCAGTCATCAGTACCTTAGTGTATGCTCAGCACTTCGTGAAAATACAGAAGATTTATCGCATTGGCTTTGATCATTCAAGGGTAGTCCTTGGCTGGCTTGACGCCTCCATTCAAGCACTACCCTTGAATCATAACCTTTCTGTTCGCCTCCCAACGTTGGCGGTGGAAGTGAAAATTATCTGTTTTGTTTGGGAAAGCTAAAAACTGCTCATCACAACCAGTGTGGGTGTATTGATGATGCTTCCACTTGAGCGCCACCATTCGGCAATAACCGTAGATCCTCAAGAGCCCCTGAGGGCAAAATTAAAGGAAAAACACTCGTGTGGTGTTATTGAACTCGCCTTGCAAAACAAAATAAAACACACGCAAAACCGCTTGAGCAAGGAAGAATTTCATGACAGAAAAATGACGATGGATGAAAAATATCGGCTTGAAATAACCAAAGAATAAAAAAGAACATCAACGCTCCTTATATTAAATTCCACTGGAAAAAAAGGGTCATGAAAAAAGCACACACACTTTTTTCCCCTTAGTAGACTAATATTGCATTGCCTAGCAAAAAGCATACTTATGAAGCTTTAGAACACAGCAATAATTTTCACCTGAACAAGCAACAGCAGATAGATGTGTTTTTAACAATGTATACTGATCTCCTGTGTTAACTCATTCGAGACGTGCCGCATAAAGCCGCGTATCCGGACACGACACGTCTGCATTGTGTTAACCTCTTCTGCTCCGCTATTGTTTGTAGAAATGTTTGGTTATGGAGAAAATGAACATTGTAATGACATTGTATTCCGTTTCAGATTGAGTCCACGTCGAATTTGGCGATCACACCGCTTGAAAACTGACTCATTTGAGAATTAAACTATTTGAAAATTTGTAAGCTACTTGAAAATTGAGCCATTTGAGAATTTGTCTGGTATGAGACAAGAAAACTGAAGAAAAAAAAAATCACAATTCAATTGGCTTAACTCATTCCAGACGTGCCGCCTACGGATACGCGGCGAACCGCCGCGCATCCGTAGGCGGCACGTCTCGAATGAGTTAACCTCCTTCATTGCCAACGGCTAAAATATTGTCACTAAATCAATCCCAGGCCTAAACCCCGTCTAAATGAAAAGAAGTACCCAACGGAGAAAGAAACACGCTTAGAAAAGACGGGTACAACACAATTTATTAATATTTCGGGTAAATACCCTTTGTCAAAATAGACAAACAAACAAACATAGTGATTAGCCGCTACTTATCTTCATTGGCAGAAGGAATGTGGCAACTGAAGGAGGTGACGTAAAATAAAAGAAAAGGAAGAACAAAAGTGCGGAAAAAGTAAAAATGACGTCAACGAAAAATCGCGTAAGAGAGAGACTCGGAAAGAACCTGAACACGAGAGACAAGAGTGTGAAAAGGCGTGTAGATGAGGCCAGAGAGAGAGAGAGAGAGAGAGAGAGAGAGAGAGAGAGAGAGAGAGAGAGAGAGAGAGAGAGAGAGAGAGAGAGAGAGAGAGAGAGAGAGAGAGAGAGAGAGAGAGAGAGAGAGAGAGAGAGAGAGAGAGAGAGAGAGAGAGAGAGAGAGAGAGAGAGAGAGAGAGAGAGAGAGAGAGAGAGAGAGAGAGAGAGAGAGAGAGAGAGAGAGAGAGAGAGAGAGAGAGAGAGACGGAGAGAGAGAAAGAGAGAGAGAACGAATGGGGAGAACCCTTGGGCACGAAGTAGGCTGAGTGTCTAATACACAAAGCCTGCAAAACACCAACCCGAAGGCAAACTTTATATCACCTTCAAGTTGAGGACTACCTCGGGGAAAAACGGGAGGACCCCGGGAAAAAAAAAAACCCAGCATTTAGCACGGTTGTTACACTACCGCAGCCACACGCAAGGTGTTGTAGATGGAAGACGCAGCCAGACAAAAGTGTTTCCAGAAGAGTCTTTTATTTCTTGGTCATCGTGGGTCTAATAGGTTGGGCACAACCAACCTACTAGCATGGCATACTAAGATGGCGAAAATACCGGCGCTCGGTCTCTCGCTTCTTAGCTCCCTCTATCTATCTCTCTCTCTTCGTTGTGTACTCTCTATCTATCTCGTTCTCTTCATTGTGCGAGCTCTCTCTCTATCTCGTTCCCTTCGTTGTGAGCTCTCTCTCTCTATCTCGTTCCCTTCGTTGTGAGCTCTCCCGTTCTGGTGTTTCCCCCCACTATATATCCCCGTTCTGGAGGGCATCGTCCCTTTGTCTCAATCAGTCAAAGGGGCTATTACTGTCACCCATAATTATTCCTCATCTAAGAGATAGTGGTCAGCGTCCTCTGATCCTAGCTATCAAAGGAACCCATTACTGTCTCTCATAATTATTCCTCATCTATTATGGTGGTCAACGTCCTCTGATCCTAGCTATCAAAGGAACCCATTACTGTCTCTCATAATTATTCCACATCTATTATGGTGGCCAGCGTCCTCTGATCTTAGCTGACCAGGGACCCATTACTGTCTCTCCTAATTATCCCACATCTATTATGGTGGTCAGCGTCCTCTGATCCTAGCTGACCAGGGACCTATTACTGTCTCTCCTAATTATCCCACATCTATTATGGTGGCCAGCGTCCTCTGATCTTAGCTGACCAGTAACCTATTACTGACTCTCATTAGTCCCAGCTTAGTAGGGCCGGCCACTTGTCAACTCCACGTGAGCCCGTGGTACTAATTATATTCTCGTTATTTTCATATCAAGGGAAATTATAAAATTACCCGACCGTGATATTGGTCGTATACACTTATAGTGTAACAATTCCTCCCAAACCTACCCGAAAAAAAAAAAGGAATCTTAATTCACAAGATTCGTTTTTTTTTTCATCACACAATATTCAGACCACAAAATCATTTCAAACAATTAAACATGTTATCCACAAAATACATCATTTTTCGGAATGCCCGCTTATTTAAATCGATCACTCCTTATTAAAAATTATTATTGTCCGGCATAAACACGCCAATAAATGTTCACATCAAAATCGTCGACTCAGTTATGTCTTTGCACATGTGTTCGTTATTCTTCACGATCCTCCCTGGATCGCAACAGCGTTAATCCTTGGTTACCCCAACGACGGGTAAAACTTGACAACGTTCGAGGCGGGGAGTAACTGCACTCCTCCCTCCATCATCGGCGTAGAGTCCTTCGCTCTTGCGACGTCATTCACGTCTGCTGATTGCACAGCCGCCGAAATCAACGTAGGCACAGTGACCTCACGTTCACCCTTCCTGAGTCGTGATAGCATGGAGCCAAACCATGCGCTAGTTTTCTTTTTATATCGTTTACACCCTACCTCAATTATGATCACTACAACTGTCCCTACGATAGAACCAATGATGATCTGTTTCCATATCACCCATTCTTGTTTTGGCTTAACGAATTGCATGCTCTGAAGTCGAGCAATTAGATGATCCATTGGCATTTCCTTAATTTCATCTAACTCTTTGGACAAAGAGATGGGATCGTAGTCTGGTAAAGCGCTATGAAATGGTTTCCATAACGTTATCTTGGAAAATGCATAGTTTTCCAGCCATCCTATCAATTTGTCTTCCACTTGATACTGGCTCTCTTGTTGGTAGTAAGGGGTTAACATCAATCTATCACTAATAGCCGTACATGATTCATTGAGGCGGATTAGCGATAATGGTGGGTTGATTTGTTGGTACGTGACCCCTTTACCGTGACAACTAATACTCATCTTTAGTGGACTATGATTACTAATGACCCATAGCCCATCCCTTATATACCGTGCCATAGGTAACACTGTACCCAACCTGACCTTTGTTTGGCAGTGTGTTGCAATTACGTCTGAATTGTTTAAAAACAGCGCTGTAACACAAAATTGATTAATGTTCATAGGATATATTGCACTTCGAATCGCACAGAATCCTATCAAGGGTTTGGAACAACCTTCAAGTTCAGCTTCCGTAAGGAGCGCGAACCGCGTACGTTGCGCGTCTACTGCTATTGTTGTGGATTCTAAGTCATACTGAGCCGTCATTGATTCTGGCGCAGGCCGACCTGAATCTCCAGTTACTAGTGGTAACTTCATCAAGTTTTTGAAATACGACATTGTGATTAATATTTAAACCCTGCGCTAGCCCCAATACTATCAGACTAAAAAAAAAAAAAAAAAAAAAAAACTCATCTTGTTGTTGTCTGCAACATACAAGATACCACCAGAGACTTATACCACTGTCTCTGACAAAACTCAAATCATGCTTCATGATTTACACATTACAATAGTCCTCTCTCAGATACCGTCTGAGAGTCGCATTTCTAATTTGAAGCCTTCTTTGGCAGAAGAGTCAGTATCGCTTCAAGAATTTCCCTAACCCCATTAGTCTGTAAACTAGGCTGAATCGAACGATTGTCGTCGATCTCCCCATCATCAGAACTGTCTGATGTGCCCTTGTTACAACTAACGTTTACTGCTGAGAGAGATCTTTTCTCTCTTGTCTTTAGGCGCTTTCTTAACTCCATTAACGGCACGTCCTCCTCGGATGAAGAATTCTCACGCTCTTTTCGCACCCCCCTAGTCAGTCTGTCTCGTGCGTTCTCTTGCCCTACTGCATCGTCACTGTCGCTATCGGATGATTCTGGAGCTACAACCTGTGTGGCTTTACGTAATGTTCTCCCCCTGGCTTTTGGAATAGGCCACTCGCTAATTTTGGCTATCCGCAAGTGTTCAGCATGTGAACTGACCTCAGTGCCATCTAGTTGATGTCGTACCCTGAATGTGACAGGCGACAATTGTTCCACCACTCTATAGTGCGACCTCCACTTACTGTCTAACTTATTGTGTCTACAGTGATTACGAAGGTACACTGGATCACCGACCTTAATCTCGACAGGCTGTACACCTCTATTAGCATACTTAGCCCCCTTCTTCTGTGCTTTCTTAATTCGCCGATACACCTGGGTGAAGGCCTTGTGTTGCTGCTCAAGCGCTATCTTGTGAAAATCTTCACCAGCGTATTTTCTTCGGGGTCTAAGGATGTTATCTAACGGTAGCACTGGATCGCGACCATACAGTAAAAAGAAAGGAGATTCCTGCGTAGTTTCCGAAACACAAACCCTGTAAGCTGCTAGTACCTGGTTAATATGCACGTCCCATGTCGAAAAATCCTCTTGTATCTTTTTGGACAGAATGTCGTTAAAAGTTCTGTGAAAACGTTCGACCTTAGCATTGGACTGTGGATGATAAAGACTGGTCGTGACATGATCTATGTTCAGTTCTGCCAGCGTTTCTGCCATAACCCTATTCACATTCTCAGATCCATTGTCTGATACTATCTGCAATGGACAGCCATGTCTGGGTAGAATTTCTTCAACGAGCAGCTGTGCCACTGACTGCGGCGTTTTATCTGGTACAGGGAACGCCTCTACCCAACCTGTCAGATGACAGATGAATGCTATGACATAGCGATTCCCGCTAAGGGAGCGGTCAAACGGACCTGCCAAGTCCAATGACAACTTAGCGAATGGGTATGGAGGAATGTCCATTTCCTGTACGGGGGCCCTTTTCTTTTGTAACACTCTAGTCTGACAAATCAATCCAGACCAAAAAGGTGACTGCCAAGCGTGTAATATGCAAAGAAGTACCCAACGGAGAAAGAAACACGCTTAGAAAAGACGGGTACAACACAATTTATTAATATGTCGGGTAAATACCCTTTGTCAAAATAGACATGTTTGTCTATTTTGACAAAGGGTATTTACCCGACATATTAATAAATTGTGTTGTACCCGTCTTTTCTAAGCGTGTTTCTTTCTCCGTTGGGTACTTCTAGTCTGACAGATGACACACCCACTAACATATTCATACAGTTGTTTGTACATGTTAGGCCAGTGATACTTTCTACTGACTGTGTCATGCGTCTTGTCTATTCCTAAGTGACCATTTTCGTCATGGTACTGTCTGACTACGTACTCTACCAAGTGAGACGGAACATACAATCTGGCTACTGGTTCATCATCAGGATGAGACAAGAAATATAGAACGTCCTCTATCAGCATGTATCTCCTATTGACTGTCATGGTTCCTTGTCCACTAATCAATAAGTCCTTTAAGCGCACTATTTCAGAATCCTTCTCCTGCTCCTCAATAATATCAAACCCTGGAAGATCAACTTTTTCCAGCTTCTCGTCACACCCTGCCCTTACTGTACAACTAGCAAACTGCTTGGGTGTGAATTGGTTGGAGTTTATGACTCCAATGACAAAAGCATTGTCATTGACCTCTCTGGTTACCTCTACTTCTTCCTCATGCTCTGGCATGCGAGTACCACTCGGCATTCTGGATAGTAAGTCTGCCAAAACATTTTGAGGACCTGGGATATATTCAATAGTACAGTTATATCCTGAAATGCCAAGGGCCCACATCTGCACCTTCTTATTCTGCATTGGTGAATTAAGCAAATACTTAAGAGGCATGTGATCCGTGCGGATTACAAACTCCGCATTATGCAAGTAGTGATTTAGCTTTTGAAGCGCATAATGGATCGCAAAAGCCTCTTTCTCTATTGTCGACCATTTCCTCTGACTGGTACTAAGTTTATGGGATAGAAAGTAAATAGGTCTTTCTACCTTTGAACCTGGGGAAATGTCTGAATCCTCATCGCATTTTTGCGCGAGACATGCCCCCACGCATGTGTCGCTGGCATCCGTGTAAAGGATGTACGGACGCCGTGTATCTGGATAGGCTAACACTGGTGCTACAGCTAACGTTTCCTTCATCAAATCAAACGCTTTCTGGCATTCCTCTGTCCAACTGAATCTCGCATACTTTCGTGTCAGTGCTATGGTTGGTTCAGCCATCTGGGAGAAATTAGGAATCATTTTCCTGTAAAACCCAATCATACCAATGAACGAACGGCACTCTCTGACACAGGTCGGAGCCGCCATAGCCCTAATGACTTTTACCTTTTCCTCATCCGGTTTTATCCCCTGGCTACTAATGACAAACCCTAAGTATTTGGTTTCTTCCGCAAAGAACTGACACTTCTTGAGTTTCAGCTTCAGGTCATGCTGTCTCAATCGATCAAAGACTGTCTGAAGGTGACACAGATGGTCTTCTATTGTTTCTGAGAAGATCAAAATGTCATCGAGATAGGCACAGGCAAAGCTTTCTAAACCGGCTAGCACGATATTCATAAGCATCATGAACAATCCCGGTGCTCCCACCAAACCAAAAGGCATTTTCGTGAATTCGAATAATCCCTTGTGGCATGCAAATGCTACTCTATCCCTACTCTCCTGATCCGCCATCTTGACCTGCCAGTATCCCGACTTAAGGTCCAGACTGGTAAAATACTTGGCCTTTCCAAGCAGTGACAAAATGTCATCTATCAGCGGTAGTGGGTACGATGTTTTCTTTGTAACCTCATTCAGTTTTCTAAAGTCAACACATAAACGTTTCGACCCATCCTTCTTGGATACAATCACTAAACTAAAAGACCATGGGGACTGAGAACGTCTTATCACACCTGCCTGTAACATCTCTTCTAGAGCCTTGTCAACAATCTCTCTATCTTGAAGCGGGATTCTATACGGTTTTATCCTAATGGGAGGATGATCGCCGGTATCTAGTTTCATCGTGACAGTGTCAGTAGCCCCTAAATCAAGGTCGCTATTCGCGAACAAGTCTTGATTGTTCGTAATGAGCTCTGACACTACATCTTTCATCTTCTCCGGCGCAGTGACTTCCGTCAAGTCGACTGCCGATACCTGCCGATCAATCGACCCTATCTGTACTTCATGTACTTCCTGAACTGCTGTTACTTTCCCTACAACACAACCCCTTCTAACTCTATACGTCTTGTTTGTGTTGTTTACTATCAGTATGGGATACGTCTGGTGATTATTTTGCCTGACTACCGTGCTTGTCACTAACAGTCCCGGTTCTTGTGCTATAAATCCCTTGTCTGTTTCCGAAATCTCTAAGAGTGTCTCTCTTGCAAAATACGGAGCATTCTTCATCCGTACCTGGAATACTTCTGCCGTCTGAGGTTTTATCACTTTCGTCTTAGTCACTCTGACCAAAGACGAAATGTGGATGTCCTGTTCATAGGGCACATAAACACTTCTGACTCTGAGTTTCTTCAAGTCAAAATAAATCCTCACCCCGTTTTTGTCTAACCAGTCATTTCCCAAAATAAAGTTCCTGTTGAGCCCTGATACCACGTAGAACTTATGTTTAAACTTTTGCCCCGCTACCGTAAATTCTAATTCTGAACTCCCCAATACGTGTAAAGCTTCTCCACTAACTGACTGTAACGACACATCTCCCTTTCCTAACTTTGGCTTATGACTGAGTTTATCGTAAGCCCCCTTGCTAATCAAAGACACCTCTGCTCCCGTATCGATCAAGCTACGAAATCTTTGCTTCCCAATTTTTAACACTATGCACTTAGGGCTACCCGCTACATTAATGCTAAACAACTGACTCTTTCTACTTTTCCGGTCCTGCGTAACGGCTTCGTGTGCCGCAGAACCTGCTAGTTTTCCTGCCTCGGCGGAAACCTTCTTTGACCTTGTGGCCGCCTGTTTCTGGCCTTTCTACATTGCCGCTGAATGTGACCTCGTTCCCCACACTTCCAGCATTGAATCGGGGGACGCATTGTTTGCTGACCAACCGCCCCTATCACTCGGCAATTTCTTGCCTGGTGCCCTACTCTCCCGCATTTAAAACAATTACGGTGACGAGCATGGTCTACTTCCATAGCCTCTTCTCCACCCCTAGCTGTCGCTCTCGTCTGACTAACTGGCCGATTGTTTATCGTGCGTAGCTCAAACCTATGGCGAAGGTTTTCCTCTTGCATGGCCACCTGCACGGCCCTATCTAATGTATTTGAGTTATCCCTCAGGACTTTCATCTTAAGAAAGTCATGCGCCAATCCGTCAACAAAGAAATTTGTTAGTTGCCGTTGTACCACAGCAGCGCCCATCTGACTCGGGAAGGCTTCGCCGGCCAGAGTCATTAGTCGCTCTGCGTACAGAGGCACGCTTTCCCTCGGGTTTTGTTTCACCCGCTGTAGCAACGCAAAAGCATGATTTTCATCGGCGATTTCGCCGAACCTTACGGTTAGCTGCCTTTTCAGTTCATCCCAATCTCCTGCCGCTTCCGTTTGTAAGAATCGATGGATAAAATCACTCACCACCCCCGAGCTTGCTTGATAAGCAATGACGGGGCGCCTGTTGAGGGCTTTTATTAGCACTGCATATTTGTCAATTTCTTTGATCCACTCCCTAAATTTGGTAGGCTTTCCGTCAAACGTTCCTACCATCTGCCCTATACTCTGGGCGTTAATCGCCTGACTCATTTCCTCTACTTTTTCGCCTAAAATCCTAAACACTTCCTCTGCCATTTTTGTTTCTTTTTAAATGTAACAACAACACAACTCTAGCTAACTGGTCTGGCTCCTATATAAGACTCAACAAGGGTTAAACGAAAAAGTCACTTACCCCGTGATCCTTTCGGCTGTTGGTCTTGGATGAGTCGCAGACGTCTCGTGGGCTCGAACTCTGTTTTTTCCTTGACGTGGGCTCGAACTCTTCTTTTCTTGAAGTGGGCTCGAACTCTGCTTTTCTTGAAGTGGGCTCGAACTCTGCTTTTCCTGGACGTGGGCTCGAACTCTGCTTTTCCTTGACGTGGGCTCGAACTCTGCTTTTCTTGAAGTGGGCTCGAACTCTTCTTTTCTTGAAGTGGGCTCGAACTCTGCTTTTCCTGGACGTGGGCTCGAACTCTGCTTTTCCTTGACGTGGGCTCGAACTCTGCTTTTCTTGAAGTGGGCTCGAACTCTTCTCTTCTCTTCGGGTTGGTGGCTTGCACTCTTCTCTTCTCTTTCTGGTCTGCTCTTCCACCCTTGCGTCGGTGGCTGTCGATTTGGTGCTGATAGTCTAGTTTTTCTGTTTCTTTGTTCCTCTGTTTCTTCCCGTTCCGAGATCCTGGTCACGGCACCAAATAAGAAGATAAGGTAGTGTTACACTACCGCAGCCACACGCAAGGTGTTGTAGATGGAAGACGCAGCCAGACAAGAGTGTTTCCAGAAGAGTCTTTTATTTCTTGGTCATCGTGGGTCTAATAGGTTGGGCACAACCAACCTACTAGCATGGCATACTAAGATGGCGAAAATACCGGCGCTCGGTCTCTCGCTTCTTAGCTCCCTCTATCTATCTCTCTCTCTCTCTCTTCGTTGTGTACTCTCTATCTATCTCGTTCTCTTCATTGTGCGAGCTCTCTCTCTATCTCGTTCCCTTCGTTGTGAGCTCTCTCTCTCTATCTCGTTCCCTTCGTTGTGAGCTCTCCCGTTCTGGTGTTTCCCCCCACTATATATCCCCGTTCTGGAGGGCATCGTCCCTTTGTCTCAATCAGTCAAAGGGGCTATTACTGTCACCCATAATTATTCCTCATCTAAGAGATAGTGGTCAGCGTCCTCTGATCCTAGCTATCAAAGGAACCCATTACTGTCTCTCATAATTATTCCTCTTCTATTATGGTGGTCAACGTCCTCTGATCCTAGCTATCAAAGGAACCCATTACTGTCTCTCATAATTATTCCACATCTATTATGGTGGCCAGCGTCCTCTGATCTTAGCTGACCAGGGACCCATTACTGTCTCTCCTAATTATCCCACATCTATTATGGTGGTCAGCGTCCTCTGATCCTAGCTGACCAGGGACCTATTACTGTCTCTCCTAATTATCCCACATCTATTATGGTGGCCAGCGTCCTCTGATCTTAGCTGACCAGTAACCTATTACTGACTCTCATTAGTCCCAGCTTAGTAGGGCCGGCCATTTGTCAACTCCACGTGAGCCCGTGGTACTAATTATATTCTCGTTATTTTCATATCAAGGGAAATTATAAAATTACCCGACCGTGATATTGGTCGTATACACTTATAGTGTAACACGGTACACAACAAGTAATAAGTCATGAAAACAAAGCAAAGAATCAAATTCAGTAAGAGAATATTGGTATAAGTGGAGAGTAGGTAGTTGTGAAACCGTCTTCAAGGGTAACTCAAAAAATAAGGGGGGGAGAGAGAGAGAGAGAGAGAGAGAGAGAGAGAGAGAGAGAGAGAGAGAGAGGAGAGAGAGAGAGAGAGAGAGGAGAGAGAGAGAGGGGGAGGGGGGGGGGGGGGGGGGGAGGGGGGGAAGGAGTAAGGAGGAAGGAAAAAAAAAAAAAAAAAAAAAAAAAAACAAGGGGGGGGGGGGGGGGGGCGGAAGACAACCAGCCAGAGCCACCAACCCCACCCAACGGGCACCCACCAGCCCACAGAAAAACACACAGGCACGCAACAAGACGACCACATACATCCCCAAGGGATGCACACGATCGCCCCGCCCCAAAACCGCGTATCAAACCGTGAGCCGGAGACCCGGTGCCCGACAGGGAAGGGCAAGGGATCCAACTAAATGTTCGGCCAGCGCTGAGAAAGTCCCCAAGGGAAATGTACATAGCAACCAGCGCCAACATCACCTAACTGATTAGTGAGTAGTAAATCAGTGAGGTAAAGTAGCAGACACAAGCAAGGTAAACAATGTTAATCTTTCATATTCATCCCGAGTGGCGCCACAGTGCCCAGTTTATTAATCAGAAATTGTTCACGGTCTTTCCTGGCCCAGACATTACTGGCTTGCATAAGCCAGAGGCCTTTAACTCGAATGTCTGAGACGGAGTGGTCGGCCTGATTGAAATGTCGTCCGACCGGTCTGTTGTATTGGTACTTGACAGACTGAAGATGTTCTTTGAAACGGTCGTTGATGGTTCTTTCCGTCTCTCCAACATAGAGTTGGCCGCATTTAACACAGGAGATGACATAAATCACGTTGGTGGTTTGACACGTGAAGTATCTGTCTATGTTGAATTTGTAACGTGGACCATTGACCACGGTGGAAGGGCAAATAAAAGGACACGTCTTGCAATTAGGAACATTGCACGGAGTGGAGCCGGAGGCTCTGGTGGTATGACGAGGCTTGAGAGTAGAGCGAACAAGCATGTCCCGCAAATTAATATCCCTCTTGAAAGCTACCAACGGAGGTTCAGAAAAGATAGCAGCAGATTCTTGACTGGATGACAAAAGACCCCAGTTAGAAAGAAGGATTTTACGCACCGGATTGGTGTGGGGATGGTAGATCATGGTTACGATAGGCCTGTCACTATCAGCGGTAGGTTTAGTCTGCATTGTACTCGCGCGACTAAGTTTTTGAACCGTTTGGAGAGATCCTTGAACAACAGTATGTGGGTAGTGTCTGTCGATGAAAAATCCAGCCATTTCAAAAATCCAGCCGTCTAACTGAGACACAGATATGAATAAGGCCAGCAAGAGGCGTAGATCCTCATGAGCCCTGCTTAGCTGCAAGTGCTGATTAAGATCTATGCCTCTTGCAGTGGTGGTTGTGCTTCGGTCGTGATGGGGTTAAGTCGGGCCAAAAGACGTGAAATGCATTCACATTTCATACGGTATTTTGCCAGACACGCGTAAGCGGAATGAGAATAAAACTATACGCAGATGGCGAACACTGTCAGGAACATGGCAAGAATGGAAACAAAAATCCCTGTAATATTTTCCAGCTTTCAAGACACGGATGCCACTGATCATAACTATCGCTTTCATTTTAAAAGCCGCATGTGTCGGGGTCATGTTTCCTGCGATAGTTCAAGGGTAGTGCCCGATTAGCTTGGCGCCGGAGGCGCCAAGCTAATCGGGCACTACCCTTGAACTAAGATGAAGAAAACAATTTTGCACCTTAAAGTAATGTTTTACCCACAAACTGCGGCGATGTAGGAGAGACGACATACAAATCAGGCACTCCTTTGAAGCTGACACGGTCGAACTATCTGCTGATACTGACTTTGGATGTGGACGAGACAAGGCAAAAACAAGGGACGTCTTGCAGATTGTTGGAAGTGCCGTGTGCGTTCATGCGTGACGCCAAATTTGCATCTTTTGACAAGACGCCAAATCGAATCGGAGTAGAAGAAAATTGGAAAAGAAAAAAAAAAAGGAAGAAGAAAAATGACAAGAGTTCATTTATTTCTTTATTTATTTATTGCCTCTTGTTTAGAGGCATAACTGATATCTGTTAAACAATGATTGGTGTTATGCTTTGGGGTGATGTTTGACAACGAATGCGCAAAATATCTTGTGAGCTGAAAAAAAAATTCATATGATATAGAGTTTTCACCAACGACCTTCAACTCGCAAGATATTTGCAGACAGAACAGGTCAAATATCTGCGTTGGAGCCAGTTGCATGAGTGAGCTAAGTCCTGCGCCAACCACTAAGCAAGGTGCTCCGCTATAGTCCTGCGCCACCCACTCAGCAAGGTGCTCCGCTATAGTCCTGCGCCACCCACTCAGCAAGGTGCTCCGCTATAGTCCTGCGCCTCCTGCGCCACCCACTCAGCAAGGTGCTCCGCTGTATTCCTGCCCCCACCCGGGTCTGCCCTGGGGGACTTGGGTGGGGTTGGGTATTTTTTAGTTCCCAGGGTCACCCTGGTCAGCCCCACAGGGTGGGTTTTTCTCTCTATTCTGGGGCATGTGTTTCTGTCTACCCTTTGTCCATTCACCTGTATTTGCCTTTTTAAAACTTTCCATACTGTCTGCACTGCCTGTAGCGCTTGATATTGGATGTGTGTTGCTAAATGGTCTTAGCTTTATTTAGCCCCATGTATTAGTTTTATTTAATGTATTTGACCGGCTGGCGACATACATTCAATGTTCTGTTTATTTTATTTTTTTTTTCACAAGCAGTGCAGGCACGTCCTGAGAAAGCCTTGTTGCTGTCGGGACGTTAAGCAATGTACAATCAATCAACAATGTATTCCTGCGCCACCCACTCGGCAAGGTGCTCCGCTATAGTCCTACGCCACCCACTCGGCAAGGTGCTCCGCTATTGTCCTGCGCCAACAACTCAGCAAGGTGCTCCGCTATTGTCCTGCGCCAACAACTCAGCAAGGTGCTCCGCTTTAGCAGAGCACCTTGCTTAGTGGCTGGCGCAGGAATAAGCTCACGCATACAGCTGGCCTTGTGCCTGTAACTGTAGATTCCCGGTTGAGAATCGTAAAAATAATTATGAGGAGCTGAAAACAAAGAGATGGTGAGTAGGGACGTCTGCAAAAAAAGGTGTGAGATGCGAGCGATTTGTCTTTGACAATTTATCCTGACAGCTCAGGAAAGGTGCCTGCTGGGGAGGTGTCAAGCTGTAAACGCATCTCTTTGTTTTATCATTAAAAAAGAAAAAAAAAATAAAGAAGAAGAAGAGGAAGAAGAAGTTTTCACTCGGAAATTGCCGCATTCCTCAAAGAAAAACTGTTCATTTTCGAGTGACAGACCTTTGTCCTTGCCAACGCCAGGAGGTGAATCAAACAGTATAGTTCAAGGGTAGTGCATTGTTAGTTTGACGCCTGTTGCTGGTGAATGGTGATCAACCACTACCTTCCAACTTCACGGCATTATTTTCTTCATCGGTCCTCCACATTTTGCACGTTGCTGACCGTAAATGGTACGGCTATGTGCGCCGATGTGGAGGCAAGTTAATTGTATCAGGCACTACATTTGAGCTACTGATCAGTACTTTTTCATATTCATCTTAAAGTTGTCCCTGACACTGCCCTCATAGAGTGTTTCTGAAATCTTTGTTAATTCAACGTCAAAAGCCGTGACCATCGTCACAAGCCGCGACCTTCGTCACAAGCCGTGACCATCCAAAAAACATGGATAAAAATTGATTTCAGCGAGAGGCATGCAGCGAAAATTAAACACGGTCCAACTACTAGAGACATAGATCCTCATGAGCCCCCGCGACAGCGACAGCGGGGGCTCATGAGGATCTATGTCTCTATAGATCCTCATGAGCCCCCGCGACAGCGACAGCGGGGGCTCATGAGGATCTATGTCTCTAGTAGTTGGACCGTGTTCAATTTTCGCTGCATGCCTCTCGCTGAAACCAATTTTATGTTTCTTGCTGTTGGACCGTGTTAGTTCGCGAAGGGGGTACTAGTTGCAGCGAAGTGCTGCACGGATGAACGCTTCCTTGGAAAGGGCCAACGATCCTTTAACTCCATTTTGTGCATTTAGCCACCAATACCGTATACTGGCGTATACGGGTAGATACACAAAGGGGGGGTAGGGTACCAACGCCTGTGTTTGTACGCGGGTGCGTGCAGCGTTAATCAACACTGCTAAAAATACGCAGTATCTCACTAATTGTAGAAACAACCTCTCCACTCAGAGGGTCGTAAAAATCAACGCCACTCGAGCGCTAAATGAGTCCTGAAAGAAAGTTACAAGTACAAACAAGAGTGCAAGTAAGGTACGTAAATAGATGTTAACAAATCATTTCAAGAAGAGTACAAAGAACACAAATATAGATTTTAAAAGCACAAGAAATAGTACAAAGCACCCACTTCCCCTTACCTTTCCTTTTTCCCTATGAAAACAAGAAAGAAAAAAAAAGAGAAAAAAAAAAAAAAAAGAAGAAAGGTCTCTTAAAAGCATGAAACGAATGCAAGGCGCAAAAATGACGAGTGCACAAAAAGAGTACAACATTTTCAAAACAAAAAGATGTTCAAAGTGCAAAGGTCCTCGGGCCGACTGCAGCCTTCCTTGGCCCGCGCACGACCGTGCGCGGGCCGAGGAAGGCTGCAGTCGGCCCGAGGATCTTTTACTCGCCGGTATGGCGAAGGAGCGCGAACCTATAGACCCGAAATTCCGACAAGGTTATTTCGTGGTTTAACGTCCACGGTACCGAAGTGATAGTAGACGGCCCTGACGGGCGGGTTATGGGGGACAGAGAAATCTATTGCCTATGGAGTACGACCTGAACACTGATCAACTCAGGCGCACTCCAAATGTGCCACTTTGATTTACCAAGGACCTTTCAACGGACATGCTATTAAACAAGCCCGTCTTTTCCCCCTGGATTGCGAGTCCAGCTACCGGGGCCGCGACGGGGATTCGAACCCACGACCCGGCGATTCCCTTCGCTCTCCTACTCCGACGCTTAACCGCCTGAGCTATCTCGGACTCAGAAATTTCCGACAACAGCTCGTGTCGCTGATTTATATCCACAGGCGTGGGATGATCTTTGCGTGGCTGGTGACTTTTTAACGCGGGTAGTAGTAAAGATGCTATTTACGATTCCATGCCTGTAGATTTTTCGTCATGTAGTTGTTTGGTGGTCTTCTACGGTCAGGAAGATACGAAGACTTCTTCAGTTCTTATACACGTAAAACACGCCTATCGGGCATTTAGAGCAATACAGCTCTAGTTTAGTGCTGCCTTCAACTCTTTGGTCAATGAGAGCAGACGCACAAAATACCACGATATATCCTGAAAGTGTTTTTTTTTTCCTATTGCAGTAAAATGACGTCATTTTAAAGCACGGTCGTGACGTGAAGCTTAATGACGTCAATTTATTGCAGTGGGTAGCACACTTCCGGCACTTATTTCTGGTAGATATTTTCTGTGTCCATTCTAATCGATGAGTTTACAGACACAGCAGAGCCTGCACTGAGCGACCACCCCCATGAGAGATCACCTGTGAATAAAAAACATTTTTTAGGTGGCTGTAGCTGTGACAGTGTCTGTAGCCTCCTAAATGGTTGGTCTTTAATGACAGGTGACACGTTTTGACCTTCCAGACTTCTTTTGAGACAGCTTGTCTTTTAAGCTACTTCTTTCTTACCTCACCCCCCCCCCCCCCCCCCCGAAAAAAAAAAAAAAAAAAAAAAAAAAAAAACACGCGGTTGCTCAGAACCTGCTGTAATCTAACACCGCGGGCGCTTCAGGACATCCCATGGGACATAAATAAGCTTTACTGATGAATTCGGGGGGAAAATTTAAAAAAAAAAAAGAAGGTGTCTTCTCTCAACATTGGAAGAGTATCTCGCCAAAAGCCTATCTCCAATTTCGTTCTTGCTAACGTTGTTAAAAGGAATTACTCTTACGTTTCAGCTCGGTGTGAATTTCTGAGCCTTAGGCCAGGGGGAAAAATATGTCCAGCTAAACAGATTACCACGCGATGAAACCGGCTGCTGATTCTCAGTAGAAACGAGGACATCTCGGGCTGTGGAGTGAGTAAATGGATGAATGGAAGGAGGGAGAGAGGGAGAGATGGAGGGATGAATGAATGAATGAATGAATGAATGAACGATGTTAACACATTGGAGAGACGTGCCGCATACGGATAACGCGGCTTTATGCCGCGTATCCGTATGCGGCACGTCTCTCCAATGTGTTAACCCCTTCACTAACCAACCCAAACTATTTATTTTTTTTCTAATCGAAAGTGCGATCGAGGCCGGTGGAGCGTTTCCTTTCCCTGTTAATTGTGTCATGCAAAATTACTATTTTATTACAGAACTGTGTTCGCCATCGGCGTGAAGATGCTTGCCCGAGAAAAAAATTAAATATCTCATTACAGTCTTCCGCTACTGTACCAATAAACCAATAATGATAGCTGCAGTTCTGTGGCGAAAGTCTTCCGTCTGCATAAGGCATAGATCCTCATGAGCCCCCGCTTATTGCGGAGGCTCATGAGGATTTAGGTCTTATGAAAGTGGAAGTGCGTCTGTGTGTCACAGTCCATCTGTCATCAGCTGGTAAAAAACGGCGTATAGTTTATGTAAGTAGACGCGCGCGCGCGCGCGCGCATGTGTGTGTGTGTGTGTGTGTGTGTGTGTGTGTTTGTGTGTGTAAAGGGAGGGAAGGGAGATTGATGTCTGTGTGTAAGGCTTTGGGGGTGGGAAGGGTAGATGCGTGCGGAAGTGGGGTGGGGGTGAGGATGTAAAATGAAACGTCGTCACATCATCACATCTTCACATCGTGACAAGCGGAATTTATATTAAAAAAAAATTAAATTTTAGGATATTGTCCCTAAAAGAATTATTTCGAGACCTTTCTTTTTTCGATTTTTTGGTTGAAGTTATTTTCCCCAGGATCAAGCATCTCAACACGGTCAGAAAACTGTCTGCAACAGATACTGCTGACAGTATGTGTATGGGTCCTTTGGGTACTATCATAGAGCTTTATGGTGTAAGTACAATGCCAAATGTCGAAATTCATCGTTTGGAGGGTGTATTGTTTTTGTACCCGAGTCGCGGATTTATCGTCTGCATCGGCATTGTTTTGAATTAATATGCATATTTATGAGCCTACGTCACAAGGCAGAACCCGGCCGACTAACAGTGTATCGCAATACTGCAGGTCACGAGGTCATCGGTTTGGCGTACACACGTGTCAGTGTACATGTGTACTGATGTTTTCCCGCATCCCTTTGACGTAATTTTTCACGAGAAAAGTAGAATGAACCTTCCATATTCGCTATGCTGTAAAAATCACAATGCGGGTTCCACTTAACCTGCTAGTATTTACTAGTAACGATCGTGACAAGGGCGTGGCTTATTTCAGTGACACGCAACTGAACGTCTACGGTGCCGGGCCTAGTTTGACCTTTGATCCTTTACCCCTCGGAAACACGCAACGCGTTCCATCATTGAAACAGAACATTGGTATTTATACCCACTTTCTGCACGTAACTATATGATAAAACTGGTGTAAAATCTTGCGAAATCAGTAAAAGATAATTTCTACTGAAGATCATGAATTCTGAAAATCACTAGCGCTCGCTGAACTATATGAAGATCGACAAAGGCCGTAAATTACTCACTGAGTCAGCAGGAAAGAGACAAATGCTTTGGATGGGCGGTCAGTCCATGCTCTTACTTTACGCGTTGCCACATGTCCATATTCCCTTGTCCGATGTCAGTTCTACTTAGGTGTATCTTGTCTCTCTTCCTCTTTCTTCTCTTCAATTCCGAGTCTGTCATTGTCGGCGCGTCTTTTTTTTTCTTCGCTGGTTCATCCGCCATCTTTTCTCTGATTGGTTATAATTATGCAGATGACCTAAGGTCGTATAGAATAGTTATGACGTCAGCTACCATCGCCTATCAGAAGCAATCTTTCATGGCGTTCACTCAAAAGATTCCGGTGGACCTCTTTTCGCTTTGATCGGACGAAAGAAAGTATTTGGTGGGACAACAGGGTGGTCACTGTCTAAGTGGGTGTGTGTACTGAATCCCAGTAAAAGCTTTTTGCAAACTGAACCATTCAAAAAGGTCAGGCTTGCCACTTTAAGATGCTCATTGGCAAGAAAATGGCCGTTTCACAAAAATCGGTGGTTTCACACTGGAGTCCGTAATTTTTGTTATAGATATTTTGCGTATAGCTAGATAAAATGGAGATATTGAATGAGTTCGATAACTCATTCTACCCCAGACACACCACAGCAAGGTAAGGATCGACCATGATAGTTCAAGGGTGATGCCAGAATAGCTTGGCGCCCATAGGCGCCAAGCTATTCTGGCATCACCCTTGAACTATCATGGTCGATCTGTGTCCTGCACTAGAGTGCAGTCTTCAGAGGACAACGGCAAAATTTGGGGATTTCGGTGTTGGGGTAGAATGAGTTAACCAGCATTGTACCTCTAGAACCATTAGAGTGATATTTAATTTTTATAAAAATATATTTTCACGTTTTGGGGATATCTATTCATGAATTATATGGGTTAATCTTAAAACAGTTCAATCTTTTTTTACGAAAAAAAAAAACTAACCCAATCTTCTCATTAATAATCGCATGATTTTTCGTATTACGGTATTTACATAAGCCTGCAGGTTGGCTCGGCTGTCGGGCACGATTAGGTCAATTGTCACTTGTATGGCCCTAGGTGTGAAAATCAAACAATTTTCTGCACCACTTTTTCTGAGTCATTTGTAAAACATCTAACATAACTTTAAGCTTTCTATTACGACCCCCCCCCCCCTCTTTTCTCATTAATACCTGCATGATTTTTCATAAACAGTGTTTGCATAAGCCTGCTGTTTGTCCAGGCCCTGGGGTAGGATTAGCTCAAATTGTGACCTTTAAGCCGTAGGCTTTAAAATCATCAATAAAATTGCAAAGTTGATTCTCTGATACGTCAAATGTTAGTACTGCGATGAGTGACGTATAACATCGAGTCGTCACTATGAGCACGGCGTCGTGGGACTAATGATGACATGACGTGAAGCTTAAAGTGACGTCATTTCGCTGCTCATGCTATTATTGTTCTTTAAAATAGCTATGCTACGCCAGAACACGGAGCTTACTAATGGTGGGAATCACCGTGTGTCTGTCTGTCTGTGTGCCAGTGTGTGTGGATCAGAGGGTGAGTTAGAGCAGAAGGAGATGGATTCCTGTCGCTACGCGAGCCCTCTTGTTGACTTCGCGAACGAGATTTATGGATTGCCCGACGTCTGCAGGCTGTTCGTGCGCGGAGGCCATCCGAGCAGCAGTTCGACGCAGGCTGCAGGGAGTAGGCGGGTCGAGCGGCATCTGTTTTTCTCCTGAGCCGCTTGCTGCTGTGAGTCCAAGGACGCTGCCTTGTAATGGTGAGCGCAGTGTCGGTCCGCAGCAAGCGGTGGTGGTCGTTTGGCAGCCAAGTGACTTCTGGACGTCTGTATCTTCTTGGTGCCCTGTCACGTGTCAGTAGCGAGCCACGAGCGACTATGGCGGAAGCGCCGTGGACCGTTTGTGGCCGACGTCGTGGTGAGAGAGGCTTAGAGAGGAGGGAAATGAACCAGCATAATAAGCCTAAAAACATGAACAACTGTAATGTTCCTACAAGATAAACGCATGTGAGCTCCAAACAATATGGTAGACTTGTTGTTGGCTGATGTTTTTGAATGTGCGATTTTTTTCTTTCTTTCTTTCTGTGTTATGCCCCACTGCTGGTTTATGCTAATTTGTACTTTTAGATTAATGTGGTTCTATTTGCGTGTGTGTGCACGTGTGTGTGTGTGTGTGTGTGTGTGTGTGTGTGTGTGTGTGTGTGTGTGTTGTGTGCATGCGGCACGTGTGTGAGTGCATCTGTGTGTGTGTGTGTGTGTGTGTGTGTGTGTGATGGTGTGTGTGTGTGTGTGTGTGTGTGTTGTGTGCATGCGGGCAAGCGTGTGTGAGTGCATCTCTGTGTGTGTGTGTGTGTGTGTGTGTGTGTGTGTGTGTGTGATGTGATGGTGTGTGTGTGTGTGTGTGTGTGTGTGTGTGTGTGTGTGTGTGTGTGTGTGTGTGTGTGTGTGTGTGTGTGTGTGCAAGGACATGATTGAAAACAGATCTTCTTTGTACTTAATCATTCCTTGAGAAATAAAGTTTCATTTCATTTGATTTCATTTTTCTCTCTGTCTCTCCCTCCCCCCCCCCCACACTCTCTCTCTCTCTCTCTCTCTCTCTCTCTCTCTCTCTCTCTCTCTCTCCCTCCCTTCCCCCCCCCCCTCTCTCTCTCCCCGGACCTTTTATTTTTTTTTGTCGAGGCGGTGGGGGCAGGAGAAGTGGCGGGGGTGGGAGAGGATGTAGGAGGGCAAGTGTCACTCAAAAAGTAGGGGCAAAAAAAACCGAAATGGTGAGTGTCACTTTCTAAACTTTTTGTTCTCGTTCTCTCCCAATCGATACAAATCGCGTTGACGCAGACAGCGCAAGTCATGAAAACTGAATTACCGTGCGGCACGTGTCAAACTCCTGTCCCGTCAGCGCCCAGAGTCAAGTGGAAAAAATTATCATCGTAGCCTCGATCATCTATTAGTATCGTAGAATCTCATTGTTATGACTTTTATGCTCAACTTTGTCGCAAAAAAGGAAAACTTTGAAACCTACTTTGATCATTGTCAAATCTTCTATTGGCATTGTCGAATAGCATCACGGAGGACGCGTTTGCTAGTCGCCAGAAAAATAGAAATTGGATAGCCCCAGGGTGGTGCTTGATGAGTTTGGCACCTTGACAGGCACCAAGCTACTCAGACACCACCCTTGAGCACTATCAATATTCCATCTCTCTCGACTGGCCCTGGGTGTCATAAAGTTCTCACAAGAAAGTGGGATTTTGTGTGATTACATTGTAACTCGTTTACAGAAGGCACTGTAAACACCGAACTCTCCCACCTCCTTGACAGATACAGATCTCGATATGTGAAAGAAAAATCGCACTAAAACAGTTAAAGTACCATTACCCTTAAATTTGAAGACACATTTCAGCACCATTTGTGTTTATTATGCTTGGTCGACACACCTAATGAACTTTAACAGCAGTTGGGACACGCAGCAAAACCACACGCGTAATCGCACTTGTTTATTCTGCGCTACAATTAGCGTGTCAATCTATTTTTTTAGCTAGTTCTCGTACTGAAAGCGTTGTATTTATAGAACGGAGTGGTGTCATTGTCAGGTTACCTGACAATATAAAGACGACGTGTGCTGAACTGGATTGTCCTGTGTCTAAATGACCCATAACTAGACCTGTGTGTAGCGTTTCGTCACCATCTGTTACTGATGTGTATCTTTAAACAGTTACGGCGGTTAGTGGGTCTTTAACCTTTATCATTCTGATACACCCATTCAGTGCTTAAAATGAATTTGACTGATAGTTCACCAAGGGTGATGCCAGAATAGCTTGGCGCCTGAGGCGCCAAGCTATTCTGGCACCACCCTTGAACTAAAACAGTTGATCTGTCTCCTGATCTGTAACGTAGCCTTCATAGGATAATAAGCAATTTTTACAAAATCAGCCTCAGGATGTAATGGGTTAATTAAATAAACAATCCAAAATAAAGGTCTAGGGGACGGAGTGTAAGAGATATTGCAGCGTAGAAGGAGGCGGGTGGGGGGGGGGGGGGGGAGGAGGTGAAACAGAAGAGCTTGGGGGTGGAGGGTGGGGGGGGAGGGGGGGGGTCGAGGCTGAACTAAGTGTGTCACGCCGCTAATTGGCTTTGTTAAGTTCCCGCGGTTTTACACCGGTCCGCCTGGCGTGGCTTCAACGCCGCTCTCACAACAGTCACGCTCATTATCATAGCATGAACTCCCAATCACCTCCCTCTACATTAAGGACACAGACGTAAACGCGTGCCTGGTCTGGGGAAACGGAAGTAGGGAGCGGGTTTGGTAAGAGGAGGATGCCTGGAGTGGGTTGCATGTAGCGTGCTTAAATGTGTTAAGCTCGCTGACTTAAGGTCTTTCTTGCTTAGTAAAGCACTTGCTTAGTGCGCGAGTGTTTTCTGTTGCATGGAGCGACTTAGCGATGTGCGTAGCTCCGAACGAGTTCTTAGCGAGCGGGGATAGGTTATTTATAGCTTATGGTGGGGTTCTCCCCTACGTCATCATAGATTGTAGAAATCGGCCAATAAAAACGCACGGTTTTCGCTTCTTCTGACCTAACGGAAACGAAGTAGACAAAACGCCGGTGAAATGGCGGCGATGGAAAACAAGAAGTCAAGAGAGAAAGAATGGCAAATTTTTCGTGCAGGCAACCCTGCTTGTCAGTCTAATGTAGACGTACATTAGTTAAGGAGTACCGTGTAGGCTCCCATAGTATGAGGATCTATGTCTCAAGTCTAATGTAGATGTACATTAGAGGCTACCGTGTAGTAGGCCCCATAGTATGAGGATCTATGTTTCTCTGACAACGGCTGGTGTTGGGTTATACCCATCGGTGTGCAGGGTCAGTTGAATCAGTTATGCAGACTCCTCACCGATAATTCCCAGATGTCCGTGAGACGAGGCTGGGTGGGGGTCCGTGCGTTCCCACGTACATTTCGTGTTCCTCCTTCTCTATCCTAGATGGAAGGCTGTTTCTGCCACAAGGTTTAAGAGAGTGAATTCACATTTCCGTTCTCGCGTTAACACGGCAGCTAAGAACTCTTCCTCAGCTAAGCACGCCGCTACGCACGGGGGGTGGGGGGGGGGGGGGGGGGCCGTCCTTAGAATTAAGCACGCCACTAAGCTCGCTCCAGCAGATAAGCACGCTCATGCAACGCACATTTTCAGCTAAGCTTGTGAACTGACGAGTAATGCAAATC
>BTPG01000002.1:328971244-328981244 GCA_036245525.1 Semisulcospira habei
AAGCAGACTACAAATAACCCGGCCAACGCTCTTGTCAAACAGTCTGAGAAAAAGTGCAAAAGTGTATCAGGATCATCTGAACAAAATTAAACGGTCTAAGGGCCAAAAGCAGGGGCGGATCGGGGGTAAGGGTGGGGCGGCGGTTGGGGGTTGGGGGGTTCCAGGGGTTCCGGACCCTCCCTGACCCAATTTAAACAAAAATACTATAACAAAGTCCTTTCGTTGTTTGATATTTTGGGTAATGGTGAGAGTCTTAACACGCACGCGCCTTCTCTCTGACTAACACCTCCCCCCCCCCCCCCCCCACTCGCGTTGTTTGATATTTTGGCGAATGGTAAGAGTTTTAACACGTACGCGCCTTCTCTCTGTCTACCTCTTTCCGGCCTCTCTTCTTTGGTGCCCCTCTGTCTCTGTGTCCAGTGGCGAGCTCGCCGAACAGGGTGATCTTGGGTGGAAGCGTTCGAGGAGTCGTAGTTGGCTGCGGTAGAGGGCCCAGAACTCGGAACCATACAACAGGGTGGTGAGGACGACAGCTCTGTACATGCTGATCTTGGTGCCTGTTTTCAGCTGTTGATTATGTCATACCCGCTTGTATAGACGCCCGAAAGCGCTGTTTGCTTTTGCCAGCCTGCTGTCCAGCTCCTTATCCAGCTTGGCGTCTGACGTGATGATGCAGCCAATGTAGGTAAACTGATGCACTGACTTCAGTTCAGACTCGCCGATGGTGATGTGGGGAGGGCGATGCTCTACCTTGGGTGCCGGCTGATGGAGAACCTCTGTCTTTTTCAGACTGACCTCGAGTCCAAAGAGCTGGGCAGCGTCTGCGAAGCAGGATGTGATGCGCTGCAGGGCTCTCTCTGTGTGTGCAACGAGGGCAGCGTCGTCAGCAAAGAGCAGCTCACGAATCAGTTGGTCTAGGGTTTTCGTGTGGGCCTGCAGTCGTCTGAGTTTGAACAGGCTGCCATCGAGATGATACCTGATGTACACTGCATCGTCATCGTCGAGGTCCACTGTGGCCTGCTTCAACATCATGCTAAAAAAGATGGTGAAGAGGGTCGGTGCCAGCACACAGCCATGCTTCACACCGTTGAGAATGGGGAATGGTTCTGAGAGGTCATTGTTGAGTCTGACCTGGCCTTGCTGGTCCTGTGTAGCTGGACAATCATGCTGAGGAACTTTGAAGGACAGCCAACTCGCTCCAGGATCTGCCACATGCCTTGCCTGCTCACAGTGTCGAACGCTTTTGTTAGGTCGACAAACGTTACGTACAGCCCTTTGTTCTGCTCGCGGCACTTTTCCTGAAGCTGTCTCAGCACAAAGACCATGTCGGTGGTACTCCTCTTGGCTCTGTTATCAGGCCAACGTTTTCATTTGACTCGGTGTTGAAGGATTGTTAGAAAATGCGCATTTCACAACACTACAAAAGCACAAGCCTTTCATTTGCGTGACTAGTGCTTCCCATATAGACCCACGCGGGGAGTACGCCACAAGTACACGTCTATTCAAATGAGATGTAGGTTAGGTTAGTACTAAAACTACTGAGTATTAAGCAAAACAACCCAAGAGAAGAAACAGCAGATTCAAACCAAAGGCACCCTCGACGTAATACAATTAATCGTAGCACAACTCACAGCTACGCAAAGCGCAACCCAGCGCAACCTAAAGCAACAGAAATTAGCCACCTTGTGCGTGTGACCACAGGTACTGTGTACAGTGCCAGTGATTGCAGGCACTAAGGGGTTAAACCTGACAGACGGCCAGACACAGCTCGTACCCAGTGCGCAAAGGCCATCTGGGCGACGTCGGCCCGACGGTCCTTTGCGCATGGGGCAGGCTTTCCGTTTCTGTTTGAAGGGAAAATCTCACCCTTAATTCGATGCCTAATGGTAGCCATCGCTTGAACACGAACTAAACCAAAGCAAGTAGGCACGCGCGCTCAAGGAAATCAGATGAACGCCGCCCCTCAGTCTGAGGCCGCAGTAAATTGAGACAATGTCTGCCAGCCAGAGACGTAGATTCTCATGAGCCCCCAGCGACTTGCGGTGGCTCATGAGCGTCTCAGTGTGCCTCTTCGTTGAGGGAATGAGCCATCGGGGAACCCAAAACGCCAAGGGCCACAATCAGACGGGTGTTGCCAGCAGATCCGGCGCATTTCCATTCTAATGCGGCTCCGGTGAAACTCAGCACGTCCGAGCAAGCAAAAGGCTGTCGGGCCAAAGTCGGTCGCAGTGCGCCGGCCGTGCACGGGCGTGCGCAAGGAACCACTGCAGCTGACTTCGGCCCGATGAGATCTTGCACATTAGGGACCGGCCGACTCCTTTCTCGAGTGGTCAGTTTCAGTGCCTCCGCTAAAACAGATTATTGGCTCCTGCTCATTTACCGTCGACAACTACCAGAGATAGATCGACACCCAATGCGCAAAAGGTCATCGGGCCGACGTCGGCCCGATGACCTTTTGCGCATTGGGCAGTGATATGCTAAGTGCTTGTAGAGCTATCAATGGTGAGTTTCTTCTGTGACTGACGTGGAGTCCGATGTACGGTATTTGTTTGATAGACGATTCCCAAACTGGCTTTGAAATGGAAAAGAACGGTTGCTTGTAGATCGCTTAACGCCCCGACAGCAACAAGACTATCTCAGGATGTGCCTGCGCTGTTTGTAGTAAGAAAAATCAGAATATTGAAATAGGTCCCCGCCCGGAATGGAAAGGAACGGGGTATAGAGACGAGGTTACAGCAGTTTCCACGGTGGTAAAGATATTGTACTGTTTGTGTGTATGTGTGTGTGTGTGTGTGTGTGTGTGTGTGTGTATGTGTGTGTGTGTGATTGTATGTGTGTTTGTGTGTGTGTGTGATTATGTGTGTGTGTGTGTGCGTGCGTGCGTGCGTGTGTGTGTGCGTGCGTGCGCGTGCGGGTGTGCGTGCCCAGTGCGTGCGTGCGTGTGTGCGCGTGTGCGTGTGTTTGTGTGTGTGTATGTGTGTGTGTAGAAACGAGAATCTCGCATGTTTGTTTACGTATCGAACCTTAAAAATTAAGAAAATGCTTCTTTCAAGGGGTGTCTAGGAGAGCCCCCGAGCATATTAAATCTGAGGTCTCGTTGAAATGTGTGCGTGACAGAGAGAGAGAGAGAGAGAGAGAGAGAGAGAGAGAGAGAGAGAGAGAGAGAGAGAGATGAGAGAGAGAGAGAGAGAGAGAGAGAGAGAGAGAGAGAGAGAGAGTTAGAGAGAGTTAGAGAGAGAGAGAGAAGTGAACTGAACTGAACTGAACTGAAACTGTATTTTGTAAGGATAAAGACAGTATGCACGCAGGCCTTTTTGCACGTCTGTCCTTAATAACATTTTAGATATAACTTGAACACCAGAAAAGGTAAGAAGACGAATAACATTAAAAAGAGAGAGAGAGAGAGAGAGAGAGAGAGAGAGAGAGAGAGAGAGAGAGAGAGAGAGAGAGAGAGAGAGAGAGAGAGAGAGAGAGAGAGAGCCGATGAGCGATTGTACAGACAAAATAAAATAATGACATTTGTGTTTTTATTGCACGCATTATATCGCAACGCTTCCGCCTTGCATCACGTGCTTGAAGGCTGTGAATGACAACTGCCTCTACTGTCCGGACGATTACCAACGTCATGGCTGCTGGTCTCTTATTTTGGACCCTTACGGCTTTACGCGACACGGTCCAACACCACAGACCAGTACGCGCGTGATATGTTTGTTTCGGCCTCTGTTTTCAACATCCAGTATGACCTTCACCTTGTATTAACCTCTTCTGTGCCAGTGATGACGAATCTCGCGTCGTTAACCACTGCCAACCGACCGATGTGTGCGTGAAAACACAGCCGTGAGAAGGCTTAACCCATTCAGTCCGACGGCCGTATTTCCCCAAATTTGGGAGGCGTCATCTCATGACTATGCACCAGTTGCAGGAGATGGATCGGCCATGATAATTCAAGGGCAGTGCCAGATTAGCTTAGTGCCGACAAACTTTGGGAAATACGGCCCTCGGGCTGAATGGGTTACGCCTTCTGACGTCTGTGTTTTCACGCACAGATCGGTCGGTTGGCATTGGTTATAGACGCGAGATGATAATTCAAGCGCAGTGCCAGATTAGCTTGGCGCCGACCGGCGCCAAGCTAACCTGGCACTGCCCTGGTCGACCCATCTCCTGCTGTAGTGCGTCAGGGCTGAATGGGTTAAAGGACAGAGGACTAACAAGAGATAAATCGGAGGCTCATGAGGGTTAACGTCTCCTGCAGATGGGTAGCGTTCGTCTTGCCCCGGCTGCTTTAAAACGAATTCAAGCAGAAAACCAGAAAATGCTTTTCCACACACACACACACACACACACACACACACACACACACACACACACACACACACACACACACACACACGACACACACACACACACACACACACACACACACACACACACACACACACACATACAAAGAAAAGGAATACACATTTACTTTTTGTCATTATCGTTACTGCGAGGCTGCGGGCTTGTTACAGTTTGTGGCAGCGCTTGGGGAGCGTTGGCGGAATATGGCGAAAGACAGGCAGCAATCATCAAGAAGAAAAATGGCGAGTGCAATAACACACCCACCCGCCCACAACATCTTAACACATTCAGCCCGAGGGACAGACATCCCCCAATTTTGAAGTTGCACCTCTTAAGGACTGAATTACAATTTTAGAGACAGATCCAGCGTGATAGTTCAAGGGTGGTGCCAGAACAGCTTGGCGCCTATGGGCGCCAAGCTATTCTGGCACCACCCTTGAACTATCATGCTCGATCCGTGTCTCGCTGTGGTGTGTGAGGGCGCTGAATGAGTTAAGGGGTCAATTGTGCCAGTGAGTTTCGTAAACTTGGACTTACAGGCAATAACCGTAAACAGCAAAATCAGATATCATGCAATCGTCGGCTTCCGGTGTCCCAATGGTACATTACTTAATTTTTTTTTTTAAAGTGTGTGTTTATTCATTAATTCGCCAGTGATTTCTTAATAACTGCTTTATGTTATTTCATACATATTCATGATTAGCTTTTTGAGCCACGCGGGTTTTACATGGGAACGAGAGACTATTCTACTGTTGAAAAGCAAAACAAACAAACATACTAACTAACTAACTAACTAACTAACTAACTAACTAACTAACTAACTAACTCACTAACTAACTAACTAACTATTAAACTACCAATTCAGCGATTGAGCTAACATCCTTTTATAGGTATCATTGCCGACCGACAGTTGGACTACCGAGGTCGTGAGTTCCCCAACCTAGCTCGCTCTTTAGCTGGAGAGGCGAGAAAGCGCATTGGGCAAAACAGAGCGTCACTATGGACGATCGGCAGTGCCGCGAGCAGGAAACACTGGTCAGAAATCAATTATTTCCTTGAAATCGCCGTATATCAGCAGAGTTTACATGAATAACATGCATGTACAATGAGTTGGTGTCACAAACTAAATAAATTATACTGACTAGCTTTGGAAATGCCGAGGCAGACTATTTTCCGAAGCCACCGTCACTAACTTCATCGCCATTGTGCAGTTTTAATGTACGTTGTGAGATCGTTCGCCTCAGCATTATTTCCACACACACAAGAAAAAGTTGCATTGTAACAACTGTACGACCAGGAAGCCATCGTCCACAGTCTTTTGTCACCTCAGCTTACATGTTGCCGCATATGACTTGTGGTTAATGTATTCTACCCCAGACCGACCACAGCAAGATAAGGATCGACCATTCTAGGGTGATGCCAGAATAGCTTGGCGCCTATGGGCGCCAAGCTATTCTGACATCACCCTTGAACTATCATGGTCGATCTGTGCCCTGCACTGCAATGCAGTATTCAGAGGACAACGGCAAAATTTGGTGATTTAGTTCTTGGGGTACAATGAGTTAACAGCAAAACAGTATCGGCTAAGCGTCAGAGCTAGCCGTGTTGCCCACATTTCGTGGCTCGCCAAGCCTAGTCTTGGATCAAAGTCAGATAATCTAGCGTGCGTTTTTGCGCTGCTCAGGAACTCGCAACCGGCCTAGAGGGATGATTGCAGCTACGTGTGGATTCCGCCTACTAGGTGGAGAAGTACCCAACGGAGAAAGAATATTTCTTTATATTTCTTTATATAACTGTCTATATATAATATTTCTTTATATAACGGATATTTCTTTATATAACTGTCCTAGTGGAAGTCAAAAACATATAAATATTTTTCAGAATATTGCGAACTCAACCCGTGCTTACCTGCTGCTAAGCAGACGCCGTCAATGTCTTGTTTCTCCTAACAGCATATTCACCCTTGCATTGCCGGCTCGCATCAAACAACAGCCAAATGCAAGAGGCACAGATCTTCATGGGTACCCGCGATAGCGGGGACCCATGGAGATCTGTGACTCTTGCTGTGGCCTCATCTTTGAATTTCAGTATACCTGAGTCGCACAATGTTATACCCCCTGCAATTATTGAAAATAAAATACAATTTAAGAAAAAGAAAGAAAGACACTCCAGAAGACGAAACAGAACAAACCAGTACACACAAAAATAATCTTCAGGTAAAAATCCAGAGCACAACAAAATGGGCTGTTTACCATTTGTTCCCCAGATATACTGAGGAGCAAAAGAAATGCGACACTATAGTGTTTCCGATGGTTTACGGAAATGTCGCATTTTGTTTGCTCGTCAGTGCAGAAATGGGCGAAAGGTTTCGCAGACGCGGGTTGTAGCCGCCGACGTTAGAAGGGTTAAGTTAGGCCAGGTAGATCTCTTTACCTGATCCCTCCCAGCTCCAATCACCTAGCGCCCTCTCCTTCCCTCCCTTCGACCTTCACTCCTCCTCCCCCCTCTTCCTAAACTCCGCGTGCACAGTGTAAACGCCTCTATCGCACCTGGCTGGAGAAGCAGCTTTGCCGTGATTGAGGAAGTTCTGTTGGCAGTTTTTGCTTCGAGCTGCGGTTAAGGAGAGTACAGTTCTGGAGTTGCAAAGAAAACATCACGGGTTTGGGTTTTTTTTTGCGCTCATTTTCTTTTATTTTGTGATTTTGCGAACTGACTTCTTCTCGGCGTGTGGAATTGTTGGAGTTGCGGTGTGGAGGGTAAAGAAATGCTGTTATGGAAATGTGAATATTCTGAGAATTTGTATTTGTTGTGGGATCACGTGATATGTGATAGAACGGAGATCTCATCTTGACAGAATCCAGACCAAAGAGATGACCGCCAAGCGTGTAAAATGCAGAGAAAAACCCAACGGAGAAAGAAAGACGCTTAGAAAAGACGGTTACAACACAATAACTAACTAACTGTGTTGTAACTGTCTTTTCTAAGTGCGTCTCTTTCTCCGCTGGGTTTTTCTCATCTTAACAGAGTTCCTGGAAACATTACATCGAAAAGAAACCGCGTCTTAGCGTTGCTGTTTGGAATAGACGTTATTTTGACGAAAACGGTAGATTAAAAGCCTGGACAAACATGCGATATCGCGTGTTTGTCCGGGCTTTTAATCCACCGTTTTCGTCCATACAATGGCAGTTTTGACCTGCTTTTGACTCATGAACAATGTACACTGTCGGTGTGACATTAGTTAGCATGTGCCAGACTATTAGATTATTGCATCATGATGCTGTATTGAAACCACAGGCGATCTATTGTGTTGCACATGTACTATTTGTTTTCTGGACTCGGAAACGCGTTACAAGTTGTAAACATATATTTTTAGGGGCATATTTTCATGCTCTTATTTATCAAGTAAATGTGGACGGTAGAAGAAAATTCATTTGTTTAATTCTTTTCATTATAAAACAAAATGAATGCCTAAAAGAATTCCTGGTGTAATGGTAGTTTTGTGATATTACACGTTAGAAACAAAGTTTATAACCCAGCTCATTTTCCGTTACGGTTGATTTCACTCTTAATTCATTCTGCCCGCGACACACCACAGCAAGATCTGGCTCGACCATGATAGTTCAAGGGTGGTGGAAGAATAGCTTGGCGCCGATAGGCGCCAAGCTATTCTGACACCATCCTTGAACTATCATAATCGGTCTGTCTCCTGAATTGTAATGCAGCCCTCAGAGGGTAACTCCGAAATGTGGGTATTTAATACCTCGGACACAGTGAGTTAAGATTTGGTGTACAATGCAACAGGGAAAATACTCAAAGACAGCACTCTAACTGAACTAATTCTGTGTGTGCCTTGAAGCGACCCTATGCCAGGCAGTACATGCTTAATGGTTCGCGATGTCTCCTTTAGAGATTTTCTTAGTCAGTACAGGCTTAATGGTTCGCGATGTCTCCTTGAGAGATTTTCTTAGGCAGTACATGCATAACGGTTCGCGATGTCTCTTTTAGAGATTTTCGTAGGCAGTATAGGCTTATTGGTTCGCGATATCTCCTTTAGAGATTTTCTTTGTCAGTACAGGCTTAATGGTTGGCGATATCTCCTTGAGAGATTTTCTTAGGCAATACAGGCTTAATGGTTCGCGATGTCTCCTTCAGATATTTTCTTAGGCAGTATAGGCTTAATGGTTCGCGATATCTCCTTTAGAGATTTTCTTAGGCAATAAAGGCTTAATGTATCGTGATATCTCCTTGAGAGATTTTCTTAGGCAATACAGGCTTAATGGTTCGCGATGTCTCTTTTAGAGATTTTCTTAGGCAGTACAGGCTTAATGGTTCGCGATATCTCCTTTAGAGATTTTCTTAGGCAATACAGGCTTAATGGTTCGCGATGTCTCTTTTAGAGATTTTCTTAATATGTCTTGCAGCAATGCTGAATAAAGGGCCTGGCTGATATTATACATTTTGAATGTCGTAAAATCAAAGACTTTTCTGCTTTTTTTCCTGCTTCGTACGCAGGAGAACTCCATGCGTTACGCTGAAAAGGCAGCGGAGAACCACTCACACGTTCTCACACGGAGTGTGAAAAGAAGGGTAGACAATTCTGCGCTGAGGCGAGACAGCACTGAGAACACTTTTCATGAGCGAGTTTTAGCACCCACGGCAGATCGTTTGAAGGTGTTTATAACCCGACATATATTCGAGGCGTTGAGTTCAAGTTTCATACTCACCGGAAGACTGCTGGATCCTTTCCCGGTCGGCTGCGGAGAGTTCCAGTCGAGCAAAAGATCATAGGACCGACGCCAGCCTGAGTTTGCCCGCGCACGGCCGTGCGCGGGCAAACTCAGGCTGGCGTCGGCCCTGTAATCTTTTGCTCACCATGCATCTGTGAATAATGATCTTTTCCCGTTCGTCTTCATTTTTTATGTTTCTGTAGCGGACTAGGGGGTTTCGCCGTACGCATGTAATCTGCAAGTTATTTTTGCATTGAAGAATGCTAACTTTGACGGATAGTTGTCAAAAGGATTTTTGTGCACAAAAGTGTGAGTTAGCTGTATCCATCGACAGCTTGTGTAATGGTCTTTGATTTTGGGTCTTACGGATGATAGCAGGAAGCCCTAAAAATTACAAAGCAGCGCACTTTTTCTTTCGCTTAGACATGTTTTCCATCTAAGCTGTCACCAGAATTGTTAGCGTACAAAAAAAAAAAAAAAAAAAAAAAATGAAACTGTGAATAGAGAGGAAAAATTGCCAGTCAGAAGCTGCTAGGGTGTTAGGCCAGGCAGTTGGCCTCAAGTTTCTACCAAAGGCACAGAGCTTCATGAACCGTTGCAGCTGCAGGACCTAATGAAAACTATATACAGTTGATTGGTTGGTTTTTTAATTTTTTTTTTTTTAGCTAGCTATTCTGTCCACAAATGGAGGGGAGTCATATGTTTGTGAGCAGACGACTTTTTTTTTTCTTGTCTTGATAAATGTCACGTGTCACATTCGTTCATCTGCAAGAGGCATAGATTTTCATGAGCCCTTGCATTTGCTGGGGCTCATGAAAATCTATAACCTCTTGCTCACCTCGAACCATTCGGTCCTCGGATGATTTTAGCAGACGACATTTTCTTGGAAATAATAACTACGCGTGTCAGAAATGGAAATGACCTGGGGATTT
>BTPG01000002.1:328986244-329032138 GCA_036245525.1 Semisulcospira habei
TGCAAGCGGTATAGGATCTGATGAGCCTGTCTCTCGCTGTTCAGTCTCTGGCGAGAGGGAGGCTTTTTGTGTACTTGCAGGAGAAACTAGACTCTCTTAAGCCCAGGCTGCTGCAAGGGCTCATGAGCCTCTTTGCCTATTGCTTGTAGATGTCGGTCCCATTGCCTTAAACTTGCTACGCGGAACCGTACTGATCTATCTTTTGATCGCAAACGGAGCAAGTGCCACGATTTCAGCCTAATCCTGCTTCTGGAGGTATACCCACTCCGCAAAGGCCACGTCGTGGGTCGCCGTTGGCCTGCGCACGGCTTTGCGTGGGCCAACGGCGGACGATAACGGCCCGATGACCTTTGCGCATTGGGTGGTGACGTTCTTTGACATTGCACGGGTGACCTCCCTTGATTCGCTGTCAAGTAGTGTCTTCCTGGTGCCTCGAGCCGAAGTCGGCCGCAGGTGGCTAACCTCAGCCCAATAGCCTTTTGCACACTGTCTGGATAGGAGTCGGTCGGTCCTTTTACGACTTCCGTATGAAGTGTATATTCTTGTAAGCTCCGTATATTGACACACCACACAGCTTTATTGAGCCCAGAAGTATTAACACCTTGTGTCCGAGGTACGAAATGCCCACATTTTGGAGTTATCCTCTGAGGACCGCACTATATTTCAGGAGAAAGATCGACCATGATAGTTCAAGGGTGGGGGCAGAATAGCTTGGCGTCTATTGGCGCCAAGCTATTCTGCCACCGCCCTTGAACTATCATGGTCGAGCCATATCTTGGTGTGGTGTATCGCGGGCAGAATGAGATAATACCCAAATTTGAGAGTTTTCATATCTGAAGACTACATTGCAGGTCAGAAAATAAGTCGACCATGATAGTTTAAGCGTGGTTTCAGAATAGAAGATAGATAGATATATAGAAACTGTTTATTGCGATTTGCGTTAAGAAACGTAAAGCCTAGGATTGTGTGTTGGTGTCGTTACAATTACACACATCACAGTCAACAATAAGAAATAATTAATACACTATAACACAAACCCAATGCCCTACACACACTGTAAAAACGTTAAAACTAAACAACTAATATCACACACCGATACGTACACACTCACACACCCACGCTCATCTACCACACACACACAACACACACGCACACACACACACACACGCACACACACACACACACACACACACAGACGCAACACCCACTCTCATTTACCACTCACACACACACACACATAGTAATCTATCTATCCATCCATCCATCCATCCATCCATCCATCCATCCATCCATCCACCCACCCACCCGCCCGCCCGCCCGCCCGCCCACCCACCCAGCCACCCACCCACCCACCCACCCACCCAGCCAGCCAGCCAGCCAGCCATCCATCCATCCATCCATCCATCCATCTATCTATCTCCCGTAGTCTTGCCGACCGTTGGGGCACCACTGATGACTTGGCAACCCCATTCCTCTCTGTTCTCTGCCATTCTTAGCGTATCGCCCAGCTTCAGTCCTGTCCACTCTGAGATATTGTCCTCCTATCTTTTCCTCTGTCTTCCAATCCTTCGTCCTCCTTGCACAGTGCCTTGCAGGATTGTTTTGGCAAGCCCTGCTGAACGTGTGACATGCCCGTACCACTTCAGTTTGCATTTATTTCACAATGGCTAATAGGTCTTCATAGGGTCCGATGGCTTGCCTGATTCTGCTTCACACTTCCTCGTTCGTGATGTGATCTCTGTATGACATGCCAAGCAGCCTTCGAAAACTGAACATCTCATTTCAGTGGCTTGTATCCTCCTTTCAAGGTCTGCTGTGAGGGTCCCTGACTCGCAGGTATACAAGAACACTGAGATGACTAAGGAGCGCATCAGTCTGATCTTGGAGCAGAGTGTGATGTTTCTGTCCTTCCATATGGTCTTCAATCTTGTCAGTGCTATTGTTGACTGCGCAATCCTGGACAGTATTTCTGGTTTTGATCCATCATATATCACAATGGCTCCTCAGTATTTGAATTTACTAACTGTTTCCAGATTTTGGCTTCCAATCATGACATCAGTGCCAATGCCACTGGTGTTATTGGTCATCAGTTTGGTCTTCTCTGCACTGATTTCCATCCCATACGCAATGGCTGTACTGTCCAGCTTTTCCACCAGCTGAGCTTGCTCCTTCTCTGTTCCTGCAAGGCCATCAATGTCGTCCGCAAAGCGCAAGTTCGTGATTGTTCTGCCCTAAATACTGACAGTTCCTTCATAATCTTTCAGAGCGTCCGTCATGATTCTTTCTAGGAAGATGTTGAAAAGAGTAGGTGAGAGCAAGCAACCTTGTCTGACTCCGACTGTAGTCCCAAACCAGTTTCCTATTTTGCCGTTGAAGCAGACTGCGCTAGTGGCCTTGTTGTAAAGGTTTGCTTTGACTTTGATCAGGTTGGCATTGATGCTGTATAGCTTCATGGTGGACCAAAGGGCTGCATGCCACACCCTGTCAAACGCTTTCTTAAAATCCACAAAGACATGATAGAGGTCTTGCTGGTGCTGGAGGTACCTCTCACATAGAACTCTCAGGTTAAAGATCTGCTCAGTTGTGCTGCGCCCTGGTCTGAAGCCTGCCTGTTTCTCAGGTATGATTTCCTCTGCCTGTGGCTTCAGCCTGTTCAGTGGGATCTTTAACATGACTTTGTTTGTGTGGCATATAAGACTGATCGTGCGATAATTCTGGCATTGATGTAAGTTGCCATTTTTGGGGAGAGTTATTATAAGTGATTGGGTCCATGGTGTGAGCCAATCCCCTGACTGCCAGATCTTATTGCAGATTGTTAGTAAGGCATGTCTTCTCCCCCTTCTTGGACTAGCTCTGCAGGGGTGTTGTCTGCTCCTGCTGCCTTCCCTTTTTATCAGCGACTTCACTGCAGCCTCTACTTCTTCTCGGAGGATGGGATAGTTGCCATTGTTGGTAACGGAAATCTAGGAAGTCTAAATTAATTAAAGGTATATCGTTTAAAATTTAAACAAAATATCTTTGAGTAAATATTCACTCATTTAGGGATTACAGTCGGGTGTAAAACTGGTTAATATATATCATAAGACTAGGCTTAATACTGACATACACTGTCCTCTCAGCCGTTGGGGGCGCGCCCTGCCGGGGAGGAGATTCCCCCGGCAGGGATAGCAATAGTGACGCCATGCTATAAGCTTGCTTCATTCTCATCACCAATGGTCGCAGATGTGTTTCTGCAATGTTTGTGAACTCATTCCACTCCGACACGCAACGGCAAGACATGGATCGATCGTGATAGTTCAAGGGTTGTGCAAGAATAGCTTGGCGCCCATAGGCGCCAAGCTATTCCGGCACAACCCTTGAACTATCGCGCTCGATCTGTTTCCAGAAGTGTAATACAGTCTTCAGGGGGCAATTTCAAAATTTGCGGATTTCGGTCCTGGAGCAGCATGTGTTAATTCAACGTCAAAGAACTCCAGCCGTCTAGGAAACATCGACTCACAGTAGTATCAGCAAGAGTCATAGATCCTCATGAGCCCCCGCAGCTGCGGGGGCTCATGAGGATCTATGTCTCTTCCAGTTGGATCGTTGGATCGTGTTCACATTTTTCCCGAAGGTGTCGCAAAAAACGTGTTCGAGTCATTTTTTAAATTATTATTTTATTTATTTATTTATTTATTTATTTATTTTTTGCTGCAGTTTATCAGTACTGTAAGTGTTAATGATTGTATAAACGATAATACTTCTTTCTTTGAAAGGATCCGCCATCTTTGTATCTAAGCATCGTAAACCGAGAAGTTAACAGTGATTTCACTCAGAGACTAATTCTACTCACGGAGAAAATCGGCGTTACAGTCTCAAAAGTCTGTTTCCCAAAATGTGTTTTTCACAAGCGGAAATCGTTGAGAAAATTGAGGTCAGCTCCGTTTCCTGCCAATCCAGTGGTTCTAAAGAGTAACGTTGCAAGGTATGACCCTAGGCAAAAGGCATAGATCCTCATGAGCCCCCGCGATCCGCGGGGGCTCATGAGGATCTGTACCTTTTGTTGAATTTATTATAACGATGTTGGTTCGGCTGAAAAATGTGCTCATGTGATCGACATCGTAGACTGACACGAGGTCTGGTGTGGCATTGGCTGCTGATAATTTACGTAACACTCACGTTCAATAAGCCAAGAGCAAATGTGCATGGGGCAATGTCGGTCTTAGTACATAGAACAACCCAACGAAGGAAGAAACACGCTTGGAAAAGACAGTAACAACACAAAGCCGATATTTTTCTCTCCCCAGAATCACTGGATTGGCGGGAAACCGTTGATTATCTCGACGATTTCCGTTGTTATTTTGTATATGCGCAGGAAGGAGTGCTAATACTGACGTCGACACGATGGTCTATTGCTCACTGATAATAACCATGTATGTGAAAGAGTATTGAGTGCTTCCCACAGTTTTCTATCCACTTAAAATGTCAGATTATTTCCCCCCAACATTACACCACACAGCCATGTAATGGTGAAAATTGTATCATTTCATAATATCGATTGTTGTCTAACAGACACCGCATTGACTTCAGCTGCAGTAGCAAAAACGTGCCTATTTGTGATTCTGAACTTTACAGCTGAAAGCTTAAAGCTTTAAAATTACAAAATCGCAGACCATCAAGCAAACTGCCTGTTTGTCAGGGACTTCCGGTTTTCACCTGTAGGCTGTCGGTAGCGCTTTTTTGTCGCGATGATTCCAGCAGGCTGTTCATATTCCGGCAGGAATCATCGCGACAAAAAGCGCCACCGACAGCCAGGGGGTTAAAAGCCCAAGAGAACATGCGCCTGTTGGAGAAGTAACTGGTTTGATGTATCCATAGAATGTTTGAAGTCTGTGCAACGTTTGGTCTTCTTCTCACTGAGCTCGAGACAGCCTTTGTATGCATGCGTCTCGATTGTTCTTCGTCCTTACCCCTTCTCTGTCGGAACAAAATTGACCTCCACCCGAGTGCAAGAGGTACAGATCCTCATGAGCCCCCGGAGTTGCGGGGGCTCATGAGGATCTATACCTCTTGCAGGAAAAACAAACAACAACAACAACAACAAAAAAGCCAACACCACTACCACCACTAACAACAACACAAAAAAAAACCAACAACAACAACAAACAAACATCAAAACACCATTTCGTATCCTTTGTGTTGGAATAGATGGGGATCTTTGCCGTTGAATTGATGTTGCTTTCCCAGTTTGTATCCACTGGCAGTCAACGTGTTAATATCGATTCGTGTAAGTGTAGTTACGAACGAGATTTTATTTTTTTGTGCGAATAAAGACACAACCGATAACGATTGGTTCCACCAGCGACAAGCGTGAGGGATTCGTGTAAATAACGACACTGAAGAAATAGTCGTGAAAAGAACCACAAGGCAGGAAGGCTGGCTGGCAGCGACCCGTCCGAAATTGTCCTATTACACGCCTGACCGCACAGACACTTCTCTGCCTAACCCTCCGCCCCCTCCCCTCCCCCGCCCCCCCCCCCCTTTTCCCCTACCCCAACTTCCACCCCTGTACCCTTTACCCTATGTTTACCCTCTCCCAAAATACGCTCAGCAGCACGGAGTAAAATACGGTTGATGTATCGGTTTTCTAACCCATGACGACGGCAGTTCATGAGCATTTGAAGACTGCATTACAATGCGGGGCACGGATCGATCATCATAGTTCAAAGGTAGTGCCAGAATAGCTTGACCCCTTCCACATTCCCCGTCCCCATCTCAAATCCTTCTGATTTGTAAAGCGCTTAGCTCATTGGAGACGAGCTGTATACGAATACGCGGCGAATAGCCGCGTATTCGTATACGGCTCGTCTCCAATGAATTAAAGCTTGTTTCAGGATAAGCGCTCTATAAATAGTCTTGATAAACGCTCTATAAATAGTCTTGATAAGCGCTCTATAAATAGTCTTGATAAGTGCTCTATAAATAGCCTTTATTATTTTTATTTTTAGTCAGAAAAGCGTGATACCTTTTGGCTATAAGCTATTCCAACATCACATTTGAACCATGGTGGTCGATCCATCTATTATTGTCACGGGTCATGGACTAATCCTTCAAAAGCGGACATTATCCAGCTGCATAGAGACACAGATCCTCATGACCCCCCGCAGTCGCGGGGGCTCATGAGGATCTATGCCTCTTGCTGTCATCGCTGTGTGACCGAGTCCCTTGGACTTCTGTGTCCTTTGGTAGTGATGGGGTTAAGCGATAACAAAATCGCCCAGCAAGCCCTGCCCTACGAGCACTGATCAATCAGTAAGACATGGCGGGTTTGTCCGACGGCGGCCCGTCCACCGTTCGCTGCCTGGGTGACACGCCCCGTTGGTCAATTCAAGCGACACTGATTGGTTGCTGGTCAGCACGTGTTACTTTGAGGCGGGGCCATTAACCTGTTCGCTGGGCCGAGGGGGGAAAAAAAACCACCCGAACGCGATCCAACTGCAAGAGACATGATCCGCTTGAGCCCCCGGAAGTTGCGGAGGCTCATGAGGATCTATACCTCTTGCGGGCGCCGCTTTCAACACGTGTTCCCGTGTCGGCGGCTGGAGCTGCGGCTTTGGCGTTTAACACATTTGGCTCCGATGCCGCAGCAGGAAACTGATCGACCATAATAATTCAAGGGTAGTGCCAGATTAGCATGGCGCCTGATGTTGCAAAAACTAGCCTGGCACTACCCTTGAATTATATCGCGGTCGATTCATTTCTTGTGGCTGGCAGATGCCGGGTAACTAAATCCTGCCCGCGACACACCACAGCAAGATATGGCTAGACCATGATAGTTCAAAGGGTGGTGGCAGAAAAGCTTGGCGCCTACAGGCGCCAAGCTTTTCTGCCACCACCCTTTGTCGATCTGTCTCCTGAACTGTAACGCCAGTCCTCAGAGGATAACTCCAAAATGTGGGGCATTTCGTACCTCGGGGACGATGAGTTCAGTGACTATTGGAAAATTTGAAACTTTTATCGTTGCCGTGAGGTTAAAAATGGGTTTAACTAACAAAGATAGCGAAACGCAGTCTGCGAGCACTGACAGTGAAGGCGTTAACCGTGGAGAAAAAGTCCACTGTGTGAGGCACACAGCCGAAGCCGATCACTGCACAGCAAGAGGCCAAGATGCTTAAGAGTCTCTCTTTGTCGCCAGAGCCCAGATGGAGGGAACTTTGGACGAGGGTGACCGTCAATCCCCCCCCCCCCTCCCCTTTAGCAAAACACCTTCGGGCCCTAGGCCGCCGCAGTGGGCCCGCGCACAGCCGTGGGGCCGAGGGTCTTTACTTACTGGGTTCACGAAACCGAAAAGCCAGCGTGCTTCCAAAGGAGGTGGCGAATTTCCTCCCCAGCAAAACGAAATTTGGAAGCCGGAAGAAAAGGACTCGAGTCTAGTATTGGCCGTAAATTTGTTAACTCATTCGAGACGTGCCGCCTACGAAGAGCTGTTAAAGATACTTTTCTCAGATTTGTTACGGTTACAGACCAGTCATTTTTTGTTTGTTTGTTTGTTTGTTTTGTTTGTTTGTTTCAAGAGGCCAGAAGAGGAAAGGTCACCGACTTTGACAAGCGACAAGTGCATGCATTCTCGAAATTTAGTTTTTCATTATTTTAACTCAGTTATTTCCAGCGACAGTCGTGGGGGATAGATCAACCAATATTTGCCCAAGGGTAGTGCCCATGATTAATTAAAGTGAAAATTGACTTTTAAGAAAAAGGTTATGAATGTCACGTTGGTCTGCATATGAATGTATATGACCGTCTTGTTATTCTCCTGTGTATTTTTTTTTTTTTTTTTTTTTTTTTGTCGGCTGGCGATTGGGTGCCCGATAGGAAGGGACAGGGATGCTAACCCTTTGTCTGTCCAGCGGTGAGTTATTCCCCTTGATACTTGCACTATTTCTATTTCTACGAGCCTCGCTGATTTAGTTTGTAAGTCACTTTCGTAAGCTCCGTAACGTGTGCATGTATACAACTTCGTAGGGACGATTTGAGTGTGTCATCTGCGCTAATGTACCAGTTTCAATTCACCTTTAACCCATTTAAACCTGCCGATAGGCGGCTTTATGCTGCGTATAACCATATCACGTCTTCAATGAGTTAACCCATTAAGTCCTGAAACACTTGAACAGGACATGCATCAGCCGTGACAGTTCAAGGGCGGTGCCAGAATAGCTTGGCGCGGTGGGGGGGGGGGGGGGGGCGCCAAGCTATTCTGGCACCACCCTTGAACTATCATGGTCGACCTATCTCCTGAACTGGTATGTAATCTTCAGGGAACAGCACCAAGATTTGGCAAATATTATTCCAGATGTGAACGAAATCACACACACTAGACATTATATCCTTTACAAATAATACACTCTTTAAAGAGGCATATATATATATATATATATCTTATTATTGACATTTGCCTCTTTAAACCGGCAGCGTCCATGCGAACAGCATGTAATCTTCCAGTCCTCTGATCATCAATATTATGCCATCTTCGATTGAAACGCATGTACTCACAGCCACAGGGACTCATGAGAAAGTGTCATACCTTGTAGAGGCACTAAGCCTTTATTTACATTTGGGTTTCTTAGACGGGAGGAAATTGTATGGACTTTGTCAAACAACTGATTTTTTTTCTTGGGGCGGGGGTGGGCGGGGGGAGGGGGTGGGGGGTGGGGAGGGGAGATATCAATATTTCGGACAATATGCCATGCAGGAGGCGTAATGATGTGCTGGAATTCTGCTTTTTAACTTTCTTAACTTGAAACGCTGTCCACCTCCTCCCTATGAGCAAACACAGATGTATGTAAGGTCCACGCAGGCAAACAAGTGGCATAGATCCTCATGAGCCCCTGCGAATGCAGGGGCTCATGAGGATCTATGCCTCTTGAAATTGGACGGAACTCACTGCGTGTTAAGCCTGGGGATACAAGAAATGGACAGAAAAAAGACAAAAATCTATATAATTTTACCCTTAAAGCGATTACCAAAATCCCCCTCAAAACTGAATTTTATTCCCAGGGATTAACTCAGACACCCGCTGTAACTCATTGGGTCCCAGGTACGAAATACCCACATTTCGAAGTCGTCCTCTGAGGACAGCATTACGGTTTCGAGGACATATCGACCATGATAGTTAAAAGGTGGTGCCAGAATAGCTTGGCGCCTATAGGCGCCAAGCTATTCTGGCACCACCCTTAAACTATCATAGGCGCCAAGCTATTCTGGTACCACTCTTGAACTATCATCGTCGAGCCATATCTTGCTGAGGACTGTCGGAAAGAAACGAGTTAAAGATCTATTGCGTTCGGCACATCTTTCTGTTGGTGTGTTCCGTTCTAATTTTCAGCTTTGTTTACCGAGCTCAAACTAAAAGCTTCGTAATTTGAAATTAAAGCGACCGTCCTTACGTCTGGGCGAAATTCTCGTCTAAAACATAAGTAGCAAACAGCATTCTTCCTTGTACGCCCACCTTCAAAATGGGTTAACCCTTTGGTTGACGGGAGCGGTTTTTGTCGCGATGATTTCTGCAGGAATAACAACGGCCTTACGTCTTGCAGGAATAACAACGGCCTTACGTCTTGCAGGAATAACAACGGCCTGACGTCTTGCAGGAATAACAACAGCCTGACGTCCTGCAGAAATAACAACAGCCTGACGTCCTGCAGGAATAACAACAGCCTGACGTCCTGCAGGAATAACAACAGCCTGACGTCAAGCAGGAATAACAACACCCTGACATCCTGCATGAATAACAACACCCAGAATCCTGCAGGAATAACAACACTCTGACATCCTGCAGGAATAACAACACCCTGACGTCTTGCAGGAATAACAACACCCTGACATCCTGTAGGAATAACAACAGCCTGACGTCCTGCAGGAATAACAACACCCTGACATTTTGCAGGAATAACAACAGCCTGACGTCCTGCAGGAATAACAACACTCTGACATCCTGCAGGAATAACAACACCCTGACATCCTGCAGGAATAACAACACCTTGACATCCTGCAGGAATAACAACACCCTGACATCCTGCAGGAATAACAACACCCTGACATCGTACAGGAATAACAACACCCTGACATCGTACAGGAATAACAACACCCTGACATCCTACAGGAATAACAACACCCTGACATCCTGCAGGAATAACAACACCCTGACATCGTGCAGAAATAACAACACCCTGACATCGTACAGGAATAACAACACCCTGACATCCTACAGGAATAACAACACCCTGACATCCTGCAGGAATAACAACACCCTGACATCCTACAGGAATAACAACACCCTGACATCCTACAGGAATAACAACACCCTGACATCCTACAGGAATAACAACACCCTGACATCCTACAGGAATAACAACACCCTGACATCCTACAGGAATAACAACACCCTGACATCGTACAGGAATAACAACACCCTGACATCCTGCAGGACTAACAACACCCTGACATCGTACAGGTATAACAACACCCTGACATCCTGCAGGAATCATCGTGACAAAAAACGCTACCGACAGCAACAGGATAAAAACAAGGAGGACAAATACTTGCTCAACACAACCTGTTATTTTTTGGGGTTTATTTTTCTAAATCCTGTTCTACTTGTCGTTTACACGCGTATTTTTTGCTTTGTTGGGATTTTCAATCCACGTTTTTAATGAAGCAAAAACAAATTACAGCTAAGATTCCATGTAAATGAAAGAAAAGCTGAAATTTGTTTGCAAAATTCTACGCTGCGTTCTTGAGAGAAGATGTACACCACGTGTCAGATTGTTGAACCGTCTTCTGGTCTGAAGACATATCTCTAGAAATACAGTTTAGGGTTTTATCAATGAATGCCAAATTTTCTTTGGAACCATTTTTTTTTTTTATATATATACAGCATATCCTGATATCGTCTATGTATGACTATGCAAAAATAAAATGGATAGTTTTATTTAAATGAATCGCTTGTCCGTTAACTCTTTCGAGACATGCCGCCTCCGGATACGCGGCTTAAAGCCGCGTATCGGCGGAGGCGGCACGTCTCGAATGAGTTAACTGTTTATGCTCTAGGTAACGTTGATTCGCCTCAACAAAAGGCTTGGTATAAGCGGTCCGTGCCTTGTGTTTTGGCCACAGAATCGAATTTTTTGGGTGGTGTGCATTGCACGGAGAGTAATACTATGCTCGCTGGTACATTAACTTGAAACTTAACTTCAAGACTGTCGGGGAGCGTTCTTTGACCTTTTTAGGCTACAAGTGTGTGGAACTCACTGCCAATTGAAATGGGGAATCTGCCCACATTATTCCCAGTTCAAAGTTCACTTAAATACTTTTCTTTCTTTTTTTTTTGTCAGGCTTTTAACATGTAGCTGACTATTTTCTCCTAGCGAACTGCTAACTGCCTTTTATTCTGATTCTGGATCTTATGTGACAGGAAGGTGAATGCGGTAAGGTGTCGGGAAGGGATGGGGTGGGTTAAAGTAGTGTATAATTGTGCCTGTGTCTGAGAGAGAGAGAGAGAGAGAGAGAGAGAGAGAGAGAGAGAGAGAGAGAGAGAGAGAGAGAGAGAGAGAGAGAGAGAGAGAGAGAGAGAGAGCTGTTGTGCATGCGCAGTGAGTCCAGTGTTTTCCTGGAGAACAGCGCTATACAATAGTCATTATTATTATTATTATTATTATTATTACTACTACTACTACATTGAACGAGTAAGTCTCTGTGCTGGATGCCTCTTGCATCACGAGAGGTGAAAATCTGACAGTCTCTGGCCATGACTTAATATGTCAAGAAATGTATGTTTAACGATCTATGCGCTCGACACATTTCCGTTTTTCTCACGCGCTACAATTTTCTGCTGATGTGCGTGGTCGGGTGAGGCTGTTTTCGTTTCATTAAATTTCGGTTTAGGAAGCATCTTTCTTTCATCGGGAACTCGTTGCTGAATTTCTTAACAAGCCTCTCCATCTTCATGAAAAGACTCAAACTGGTTGTCTTCCTCGATTTGCTGCCGCGACAGCGGCAGCGAATCTAGGGAGGCAACCAGTGTGGAAAACCTCGTGTTGCTTGTTGAGCTGTCGGAATTTGATTTAGTTAATGGATGGTGGTGTAGGTGCTGATCAAATATAGCACGGTCTTTTAATTTGGACAACAAAAGGGCAGCTACCAAGCGAAACAAAAAAACAGAGAACATCCCAACGAAGAAAGAAACACGCTTAGAAAAGACAGTTACGACACAGTTGTTGTGTCGTGACTCTCTTTTCTAAGCGTGTTCTTTCTTCGTTGGGATGTTCCCAGGGTCTCATAAGAATGGGATGACGGTGGGTTAATAACAATATAGACTGTTAAATAACCCCTTTGCCTCCGAGAAAAATTGAACGCCACCAATCTGCATGAAGTATGGATCCATACCTCTTGCTGACACAACTGCGTGTATCCGTGATAAGTTGACGGCGGGCGATTTGGACGTTGGATGTGACAATGGTTTCAAAAACACACAATCTACGCCCAGTGGCATTGAAAGGGTTAAATCAAACCTGCAATAGACACAGACTCTTATGAGCCCTAGCACACTGCCTGGGCTCACGAGGGTCTATGCGTCTTGCAGAGGTTGGGCTTTTACTGTCGTTTTTTCGGTGCAGAAGGTCTCTGCCTTGAGCTGGTGGTAGGGTAGGCGATCGGTGAGGGACTGATCAGGCCACAGAAAATAATTGGCTACAAGCATCCAATCTTGTACGACAGTAGCGCCTCCTTGCGGCATGCACGAGTACTAGAATGATGAAGGAAGGGGAGGCAAATTGGACTGTGGTTATTTCCCTTGGTACCCACACGTCTCAATTAGATTTGCGCGCGTAGAGACCTACCTGAAGCTGCGAGACTATCACCAGACCGGACTCAGTAACATGTCGCAGTCGATTGACTTAGGATTCAGTCAAAGTCTCGGCTTTGCAAACCTCAGCCTTAAAGCGACCTGCCTCAGGGCGGAATTGACTACTAAAATCATTCCCCAGACAACGCTTCTTGATAGTATCCAAGAGACAATCCACTGAGAGAAATCACCAGATGAGTGTGCCGACACACATTTTGTTTCCGTACCGTGTGATGCAAAATAATAATAATAATAATAATAATAATAATAATAATAATAATAATAATAATAATAATAATAATAATAATAAAGTATAAGGCACATCAAGAACTGGAACCTGTATTCATTAGACAAGTTGACGAGGGAATTTTCGTTGTCCATGGAATCTGCGTTTCTCCATTGATAACCGCGACTGAGTCGCTATCGACAGACGACTGCTACTGTAACAATAACAGCCCAGGGACACTCTCATTCTTCCCTTCATATATCATAGGGAGACTTCAAACTGTGTACATATATCATAGGGAGACTTCAAACTGTGTACATATATCATAGGGAGACTTCAAACTGTGTACATAATTATATCATAGGGAGACTTCAAACTGTGTACATCAATGATATCTTCTCTTCTGAAAAGCGTGTTGAGTATGGCGTGCACCAAGGATCATACTAGGACCGTTACTTTTCTGTTTGTTTATAAATGATCTTCCACTTCATATATCCAATCTAAAAACCGAATGTGACATGTTTGCCGATGATTCAACTCTTCACGCTGGCGGGAAAACTGTACCTGAAATATCAAGCAATCTTCATCTCAGTCTTCAGGAGGTCTCACTGTGGTGCAAAAATAATCAAATGCTTGTTAATCCACCCAAAACGAAAAGCATGCTAATCACAACCGCCAAAAGCATCAGCTCCGCCCCCATTCACTCAGCCTCTCTTTAGATTCAGTTCCCATTGAGCAAGTCAAGGAATATCGCCTCCTCTGGGTAATTGTTGACGAACAACTGTGCTGTTGCCCCATCTAACACAAATAGGGAAAACATTAACAAAGAAGCTAATTTTACTGTCAAGATTAAAATCTATCATTGATACTAAGACTCCTAAGCTTTTTTTCAACTCCTACATAAAACCTCACATTAACTACGCATCTACTATTTGGGACGGCTGTAGTGAGGCTAACCTTAAGAGGATCAATTCTCTATACTAGCGCGCAGTTAAACTGATCCTCCCAATCCCCTCTCTAACTTTGGAGGGAAAGATTCAGGCAGCAGGGCTCTTTCCTTTACATAAACACCTTACTTTAAATAAGTGCGTACTTATGCACAAAGCACTAAACGGGAAAAAACCCCTCTACCTGGCTAAGCTTTTCACTGAGAGCGAAAGGGTTTACAGCACTTTGAGGAACAGTCTCGTCATTGAACGGCCCCGAATTGACATGTTTAAATCCAGCCTTTCGTACGCGGGTGCCTATTTATGGAACTCACTTCCTCCACATATACAGCAAACGAGACATCTTCCATTGTTTAGGACGAAAGCTTTTAAATACATCTCAGAGCAAAAGAAACGTAGATAATGTGTCCAACAGAGCCATGTCAATGATTTCCTTTTTTAACGCATTGTTAGTTTTTATATATCTCTCTTTACTGTAGTGTTTTGCCTGTTCACTATATTCCTCCACAACAGTAGCTGCATCATAAGCGCGCAGTCGCTGTCTATAAACACTCACTTTACATCGCACCCCCCCCCCCCCCCCCCCCCACCTCGAGACCCTGTCAATTGATGCGTGTGTGTGTGTGTGTGTGTGTGTGTGTGTGTGTGTGTGTGTGTGTGTGTGTGTGTGTGTGTGTGTGTGTGTGTGTGTGCGCGTGTGCGTGCGTGCGTGTGTGCGTGCGCGAATTTAACCTTCAGTGACTTGTGAACTTATATCGGAATGTAACACAAGTGACCTGTGGGTGTAGCCGCTTGTTTGTGCTGTTAACATGTTGTTTTAATGTTGTTTTTAATTTTGTAGTTTAGCAAGGACAAACACGAAAAGCTTACAGAGGCCTGTGCGCCTATTGTTTCCATCCTTGAGAAATAAAATATCATTCATTCATTCATTCATTCATTCATTCTCTCTCTCTCTCTCTCTCTCTCTCTCTCTCTCTCTCTCTCTCTCTCTCTCTCTCTCTCTCTCTCTCTCTCTCTCTCTGCGTGTGCGCGCGAAATATTTCTGTTTATTACTATTATTTTTTATCATTATTGTTATTATTATTATTATTATTATTATTATTATTATTATTACCTCTTCTTTGTTTTTTATTTTATTTGTAATGTTACCGTTTCTGCTGTTATATTTATTTAAAATGTTATTAAGGACAGACAAAAAGGCCTGCGTGCCTACGGTCTTCATCCTTAGAAAATAAACTTTCAATTCAATTCAATTCTCTGTCTGTCTCTGTCTGTCTGTCTGTCTGTCTGTGTCTGTCTGTGTCTGTCTCTCTCTGTCTCTGTGTCTCTGTCTGTCTGTCTGTCTGTCTGTCTCTCTCTCTCTCTCTCTCTCTCTGTCTCTCTCTCTTTCTCTCTCTCTCTCTCTCTCTCTCTCTCTCTCTCTCTCTCTCTCTCTCTCTCTCTCTCTCTCTCTCTCTCTCTCTCTCTCTCTCTCTCTCTCTCTCTCTCTTGCCGTGTATCGTCTGATGTGAAATTATATGTGTAGAGTAGCAGGAGAGTTTGGAAGATAGGCATCGCTAAGCCTAAAACTTGTATCCTGATTAACTCATTCAGTTCCGACACACCACAACAAGACATGGATCGAGGATGAAAGTTCAAGGGTGGTGCCAGAATAGCTTGGCGCCCGTAGGCGCCAAGCTATTCTGGCACCACCCTTGAACTATCATGCTCGATCTGTCTCTAGAATTGTAGTACAGTCCTTCAGAAGGCAACTTTAAAATTTGAGAATTTCCGTACCGAGGCAGAATATGTTAAAAGCTTTTCATCATCATCATCATTATCTCTCTCTCTCTCTCTCTCTCTCTCTCTCTCTCTCTCTCTCTCTCTCTCTCTGTCTCTGTCTCTGTCTCTCTCTCTCTCTCTCTGTCTCTGTCTCTCTCTCTCTCTCTCTCTCTCTCTCTCTCTCTCTCTCTCTCTCTCTCTCTCTCTCTCTCTCTCTCTCTCCGACTGAACATGATCCAACTGCAAGAGACGTAGATCCTCATGAGCCCCCGCAATTGCGGGGGCTCATGAGGATCTATGTCTCTTGCTCACATCACTTTGTATTCATCTTCCTCGGACCGCCTCGGCTCTTTGGCGTGTAACCCCCACCAAAATATTTGTCTTTATTTTTTAAAACACAGTCTAGGTCGTCTGGCAGGAAAGGCGCATTAAAGATGCCACCCCCAACATTTGCCTGTGAAAGAAACGTTAATCGTGTTTGTCAGTGGCACATAGGATCTACAACTTACAAAATCGTCAGTCATCAACAAATACGGTTTGTGGGTCCGTTTTACGCGATAGCATTGCAGACGGAGAAAATAATTACTTGATGTGCCTTGACTTGACCTGGCAGATTTTTTTCCTCTTTTGCGGCACGGTGTAAATTGAATACTGGGTCTCTTTGTGTGCTGGTTTGTGATTTTGGACCTTACGGTTTAAAAGGCACTTGTATCGAGCCGCGGACTGCCTGTGTGGATATATTCCCCATGCGTGCATCTGTCTGGCGGAAGAGAATGGCACCCAAGCCAAGTTTAATTTGAAAAATCGGTGGGCGACCGTCCCAAAGCATCTGCTGCCTTTGACGCAGTAACTTAACCTGGCGGGGACCCGAGACACCACCACCCCCCCCCCCACCCCCCTCGGTTCACCTTCTCTTCCCTCCCCTTCCACCCCCACCCCCACCCTCACCGCAACCACCACAGGCTAGATGCCACACGCCTGCCCCTATTGATTGATACTTACTTTTTCTCAAGCCGTAGCATCATTGTTGTAGCTCAGATGGCCATACTTGGAACCGTACATTCGCGCGCGTGCGCGCGCGCGCGCGAATGTACGATTCCATGTATGACCATCTGAGCTACAACACTGGAGCGCATCGTATTTTGCGTGATGTTTTATGAGCCAACTCACCCTTCCTCGTCCCCTACCCCCCACCTCCTTCACCACATCCCCAGTCATGTTCTCACGCCTCTGATTAAATTTTCACAAGGCGAAACGAAGGGGACGCTCCCTTCGGGACATGATCAGAGAGGCACGCGCCGGATCGTTATGGAGCCGGTACAACATGGTCAAGATTTCAAGAACGCATGGAGACCTTCTCCAGCTTAAAACACAGACATAAATGTTGAGTCGACACAAAGAAAAAGCCTCCGTAAAAGGTAACAATTAAGGGCCCAAGAGGAGCCATGTTTCTTGCTAAGAAGTTACGATCGCTCAATCACCTTCCCCTGCCTAGAAACACAGATATACATTAGTCAGCATAGGGCATACATCTTCATAAACCCGCGTACTGACGATAGCTTATGAGGAGCTGTGCTTTTTACGAAAGAGGGGCCTCTGCCCCAAGAATTTATACACTACGCTCAAAAACAAAACAAGACAAAAAATCTTTAGTAAGATTCAGCGGTCGATATTGCATATCGTGTGAATATTTTACACGTCATATTAAACAGGCTTAAACATTTGTCCACCCTGTTTCCAATCCTGCAGATTGCGTTATTTCCGTGTTAACCCCCTTGGAGCCGCAACGCATGCAACACGAGTACCCCCTTAACTCATTCAACCCCACGCAAGTATTTCCCAAACTTGGAAGGCGTCATCTAAAGACTATCCACCTGTTGCAGGCGATGGATCGCGCATGATAATTCAGGCGCCAAGCTAATCTGGCATTGCCCTTGAATGATCATGGTCGACCCATCTCCTGCTGTAGTGCGTCGTGGCTGAATGGGTTAATTAAAAACAAAATTCAAAGGGTCGGAAGTTTAGCTCATGATGTTGTGTCTTAAGCAACACTGAGCGCTCCCTTCGTAATTTTCTAATCCTCATTGAATTGTTAGAAACATTAGTCAAAGCAAAGTTAAAAACTTACTTTTTCTCGCAGACTTTCGTGTAATTTGTACGGTTTTCTGTACACCCCTTCCCCCCCCCCCCTCCCGCCCTGCAGACTCTCTCTCCCTTTCTCTCTCTCTCTCTCTCTCTCTCTCTCTCTCTCTCTCTCTCTCTCTCTCTCTCTCTCTGTGTGTGTGTGTGTGTGTGTGTGTGTGTGTGTGTGTGTGTGCGTGTGCGTGTGTGTGTCATTTTCGCTTGCGCATCTAGTTATATTATAAATATGAGAAACGCGCCATATAAATACCATGTATTATTTATTCAACACTATTCAGGAACCATTTGACAGCCGAGGAAAAGACAACACGATCCAACTGCAAAAGACATAGATCCTCATGAGCCCCCGCGACAGCGGGGGCTCATGAGGATCTATGCCTTTTGCTGAGACGAGTGTGTATTCATGTTGCTGTTTTTTTGGGGGCATTTGTGGCTTTTGGTCGTTGAACGAACAGAAATTTCAGAAACAAGAAATGTATGCGTGCAGCGACTGGGAAAGGGGTTAACGCCACAGAAAGTGCTTTCTGACGATGATGGTGATGGTGACGTCGATGACGATAACTACGACGACGACGACGATGATGTTAATAATTACTTTCCGTCAGCTAGTACTTTATCGAGCCATGGCCAATATCAACAACGCCACATAAACCACGCTTCGGAGATCACCGTAATTATGACCAGATTTCCCTGGTGACGTTCCGGTGGTCACCGCAGACGAGTCCCGGAGGGACAGGAGAAACGCCTATTTGTCCACAAACGCCGTTCACTGAACACCTCTACACCTCCTGCAAACAAGGACCAAAGAACGGCGTGAAACAAACCACCATAGACCTTTTGAGTTGCGGTTTAGTCAGCATGCCCTTTTGTAGGTTATGGAACATCTATCGGCCGTTCTTTGTCGGGCGTTTCTACGCTCTCCATCGCGTATCTTTGATACAACAATATTTGTTTTGTTTTCTTTCATTTGTCTGTGATTTTTCGACTCGAAAGCTTTAAAGTTTTGAGTCCGGAATCACAGCGCTAGTGCAGACGTGGACAACACCACACCAAAGCTACATACATTTTGTCCCCCTTCCACTGGAACACTGTCAATCTGCTCCTCCGGTCAAGTTGGTGGTCTTTGCTGCTGGTGTCTCCCAGCTAACAGAGCCCCCTACCCTGCTAATATCCTCTCTTCCCGCCTAATGTCCGTTGTCTGTCCGCTAACTAGATCGACCGTGGAGTCCGAACGTACACCACTCCAAGTTCCTGCTACGTGCAAGAGGCGTAGAGTTACATGTGGCACCGCAACTGCAGGAGCTCATGTAACTCTACGCCCCTTGGTGGCACCCATGATCTTTTAAATATTTACACGTAGGTGGTCACGGACGTCTTGGAAGTATGAACCATTGTCCACGATTTCACCAAGAGTCCAAGAGGCGCTGAGTTTCATGGGGCCCCCGCAATTGCGGGGGCCCCTGAAACTCTACGCCTCTTGTTGATAATTATGTGCGTATAATACATGATACGTCCTTAGACGAAGGAGGTGCAGGGGTTGGTCGGCGTGTAGCGGATACTACAATGGCCCCAGGACTGACCGGCGGCCATCTAGCAGGCTGAACGGAATATTGCATCGGATGGTGGTGGGGTGTGGGGGGGGGGGGGATGGGGGGTGGGCGAGCAAGATTACCTCCAATCTGCAGGGTGTGGAGAGTGGGGTAGGCTGTGGTGTGTGTGTGTGTGTGTGTGTGTGTGTGTGTGTGTGAGAGAGAGAGAGAGATGAATTGACACTTTATTTCTCAACGGAAGAAGCAGAGAGAGAGAGAGAGAGAGAGAGAGAGAGAGAGAGAGAGAGAGAGAGAGAGAGAGAGAGAGAGAGAGAGAGAGAGAGAGAGACAGAGAGACAGAGAGACAGAGAGAGAGACAGAGAGATTAAACTATTAGGGCCTTACGTCGTTTGTCCACCAACACGGTAATTCCAAAAGACGGGGCAGAGTAAATGAGTCTTAACAAAATATTAACAGCAACTGGGTTCGAATTTACGATGTGTTAGATGAGAGTCGAACGCTGTACCTCCCGAGCCATCAGCTCCCCGTTACAGACGCAGCCAGTGACAGAGACAGCCCCTTTTTCGACGGGATTCTGTTTGTAAACTGTCTTCTCTTCAAAGAGCTCCGGCTCGCGCGCCCGATCAAGAACTTAGTCCATTTAGCCCCCAACATTGATTGATTGATTGGCCATGATAATTCAAGGGTAGTGCCAGATTAGCTTGGCGCCTGAAGGCTACCCTTGAATTATCATGGTCAATCCTCCTCCTGCGACTGGTGCATAGTCGTTAAGTAACGCTTCCAAAATTTGGGAAATGCACTCGTGGAGTTGAAAGGGTTACCTGTTGACTGCCTTTTATTCTGATCCTAGAGGGAAGTGAATGTAAGGTGTTGGGTAAGAGATGGTGGGGTTAAGGTAGTGTATAATCGTGCGTGTGTCTGAGAGAGAGGGTGTGCTGTTGTGCATGCGCAGTGAGTCCAGTGTTTTCATGGAGAACAGCGCTATACAAGAACTATGTATTATTATTATTATTATTATTATTATTATTAAAAACGCTACCTTTTCTGCAGCTTCAGATGTGTCGAGCTCTAAAATGTCCGTCACCGACATGCCCCTTTCACAGACGGAAACACCAGCCACCACCTTTTTCAGGGCCGCACTTGCCTCCTCTCCCTCGGTATTTTTTGCGTGCCGGCTGATCTGTGATTTTGCACCTCGCGGCTTCACAGTCGTGATGTGCAAAAACCACAGACCCAGTACACACGCGAAGCTTTCACCTGACGTCTTCAAAAGCGCCATCAGCTAAGTCTCTCCATCTTTTGCACGTGCAACAGGCCGCGTTCTTTGCACGTGCAAACGCGACGTGCATGTTGAGCATGTTTATTGTAAAAACAGTGGTGGCGCGCATGCTCCCTGTGCTGGTCTGTGATTTTGGACCTTACGGCCTTCGGCCGTAAGGTTCAAAATCACAGACAGCACGCGCCAGGCAGAACGGCAGAGCAGCGCACATTGATGTTGTAATGCTATTTGCAATATACAGTGTTTGATCTTGGGGCTGGGGTTACGGTGAATCACTGTAGAGAGGTCTTACCCCGTGGCTTGCACTCTGCATACTCACTCATTCCCTCTGCTAACCCCGTAGTTGCCAAGGATCACGACATGCGCTTATCAGACACTGACCGACATTGCCGCGAAGATGGCAGATTTCAATGGGATCAAATATAGGCAGAAAGAACACACGACTAAATGACAAGAAACATCAATCCTAATGAGCCGCCCGCGACTGCCACGTGGGGTTCGTGAGGGCTTACGCCCCCTTGCAGGTCGGTAGCGTTCGCCTTGTCGCGGCATTTAAGGCGCTAACACATTGAAAACAAAATCCGAATTCGGATCGTGTCAGTCCTCTGAAGGCTGGTTAAGTAGATGTCGGACCATTACTAGTTTAGATCTGGTGCCAGAAAAGTGTTGCTCGATAAATGAGCTCTCGTAAAACATTTCACTGAGGCCAGGCTAAATCAGGCACTATCCCTTGAACTATCATGGTCTATCCACCTCTTACTTCAGTACGTGTAGGCAAGGCAGTTAAGAGTAAAATTTTAAAATGGACCTCAGCAGTGAAAGGTGGCATGAGAATTGAACGCGTTGCCCACCTCCCCCCCCCCATTCTCCCCCCCCCCCATTCTCCCCCCACCCTTCTCCACCCCTCCCCCCCCCCCCCGCCCCCCGCCCCCAACAGCATTGTAAACAACTACATTGTATTACAGCCACAACGCAACCGTGCCAAGACATTCCATTCTGGTGTTGTTTTTTTTTTTTCTTTCTTTTTTAATCGGTGTGTGTTTGCTTCTGATGACTTTTTCTTCTTTTTCAAAGAGTGGATGCCACTAGCCCTCAGTTAAAAAAAAAAAAAAAAAAAAAAAGGGGGGGTGGGGGGGGGGGGGGGAAATAAATCACCCGAAAACTGTACATTGATTGTATTGATGCATTAAATTTGCATATTTATAAACATATATTTTAGATGAAGTAAAAACATTGCAGCAAAATTTTAACTCATTGGAGACGTGACGCCTACGGATACGCGGCGAATCGCCGCGTATCCGTATGCGGCATGTCTCGAATGAGTTAATAGGAAAAGGCAACTAAGAAGAGCGGTTGAACCCACTTTAAGCACAGAAGAAATGAAAACACAACGTTTCGGATTTGAGGTCCTTCCCGGCACAGGAAGGATCTCAGATTAATTTCTCCTGCACTTAAAGGGGTTTCAACCTCTCGTTATATATTTCAGAATGAAAAAGAAAACCCCCAAAATTAGTTTTTCCCCTGAAAGGACAATTACTGCTTTGTCGACGTGCGAACAATAAGAACAAAATTAAATATTAATTAATACAAGACATTCTAGCATACAATCTGTGGATATCTCTTAATACTGCTATACTAAATCTTCTTATATTCAGACTTATTGAAAACCTTGAACACAAAATCATGAATACCTATTAATTAATACTAAAACATTGTCAAATGTCTAAACCTCCGTGAGATAGCCTTCGTCTCCTGCTCGACGTTAAACCCCAATAAATAATTAACTAACTAAACTCCTCTAGAGATCTGACATACAGTCTAACCAGCACATAAAGGCCATCTCAGGTAAAGAACTAGTGTGGCCACTATAGACAGATGACCGTTTTATAAAGGTATTTATATAGTATAAAAATGTCTGTGAGTATTCCTTTTGGGTGGCCGCTATAGACAAGTGACCGCCCTTTGCAGGTGGCCGTTGGAGTAGGTTTGACTCTGTAATGATTTGGAGCAAAAAGGTGTGACACGCTCAGTGCTGAGAAAATCTGAACACTACCCATGTGCAAGAGGTATAGATCCTCATGAGCCCCCGCAGATGCGGGGGCTCATGAGGATGTATATCTCTTGCTGATACCACTTTTTATCCGTGTCCCTCGGACAGCTCTGGTTTTTTAGTGTTGAATTAATAAAGACTGCAGATACACAATATGCGTCCACTGGCACTGAACAGGGTATAAGCATGCGCGCTTGTGTGTGTGTGTGTGTGTGTGTGTGTGTGTGTGTGTGTGTGTGTGTGTGTGTGTGTGTGTGTGTGTGTGTGTGTGTGCGTGCGCTTTTGTGCACGCGCACGTGCGTGCCAGTCTGTCTTCATAACTCATACTTCCGCGCGCACTTGTCATTGACACTTATTATTCTCTTCATTTCACAGTTCTCTCCCTTATTTGTATGACACTTTCAGTGCAATTATATCTGCCCAACACTGCCTTCGGAAGGCAAATGACTTAAGTCCATTTTTTGTGAAAAACAAGTTTTTCATTTTATTGAAACGAAAATCTCGCGTTTCACAAACAAATACACTTACTGCCTTTTTTCTTCACAAAGCAGATCTAGTCAATTCACTGTTCACGACACCATACGTTCTGCTTCTCACAGCTCTTTTATACCATGCCGGCTTGGTTACAAATAAACAACTGTAACACACTTTGTGGACAGTCTGAACGTGGTCGTGACAAACGTTTGATTGTCATGAAGTTCATGGAACACTCCACAAGCTTCGTGATTACAAAAAATAAATTTGTTACTAAGCTCAAATGCGCGCTTTGTGGCGATTGCCACATTGTTACAACAGAAAGTAGTAAAACTGTTCCCGTTTGTTTCCACATCACCCAGGAGAAGGATCTTTGATCCGAAACGTCGTGTTCCTTGTATCTCATTTAAAGGGTTTTCCACCCCTCTATTTTCTGTTTTTTTTTCCGTTAAAACACATCTCCTACGTTTTCTCACACTGTGTCTTTAGTCAATACACTTTTCCAACCGTAACTCCCTCTAGATTTTTGTGGCAAGAGTTTTGTGCCCCTGACTGGCTCACATATCGTATTGACGCTCAGGGGCACACAATTCATGGCAGAAAACTCTTCGATTCTCTCGAGGTTGTGCTCTTCATCGCCAGACTGACGTGCTTAATAGCATTTATTGGAATCTACCCAGTGCGCAAAATGCCGTCGGGCCGACGTCTGCCCGATGGTCTTTGCGCACTGGGCAACCCTTGACTGCCGAGAAGAAGCCAACGTGTTCCAACCGCAAGAGACATAGTGGTCTTTGCGCACTGGGCAACCCTTGACTACCGAGAAGAAGCCAACGTGTTCCAACTGCAAGAGACATAGTGGTCTTTGCGCACTGGGCAACCCTTGACTACCGAGAAAAAGCCAACGTGTTCCAACCGCAAGAGACATAGATCCTCATGCGCCCCCGCCGTTGCGGGGGCGCACGAGGATCTATGCCTCTTGCTGACAGCACTGTGTCTCCATGTTCCTTGAACGGCCGGGGATCTTTGGTGTTGGATTACTAAACATTTCAGAAACACAGCCTGCGGCCTCTGGCAGCGGAAGGGTTCAGGGGTATTCTGATGTTTTGTCGCATCTTGTAAAGGCCATGCTTGAGATGCTCTGTGATTTCGGACCTGACTGTTTTCGGTCCCGCGGTCCAAAATCACAGATCAGCACGCTGTCTATTGTCCGTTTGTTAAACTTGAGTCTAAAAAGTTGGTATTTTGTTTGTTGTTGCGACTTGGTGTTTTTCAACTGCCGCAAGTGCTGTTCTGTTTCAAGGTGTGTTTGCCGAATCATAACAGATCCATTATTCAGCAGTATTCATCAGCCCAGAAAAAAAATCAACGGGTATTTAGATCTGGCGCAAAAACCAATTATTACTTCGTTGCAAGCATACACGACTCTATCCGTGTTTTCAACGCACTGTTCTGTTGTCCCATCAGCCCCCAGGCTTCTCGCAGCAAAGTATCATGGGAGAAAATATTTTCTCCCATGATACTTAGTGCGGGAAGCCTCGAGGGCAAAGGCTTATGGGAAGGGAGTGACATGACATCACTGAAAAACATTCCGGGCATTACACTGACAAGAAAATGCGTGGAAGAGGTGCAATGAGGGCAGCGGCGGAGTGTGGATGACATAAAATGGCTCGTGCGACATGCATACCTTATCCGTTACGGAAGATAATGCTTGACATTGAATATTCGTTGGTCGTTGATTTTGACGTCAAGGCTCTAGGCCATCAGCTCCAAATTCACAGACCAACACACGTTTAATAATGCACGCAAGTATCCCATGTGATTTTTTTTTTTTAACTTCTCAAATTAGATGTTTATGCCATTTATATTTTTATTTAACCAATATCATGCTGAGGCTAAAAGCTTCAAAATTGTACACTGCCATATGCGAGTTACATTACAGTACTTACAGATAAGGATATAGACCAATGGCTTTAGTTCAAGGGTGGTGCCAGAATAGCTTGGCGCCAAGAGGCGCCAAGCTATTCTGGCACTACCCTTGAACTATTTTAGAAAAACTTATTTAGCACACTGGTGTATTCCGAATGATAAGGGTTAGTTAATTGCTTGTGTGTTTCGTAGTCATCTCTATTACATTTTTGTAAGACGCTTCCGAGTGCACAAAAGGCAATCGGGCCGACGTCGGCCGCCGCTAATCTAGGCGGGCCGACGGCGGATGACGTCGGCCCGATGGCCTTTGCGCACTGGGTTAGAGCTTGTTTAATTTTCAATATGGATAGGCGCCCTATAAAATACAATTATTATTATTATTATTATTATTATTATTATTATTATTATTAATATTATTATTATTATTTTATTATTATTATTATTATTTTCATTATTATTATTATTATTATTATTATTATTATTATTATTATTATTATTATTATTATTATTATTATCATTATTTTCAATATGGATAGGCGCCCTATAAAATACAATTATTATTATTATTATTTTATTATTATTATTATTATTATTATTATTATTATTATTGTTATTATTATTATTATTATTATCATTATTTTCAATATGGATAGGCGCCCTAAAAATATTATTATTATTATTATTATTATTATTATTATTATTATTATTATTATTTTTCATTATTTTGATTATGGATAGGCGCCTTATAAATTACAATTATTATTATTATTATTATTATCATTATTATTATTATTATTTTCATTATTTTCACTATGGATAGGTGCCCTATAAAATGCAATTATTATTATTATTATTATTATTATTATTATTATTATTATTATTATTATTATTATTATTATAGCGCTGAGATAATATTCAAATCGAAAACTTACTGTTACTTGTTTAACTCAGCCTGGACCTAGAGTTAGTTGCCTGCTCGGCGTTAAACCCAAATAACTAACTAACTAACTGGGCCTACAGTGTTTTCGATTTTCTCGCCAAAGTGTAAGATAATCACACCTGGATTGTTTGTTTGTTTGTTTGTTTTTACAACGTGTGTCTGTCTGTGAATTTGGACCTTACGGCTGAAGCAGACTAGCACACACCATGCATAATGTCATAAACAGGAGAGGGTATAGGGGGGGGGGGGGGGGGAGGGGGGGGGGCGGGGCGGGAGGAGAGAAAGATGATTACAAACAAAACACGTAGGATGCACGCGATTGACAGCAACCTGGCGTGGCGTATGACATGACATGCAGTGCACAAAACAGGTATTGCGTGCCGGAACCAACCCAATGCGCAACAGACCATCAGGCCGACGTCGGCCCGATGGCCTTTGCGCGCTGGGAAGTAGCACACATAACGCAATACTTAATGGGAAAAGTTACAGACTCCGATGACGGCTGCCTCCCTTCTGCGGGACCTTCTCAGTCGTATGCAGGGAAGAATGAATTACATAATACACAGATTACTGTGACGTAGTACCCTGTTTGTAGAAGAGTTACTCCTGTTTGTGTCATTTAATATTTAGAGGTGGAGTTAGGGTTAGTGATGAACACCTTTTTTGGAAAGCAGTTTTATCACTCAACTTTGATTGACATTTTCTAGCGCAGTGTGGTGTCTTCGCATGCGACTCGGAAATCGACTATAATTTGTGCAAACGGCGTCACAGGCCGGGTATCCGGGCTTGAGTGACACGTGACGTCATAAAGCGGCCATATTGCGTGCACGCGTCATAATCCGATTCGTCTGGAACTGAGCACATCCTGGATCCAAACGGACTGCAATACCGGAACTTGATTGATTGTTGGAACTAACGCTGCGCAAGTGTGATAACTGAAATACTATAGCATGGGTCCACCCAAAGGTTGGCGAGTAGTCATGTACAGAAAGCTCCGCCGCAGCAGGTGTGTCCGTGTGTTTGGCAGAAAAGGTGTGGTAGATCGTGAAGAGGGAGTACCCAACCATGTGAGCGTCATTTCAAAAAGCCCGGTTCCCCGCTCACTTGTCGGGCACAGGCGAGGACGGCTGAGCAGCAGAGGAATTTTCATTCACCACCCTCGAATAAGGTCGGTAATGGCTCACTAACCCCTTCGCCACCAAAAACACGTGAACACGACCCAGTTGCAAGAGGTATAGATCCTCATGAGCCCCCGCGACTGCGGGGGCTCATGAGGATCTATGCCTCTTGCCCAGACCAATTTTGTATCCACGCCCCTGGGACGGTTGTGACTTTCGGTCGTTCAATGAACACACATTTCCAAATATGCGTGCAGTGGCAGGGGAGGTGTTAACCCCACTGTTTGTGTGTGACTTTGCACTTGCATATCTCGTCCCTAAGATCGAAAGTCACAGACCAACAGACGATGTCTTCTTTATGTCTTGTGTATCGTGACGACTCAACTTCTAATTATTGGTCCGCTGGGAAAAAATAAAAAAAAAGAAGAAAACTAGGTCAATCTTTAACCCTTTAAGTACTGTCGACGATCATTTTCGTCGGAGACGACGCGTCGTTTTGTATTTCCCGCCGAACGTATCGTCAAGTAGGAGTCAAGGATTTAAATTGTCCAGCGTGCGCGGGTGTTAACAAATCAAACAAAAAACTATATATATATATATATATATATATATATATATATATATATATATATATATATATATATATATATATATATATATATATATATAGTTATATATATATATATATATATATATATATATATATATATATATATATATATATATATATATATATATATATATATATATATAGTTATATATAAAATAAAATTCCACTCAGCCACCAACTTTTAAGAAAAAAAAAGTTTTGCGACACAAGTTTTGCGTCACAAGTTTTGGTGCACAAATTTTGCGTCATAAGTTTTAAGTCACAAGTTTTTGCGTCCCAAAGTTCCCATTGTCCATTTCATGGAATCCATTGTAATTCGATTTGACTGGGCGATCAGCGAGCTCACTTTTTGTCCTTTTCCCGTTCCCTTCGGGGGCTATTGTGGGGATTGGATGGGGTGTAAAGACTCTCACGGGGGAAAAGTTTCAATTAAAAAGTTTGCCGGTTGCGGCCCTTGAACTGAAGGATTTCTGGCCTGAGCGCCACCCATCTGCAAGATGCATAGATCCTCATGGACCCCCGCATTCTCGGGGGGTCATGAGGCTCTATGCCTCTTGTGGTCATCGTGGTTTTGTTTTTGTTTTTGTTTTTTGTTTTCGTTTGTATGTTTGTTTGTTTGTTGTGGGTTTTTGTTTTGTTTGTTTGTTGTTGTTTTGTTGGTTTCTGGTTTGTGTTTGTTTGTTTATTTTGTTTCTTTCTGTGTTGTTGTTATTTTATTTTGGGGGGTGGGGGCTGGGGGAGGGGGGGGGGAGGGGTAGTTTAGAAAGTTTCAAGTTTTTATCGTGATTGCGATTATCAAGTAAATTGCGGGACTCAAGACGATTGACGTGCCTTGCGGATGTCATTTGCTTCTATGTTATTTTCCCATGGAGTGCGGTAATTTAGAGCGTTCAGTCTCTCATTGTCAGACAGAAAAAAAATCTCCTCTCTTAAATTAAAGAAGCATAGATGCTCATGCTTCCCCGCAGTCGCATCTTGTGGTTGGGTTTTTACTTCTGTTTCCTTTGAGAGCGGTGATCACATCGTCACAAAGATAAGACGAAAAAAAAGTTAGCAAGTTGTGTCTTTTTCACTGCAGGGCATTTGGCGTGGTAGGGCCTGATCCCCTGTAATGCGATTGTGCGCCTGCAGTTTAGACAGGGCAGGTCCCGTAACTATCGTCACTAAGCGTATTACCTCCCCTCGCCAGTTTCCTTGCGTAATGCCGTCATAAACAAGTCGTATTGTCAGTCACTCTGGTGCAATATCTCGCGTACTTTGACGGTTTGTGAGATCATTTCTTGTATTGCGTTAACCCATTCAGCCCTGACGCACTACAGCAGGAGATGGGTCGACCATGATCATTCAAGGGCAGTGCCAGCTTAGCTTGGCGCCTGTCGGCGCCAAGCTAATCTGGCACTGCCCTTGAATAACGGTGAATGGTGCATAGTCATTAGATGACGCCTCCAAAATTTGGGAAATACGGTCGTCGGGCTGAATTAGTTTTGAGACCGGATTGCAGGAAGGAGAGTGGAGTGCGTGTGCCTTTTCCGAGGTCAGAGATTTCGTCTTGAGTGAACTGACCTAGACTCGGGTGGAACGCAAAGAGGTTGGCCCCGTAAACCATTCACTGCAAATAAATCGTAAACACCACGCAGATGCAAGAGGCTTAGATCCACAAGAGCCCCCGCAACTGCAGCAAGTTAGTGCAACTGCGGAGGCTCTTGAGGATCTATACCTCTTGCTGAGACCAAGTTGCGTCTTTGGGCGAATAAGGTTTGTGGGGCGTTTGATTTGCAACGATTTTAGAAAAACAGCGATCAATTGCAATGAGAGATAAACTCTGTCTCTCTCTCTCTCTCTCTCTCTCTCTCTCTCTCTCTCTCTCTCTCTCTCTCTCTCTCTCTCTCTCTCTCTCTCTCTCTCTCTCTCTCTCTCTCTCTCTCTCTCTCTCTCTCTTTCTTATCAAATGGTCCTTGCTTCCCCCCAGACGGTACCAATCGTCCCCCCGGCAGTAATGTCGGAAAACGGAGAGGTTTAATCAACAAGACTGTCCTCCACTACTGAATTCAGACGAGTTACTGCACATTTTTAGTCAAGCTAAAGAGACTATTTCCTACTTTTCACTGTATGCGCTGACTCTGTAATTTTGGACCTACTAAGGTCTTTGCAGTAACGGGGCGAAATGAAAGACACTGATTAGTTTTAGTCGCAGACATATTAAGTAGCATTAACCCCTCGACTCCTAATGACGATTTCGTTCGCCGGAAAAGACGCCTAACTACGTCACTACCTAACTACGTAACTACGCGTCTTTTCCACCGAACGAAATCGTCAGTATCAGTCAAGGGCTTAAAACCTCTTTAGCTTACTCCACTGACGTGAGGACAATATGCAGATATGTTACTATAGAATATAGGTAGCGACTGCCTTTAAGAGGACTTGGTCTTTTTATGAGCTTTGCATTTTGCAGGTAAGGGGGAACTGGCCAAGAGACTAAAAAGAATAAAGACACATCTTTCAGAGCAAAAGCCCTATATTCGTATCACCCCAGGCGGCTTTAGGGACGCATGAGAGTCTATGCCTCTTTCAATTCGACGGAAGCTGTCTGCACTGCGAGTGACTGTTTGTGATAGGCTTGGTCTTGGCAGGGTTACAGACTAGCAAAAGAAGCATCGATTCTCATAAGCCCCTGCGTCTGCAGAGACCCATGACAGTCTGCCCTTCTTGTAGGTAGTTAAGAGTTGAGCTGTTTAAAGTGACTAGGTCTATCTAGAGTTTAGTGCTACTTCGTCTTAACTCTTTTAGCCCCGGATTTCTACAGCAGGAGATGGCTTGACCATGAATATCAAGGGTAGTGCCAGAGTAGCTTGGCGCCTGAATCTGGCACTACCCATGAATTATCATGGTCAAGCCATCTCCTGCAACACAGTCGCTAGGCAAAACCTCCAAAATTTGAGAAATGGGACCTTGGGGCTTAAAGGGTGAATGCCAGTTCTATCTGAAGTGCGACGATAGGAGACAATTCCCGCAGTTCAACACAGCAAGCAAAGCAGGGGCTCATGAGCATCTATGCCTCTTCCAGATGGAAGAACTTTCGCTAAATGCCTGCGCTAAGAGACTCCGTCCCATTCCGCACCATTTCATTAAAACGTTCCTGGCCAACGTGTTTGCTCCCTTGGGAAGTAGTTGCGTCCCTTGTCGGCAGGACGGGGGCGATCAGCCTTGGCACTCAGGGGTTGTTGTCTCGCTTTGGGCAACGAGGACATGGTGACTTTGGCTCCTTCTAAGAAACAGTCATTTTTGTCCACAAAGCTGACAGCCTTGTACTCCAGCATTTTGCGAGAAGCTCCACGGTTTGCACAGCTCTTCTCGAAGATGATAACAGCATTAAAACGACAGCAACCACATAAAAAAACAAACAGCTTTTCAATGTAGTTATAAACCTGTGATACTAACATTTCCTACGAAGTTATCAGCCGTTTATGCCAGGATTTTCCCAATAAACTATAAGCTTTGGGTATTATCATTTTCCCAAAAGACATGAGCCTTGAATAGTATTATTTCGTGCGAAGATTTAAGCCACGGGTAGTAGCATTTTTCACAAAGCTATCAGGTTTAACTCTTTGTACCCGAGGTACGAAATACCCACATTTTAGAGTGATCCACTGAGGACTGCCTTACAATTCAGGAGACAGATCGACCATGATAGTTCAAGGGTGGTGGCAGAAGGGCTTGGCGCCTATAGGCTCCACGCTGTTCTGCCACCACCCTTGAATTATCATGGTCGAGCCAAATCTTGCTGTGGTGTGTCGCGGGGCAGATTGAGTTAACTACCAGGCCCAATAGAAAATGGTCATCGCGGCGGGCAATTCGCAACTGTCCGTCTGCTGACCAGCGGTGAGGAGGCAGGGACAACCGGACATTGGGTGTAGTCAGCAGTCTTGGCTTAGACCCAGCGGAGTGGCTCTCTGTTCGAGAACACGCGACACAAGAAACGAGTCCCATGTCTTACTTATTAATAAATTCGAAACGTGCCGCGTGCAGAGACGCGGCAGATACGTCGCGTATCCGAATGCGGCAATTCTAGACTAAGTTAACACGAAGCACAGAAGCCAGTTGAATGCGTGGACTTAGTCCTGAGGTGCTCCGCTTTAGCGTAGCACTTTAGTGGCTAAGCTCATTCAGACTAGCCACAGGTCTATGGTTGTCTTACGTGGGCTGCGATAGGTCTATAGCCGAGCACCTTGCTTCGTGGCTAACGCAGGACTAAGGTCACTTAACGTAATTGACCGCAGGTATATGATTGCCACACCTGGCCAGCGATAAGTCGACCTCCAATTCAAGAGTCATGTACAAGATTCACTTAGGGACATAGATGAAATGTGTGACGATCATATCTAACAGGAAACGACATAGATTCTCATAAGCCTTGCAGCTGCAAGGCTCATGCTAATCTATGCTCTTTTTTGCAGACATAAGGGAGCTGGCTGAGAGACTGTAGTAAACCGATTACCAAGCAAATTTAAACCCGCTTCTTTTCGTTAATTCTCAGATAAATAGTTTAACTTATTCGCGACATGCTATATACTGATCCCCGGCACATTTGCCGCGTATCCGCATACGGCATGTCCCAAATGAGTTAAAGCAATGCAACCACTCAATCCCTACTTATCTTGTCAGCGAAGACGCAGATTGGTAAAGACAAGATATTAAGTAGCGACTGTTTGTTTATTTTAAAAACAAAATCTGATTATACTGTGCTGTAACTGTCTTTTCTAAGCGTGCTTCTTTCTCCGTTGGGTTCTTCTCTGAATTTTACACGCTTGGCAATCGCCTTTTTGGCCTGGATTTTTTTCTCTGATTCGCTCATGCGGCAAGATGTATAAATTCTCTCCGTGAGAATGTGTGCAACGCGCTGATTGGCAGGGATTTGCCCGATGCGCAAAAGACCATCGCGCCCGCGTCGGCCGCCGTTGGCCCGCGCACGACCGTGCACAGACACACAAACACGACCGTGCGCGGGCCAACGGCGGCCGACGCGGGGCCCGATGGCCTTTTGTTCATTGGGTGGCAGCAGGACTGGCAAAAAAACTTGTTTTTCTCTTCGCTGGATTATGTGTACGGAGGTATCTGGACGGACGGTTTAGCCGGATATGAGTTTGGGAATCGTTACTTGGTGTGTTTGCTTCCTTGTGCGGGAAACATCGCATGGATCTCCAATTCTGCTGCAAGAGGCACAGATGTACATCTGCTGGGACCCCTGTGACTCTGTGCCTGTTGTCGGGCCGGGTTTGACTGCAGCCTGCGCGAAGAACATTGAATCTGTATCCATCAGACATGTATTAACATGATCAGCTTCGTGGGCTCACGCGAATCTGTGCTTATCTGCTCCTTTCAAGCTTTATTGTCCATAGAGTGGAAATTTGGGGCTTTCAGGGTTTGACCACAGCTTTGCAAAGAACATTGAATCTGCATACAACAGACATAGATTGACATGAGCATCTGCGAATACACATGTGAATATGTGCCTTTTGTAACTTTTTTTTCTTTTCAACTCTACTAACTCAGGAGAGAAAATGTGGAGTTTCAGCAGTGCAGTGAACACTGAAAATGCTTTCGAGAGGCAAACAGAACCTTCCAGACCACTCTTACATTGGAAACACCCCCACACCATATGTTCTAGTCTTACCGCGCTAAGATTGCTGGGATATCATGGTGAACTTGTAGCCAGTTCGCAAACTAGAGTGTGATTGTTCGCCAAAAAAACACATATTCGACATTTGAATGGCGAAAGCTTACTTCCTACACGTCGAAAGGCCACGCACGATCCGGAAATATACGCAGTTTCCCATTATTTCTTTGGAAATAGGAAGTTTAGATCGCGCAGAGTCCGTAAGAGGTTTACATATCAAAATACCACAAGAATGCGAGAAATACAACAAGAATGCAAGAATGTTAGTAACAAGGAAAACAACTTCACATTTGCATTGTATTGTAGATTTCAGTTTAAAGATACTGAGTTCAAAATAGTTTCGTATTACACTTTTTTGGTTGTTTCATATGTTGCAAGTTAAATTGCATCCTATTTTTGTTGGTTGTGTAAAATGGACATTTGTTACGAATTTTAATTGTGGATTCAACTGTTGAGTTGGAGTTATTGTGTACTATTTACCAAAATATAAATGCGTCGCTCCAGTTCAGAAGATGCCGGCTTCGACCTACATCGCTATTCTGCGGTTGTGAAAGGTTCTATACAAGTGGATTGTTCGTATACTGTCATTTCTGCACAGACCACGCGGTGGACACTTTTGCAACTGTTTGATCCATAGTTCCGCGCTCGGTGACTATGGGTCAAACAGTTGCAGAGGTGTCAGCCGCGAGGTCTGTCTAGGCCAATGGTCACGAGGCAGAAGATCTAGAACTGATAGCGCAAGGACTGTCCAAGCGTAGCTTGGCGCCATCTGGCACTGCTCTTGAACTGCCAAAGTAGGTCAAACTGCCAAGGTAGTTCAAAGTAGTCCGATAAATATTGTGGCCCAGGTCTGAATGGCTTCACGTGTCTGTTGTTGCCTCCCTTCGCTGCTGAGACCAAACCGAACATCCACAATACCCAAATGCGAGAGGTATAGATGCTTATGAGCCCCCGCAGTTGCGGGGGCTCATAAGCATCTATACTTCTTGCTAAAACTGCTTCACATCCGTGTTGCTTGGACGGCCGGCGAACTTTGACGTTAAATTTACAACGATTTCAACAACACAATCCGCGTCCACTCACAGCAAAGGCATGAACATGAAAATAAAAACTAACTGTATTTTCCCTCAGCCTGAAGCATGTTTCCGCTCATATACTTGTCGCGGGCATGCATCTTTTCATGCGTTTACCGACAACAAACCTGGCCCTCAATAATCATTGATCATAATTATTGACTCACTGTCAACAGCATGCGCCGGAAGTCAACAGCTTTCATTCGGACCGTGTTGCGCTCGCAACTTTGTTAACCTTTCACTGACACAATGATTCCATTTTGTTTAAAAATATGAAAAAGTAGCAACGTAAATGATTTTTTTTTATCGTGATCCCGTCATGAACGCACTTTTATTATATTTCATAGACGGCAATTTGAATTTTTGTTTGTTACTCGTATATGTGTGCACTACCTGCTCCGAAACTGCCCTGCAACGGCAAACAGAGAGTATACAATGTAAATATCGACCAACTGTTGTCTGATGTAAGCAGGCTGTGTTTAACCTACATTTACCTGTTTAGTGCCTCCCCAGTAGTTTGGGCTGACGACGGTCGCAGTTGGCCCGCGCACAGTCGTGCGCGAGCCAACTGCGGCCGTCATCAGCCCAAAGGGCTTTATGCTATTTGGGACTGTTGTTTGTTTGTTGTTCGAACCCACGACCGAAAGGTCGTGGGTTCGAACCCAGGTGGGGTCAAAATTTGTTCAGACCTCTTTTCGGTGCCCCGTCTTTGAAACCACCTTCGTGGCGGAAAAAAAGACGTTGAACCCTAAACGTTTAACCTCTTCTTTTTTTTAGTTACACTGTATTTTTTCTTCTTGTTTTGGCTCTGCGTGTTTTTGTATTTCTTTGTTGATATTTGATTGGTCGCGGGCTTGAACGTGCTAAACCTTTCAATGAAACAAACTGCACACCCCCCCCCCCCCTCCACCCACACCACCCCCTACCCCCTCCCCTCCACCCCACCCCCCTCTTTGCTGTGTAGTCATGTTTCCATTCGCGTTTGCTAATTGCCGGACAGTACCCGAATGTTTGCTGTGTGTGTTGTCACATGGTCTGTCTCAGTCTCGCAGCTTCTGTTGGCCTTCATTACTGAGATCACCAACGGCAGTGTCTTTTCCGAGTTGAAGTCACGATAACAAGAAATACTGAGGCACACAAATATATGCTGGTCTGTGATGTTGGACCAGTCAATCAATCAATCAATCAATCAATCAATCAATCAATCAATCAATCAATCAATCAATCAATCAATCAATCAATCAGTCAGTCAGTCAGTCAGTCAGCAAATCCATCGTCCGTCCATCCATCTATGCGTTCTTGATTGTCACAATATTGACATTGGCTATAAATATTCCGAACGCCTTTGATCTTCAATTATGTCCAAGTACCCGACGAGTGGACTGTGGACACAGCATCGTATTCAGGCCACATACCAGGGGAGAGAACGTGAGGCGGCATCCTCAAACCCAGTTACCTACCTTTAGCGAGACCTCTCTTCCTTTGAAGTCGACCACTTCCGTGACTTTGCTGGTATCACATAATATGTGATACCAGCAAAGTCACCTAAGTGGTCGACTTCAGCCTATATATTATATAGGTTAACTAATCTACAGCAGGAGATGGATCGACCATGATAATTCAAGGGTAGTGCCAGAGTAGTTTTACGCCCTGGAAGAATGTAAAGGAGGCGTCCTTTTACGTCGATGAATTTTCTTCGGTAACCATTTCACTGGAAATTGTGGCAGATTGTGTTTCTGCAATCGTCCTCGATGTGAACACCAAAGAGCCAACGCCCTTCAACATGGATATCAAGCGATGTCAGCAAGAGGCATAGATCCTCATGAGCTCCCGCAAATGCGGGGGCTCATGAGGATCTATGACTCTTGCAGGAATTTGATCTTGTCCACTTTTTCTCTGCATTGATGGGGTTAATGGCTCTTTCCTCGTGGTTTACACTCATTCTAAATCCTGTGTTAAGTAGACAGTACAGAAAGAAGGAACACTCTTTCACTCTTTTTAAACGTCCTGATAAGGCCTTTGTCGCTTGCGGGACGTAAAGCAATCTATACTCACTCACTCACTCTTTTTACCAAAAACATCACAGCCCTAATTCCTTCTGGCGTGGTATCAATGGCACATTTTTTTTTTTTTTTTTTGTTGAGGGATGCAGATTTTTATCTTAGGTGTGGAAGTTTTTACGAAAGAAGTGCCTTTGGAATCGAAGATGAAAGTACCGAAAGCATGAGATTTTCTCAGTCGATTGGGAAAAGTCTGCGTTTTTCTTTACTTGTGCTCGTAACAGTTTAAGAAAAAGAAACATTTTTCGGTGATTGAGAAGCGGAGGTTATTTGCGGTTCAAAAGCTACAGTTTACAGAACTAAGAAAAAACATCAGAGGCTGGTGTACTTGAAATAAAAAGACAGAAAAATCTTTGACCTTTGCTATCTCGGTTAACACATTCCACACCAGGACCGAAATCCTAAAATTTTGAAGTTTCCCTCTGAAGGACTGTATTGCAATTCTAGATCGAGCATGATAGTTCACGGGTGGTGCCAGAATAGCTTGGCGCCTACGGGCGCCAAGCTATTCTGGCACCCCCACTTGAACTATCATGCTCGATGCCTGTCTTGCTACGGCGTGTCGGGGCTGAATGAGTTAATCAGAATGTGTATCGTGCGTGCCGTTTACGCAGAGATCTCAAGCAAACTCAAACTGTAGGTTCCCAACTTTACCCATACATCGAAATTCTTCTGTCCTTCGTAAGGCATAGATTCTCATGAACCCTTTCAGCTGTTGGGACTCACGAGAATCAATGTCTCATGTTATTAGCGACCGGCACCTTCTACTTCCGGTATCTACTCCTGGAATCAACGTCTGACGAAATTGCGTGTGTCAAACCTTCACAGTTGCCGATACTGGACGAACGCGGCGTCGATCCGAACATTCACAGACATTAATGGAGCCAGCAAGAGGCATAGATCCTCATGAGCCCCCGCAGTGCGGGGGCTCATGAGGATCTATGCCTCTTGCATGTGGGCGTTGTTCCAGCAGCGAAAGGGTTAAACCAGAATGTGAAGCGGTTTATTGAAGTTCATTCAACACGAACGCATGTTTGGAATTACTCCACTCCAGCTGTGTGCCCGTGGGCTGGGAGCAGCCATCTGCACTTAGCAAAGCTCATAGAGAAAATTGGCAGGGTCCCCTCAAACAATCGACCCGCAATTTTATTTTCCGGTAGGCATAGATCCTCATGAGCCTCTGCAATGGACGCGGGCCACTGAAAGTGAGCCTCTTCCTGGTGTCCATTTACGTGTGTTGGAGGAAGTGTCATCAGCACATATAGAAACAGTTGGGGTCCATTCCCACTTCGGCTGGTTCTGTCCGCAAATGGTCTAGATTCGCATACAGTGCGTTATCATCCTGAGAGGTAAGATATGCACTTTAAAAAAAAAAAAATATCATTGTCTCACAGACTGTGTAAGCTATGCCTGCCATCTGAAAGGGTAAAGATCTTCATGGACTTCTGCGGGAATACAGGGGCTCATGCAGATCTTTGCCTCATGCTGGGGTTATGTGCCTCTGTGTTTTTCAAACAGACGCTGTTGCTCGATTATTGTACAAAAACAAAATCGGATCTTTCATTTCTCTCGCTCTATCTCTCTGCCATCGCAAGAGTAGTGGGCTAATTTAAACACGTTGAGACCTCTGGCTGTTGATTGGATTTTATTTTTTCCTATAGTATAATTCCTTGCAGCCCTCACAGCTTCCGTCCTTAAGGTCCAACGTCACAGACCAGCTCAACGACTCAGTCAGAAGTTTCGTTGCTGTCGGAACGTTAAATGCACTTTAGTAACTCCGAAGCACTACAGCAAGACCATGATAATTCAAAGGTAGTGCCGGATTAGCTTGGGGCCTGATGGCGCCAAGCTAATCTTGCACTACCCTTGAATTATCATGGTCGATCCATCTACTGCAAATGTGTCACGTGTAACGAAAGCAGAATCACTTGATACGGTTTCAACCGTTACTTTACCCCCCCCCCCCCCACACACACACACACACACCTCCCCCATCCGTGCCCTACTCAGCTCTGAGGCATTACGTCGACAAAGAATATGCACAAGGATCAGAGTCACCGAGTGCTTTTTTAAGGAGGAGTTGCCAAACAATATGTCCGTTTGTGCCATCCCCGCTGCTGAGAGTGAAATCGCTTCAAGCGCCTTGAAGTGGCAGCCAGGGCCACAAAAAGACAATTCTCACGTGTCGTGGGAGATGGATCGAACTTAACAGCTTAACCACATCACTGCCAGAAGGTGAAAAAGGTGCTTCTGAAACCGCAACATTGTCGTCGATGTTGTCTTTCTGAGGTACGCGCCTAGGATTGAGGTCAGCAAGAGGCATAGATCCTCATGAGCCCCCGCAGTTGCGGGGGCTCATGAGAATCTATGCCTCTTGCAGACGTGTGTTGTTTGAGTGTCCCCCACAGAAAAATGGGGTTAAAGACAGAGCAAAAACGTTCCGAGAGCCTTAAGTAAGGATCAAAAGAAAAAAATATTTGACTTTTCCATTTTCAGAAGCAAATGACTCACCATCTTAGAACCGTCTGCTAAACTTCTTTCAGGTCGAAGGAGGTGGCTTAAAATAGATGACGGCTCAAGGGTAGTGTACGGATCAAAGTTGTTCAAGGATCTTGAAATTGCAGAGACAAAAAGTATATTTCATGATTTTTCCCGGGTTCGACGCTTTTAGAGAAATGGATATTTAAAGATTTTAAGATCAATTTCTCTCTTTCTCTCTCTCTCTCTCTCTCTCTCTCTCTCTCTCTCTCTCTCTCTCTCTCTCTCTCTCTCTCTCTCTCTCTCTCTCTCTCTCTCTCTATAAGGCGTACTTATGTTTAAAATCTACCACTCTAAAACGCCTAGTTATCTAACATATCTATTTAGCCCTGCTCATACGCCTTATAAAACGACGAGGAACAATCTATCCATACCAAGGCCGCGCCTCGATATATTCAAAACTAGTTTGTCTTACTCAGGAGCCAAACTATGGAATCTGTTGCCTATCGACATTACTGGGGCTCCTTCTTTGTCCACATTCAGAGCCCGCTTATTTCGGCAGCTGAAAGAAAATTAAGCCCATAGTTGTGTACTTGTGTCGGCGTTTTTCCAGCGCAGTGAGTTGTATTGTCGAGTTTGCAGTTGCTGTTCAAACTAAGTTTTTAACATTCATGTTTAATCAGTCTCTTAGTGTGTGTGTGTGTGTGTGTGTGTGTGTGTGTGTGTGTGTGTGTGTGTGTGTGTGTGTGTGTGTGTGTGTGTATGTGTGTGTGTGTATGTGTGTGTGAGTGAGCTAACTTCTTTTTTTTATGCTCACGTTTTGCCTTTCCAGTTTTATTAGTTTTAGTCACGCGCGTGAGATTGATGTGTGAGTGCGTGTGCAAGGACATGATTGAAAAAAGGTCTGTGTACATAATCATTTATCCTTGAGAAATAAAGTTTTATTTCATTTCATTTCATTTCATTTCTCTCTCTCTCTCTCTCTCTCTCTCTCTCTCTCTCTCTCTCTCTCTCTCTCTCTCTCTCTCTCTCTCTCTCTCTCTCTCTCTCTCTCTCTCTCTCTCTCTCTCTCTCTCTCTCAGTGAACGAGGCATAAATTCTCATGCGCCCATGCGGCTTCATGTTCTCGGCATGAGGATATATTATGTCTCTTGCAAATGGAACGCGGGACTTTAACTCATTTGAGACGTGTCGGCTTAAGCCACGTATCCGGAGTCGGCACGTCTCGAATGACTTAACATAACACGCGGTCCGTACAGAAGCAAAAGACCAAGACTGATCATGTTACTGCATGTAACTCGTGAACTTCCGTCGTTTGAGTGACTGCAAAGAAAATGACCATTTTCATGTCATTATTTGGCTGAATTAGTGTCCACGCTTGCACAACCGCTGCGTTAATTTCCCAGCGTTGTTCTTTGTAGTCAGAAATCACGGGGACCGTTTACAGACAGCAAGAAGAAATTAGGATAGAATTAGAAATTAGAATAGAATTAGAAATTAGGATAGAATTAGAAATTAGAATAGAATTTTAGAATAGAATTAGAAATTAGAATAGAAGGAGCGCTGTAGGTTTTAACCCCTCATGAGACATAGAGGTACATGCTCATGATGATATATATGTCTCTCGCTGGCACCAAGTTGTGTCTATGTTTCTTGGGCTCTTTGCCGCGGACCTGACGAAGATTTCCGGTGCACAATTTGCGATCATTGCCTATGAAGAGGTTAAGCCTTTTGGCATCGGATGCCGGACAAAAGACATTAAACTCTGTGTTTTTACCGTGGAATTTAAAAAAAAATTAAATTATTATTATTTTTTAATTAAATATCCGAAGTTGATCGCATATTAATCAGCTGACCTGACCTGACCTGACCTGTCCTGACCTGAAATAAGTTTAGCATAAGTTGTGTCTGTAATTTAAAATCACTGTAATGTCATCGTCTGCCTGTGGGGAAGAGCTCTTCTCTGAAGAACCGCACGCAATGCATGAGCACTTATTTGGATAATACTTATAGAAATCCGCTTATGTCAAATACATGCACTTCTGTCAGACGGTATCGCCACCATCGCCAAACTCCTTTTTCTGTGTGGCACCGCCTTCAAAATGAATTTCGCATTAAATACTGGAGTCAAACGCTTCTGCGTTGTCTTCTTAACCCATTTGGCTCTAACGCCACTACAGCAAGAGATGGGTCGGCATTCAGCACTACAGCAAGAGATGGGTCGGCATTCAGCACTGCAGCAGGAGATGGGTCGGCATTCAGCACTACAGCAAGAGATGGGTCGGCATTCAGCACTACAGCAAGAGATGGGTCGGCATTCAGCACTGCAGCAGGAGATGGGTCGGCATTCAGCACTACAGCAAGATATGGGTCGGCATTCAGCACTGCAGCAGGAGATGGGTCGGCATTCAGCACTACAGCAAGAGATGGGTCGGCATTCAGCACTGCAGCAAGAGATGGGTCGACCATGATAATTCAAGGGTAGTGCCAGGTAAGCTTGGCGCCTATCGGCACCAATCTAATCTGGCACTGCCCTTGAATTATCATGGTCGATCCATCTCCTGCAACTGGTGCATAGTCATTAGATGACGCCTCCAAAATTTGGGAAATACGGCCGTCGAGCTGAATGAGTTGATACAACAGCCGTTTGTCAAAAACGGCCCAAACAGTCATACTGTTTTAACTCTGTGCTGGTCTGTGATTTTGGATCTTACGGCTAGAAGCCGTAATGTCCATAATCAGAGACCAGCAAAAATATGGTCTTCTTTCGTTCTTTATTTGACTCTGGCTTTGGTGTGGTCGTTTATCCGCAATATCTTTGGTGGTCTCCAGGGGTGTGTCATCGATGACACAGTAAACTGCGTATACAGCAAACTTATTGGGAACCCAAACTTGTTGTTGTTGGTTGATTGTTTAGTTCGGGGTTTAACGTCCACGGCACCGAAGTGATAATGGACGGCCCTGGCGGCCGGGGACAGGGAAATCTATTGCCTATGGAGTACGACCTGAACACTGATCAATTCAGGCGCACTGCAACTGTGTCACTCTGATTTACCAGGACCTTTCAACGGACGTGCTATGGAAAAAGCCCGTCTTTTTTTCCCTGGATTGTGAGTCCACCTACCGGGGCCGGAACGGGGACTCGAACCCACGTCCCGGCAATTCCCTTCGCTCTCTTGCTCCGAGGCTTAACCGCCTGAGCTATTTCGGACCCATCTTCTTGTTGTTGTATCCGATGGTTGCTATAAGAGGAGAAAGTTACAGCCGACTTCGCTGACGACACGGTCGGAATAATAATAATAAAATAATAATAATAATAATAATAATAATAATAATAAAATAATAATAATAATAATAATAATACCGATAGATATGAAGGCCCTTTACCCAATCCTGCGAATCGGCTCAAAGCGCCGCGAACCGAACCCAACACGCACGCTCACGTGACACACATGCATTCACTCTGAAGACAAACACAGTACAAGACAAACAGGACATTCACGTGGTGCGAAGGGTCAGCTCAGCGACTGAGGTTTCGGAAATTTTGATCGCTTGTATTTGACATTAATAAAGCCGCCTGAAGCCGGTACCAAAGTGTGTGTGTGTGTGTGGGGGGGGGGGGGGATAAAGAGCCGGAGTACCCGGAGAAAGAACCCCCGACGGTCCGCCCGAATTAACGGTGACACTTATTAGAGGAGAAAAGTCCGACTGCGGGAAGCCGGTATCTAACCTTGCACCTTTAGCATTGGTGGCAGGCACCTTTACCACTGCGCCACGGACCGCCCAGCGAATCGGGAATATAACACTTTGTCCCGAAGTCAGTTTATAAGAGCCTTCGGTTATTAAAACATTGGGTGGCCTGAGATTCGTTATATCCGAAGTGTGCTGCCGTAACCCTTATCATTGGGAATACACCAGTGTGTGAAATAAGTTTGACTAAAATAGTTCAAGGGTGGTGCCAGAATAGCTTGGCGCCTCTGGGCGCCAAGCTATTCTGGCACCACCCTTGAACTAAAGCCATTGGTCTAGATCCTTATCTGTAAGTACTATAATGTAGCTTGCATAATTATGGCAGTGTACAAATTTGAAACTTTTAGCCTCAGTATAATAATAATAATAATGAGTACTTGTATACGCCTAACCACGGGTTAGAGCTCTAGACGCTTAACAAAAATTAATTGCACAAAAATAGCTAATTGCAAAGACACAATTTACATAAACACACGCACTCTATGAACAATCTATAAAGTCATCACTCCAAAATGCTACGCTTATGGACTAATACTCGCATTCACGCACGCGCGCGCGCACACACTGACACACACACACACACACACACACACACACACACACACACACACACACACACACACACACACACACACAAACACACACACACACACACACACACACACACACACACACACACACAAACACACTACTTTTAATAGAGAGAGAGATGACTTCAACATGACAGGTCTGATACCTCAGACAGAGTGTTGATTTATCCGACTTTTCTTATTTCCAACCTTGTTATAGAGCGAAGTACACTGTAGTGAGTTTAGCAGGCTTGTGGTGGTCCCCTAATGCAAGAGGTAGCCTGAGGCACGTTTTGACTGTATCACTGTAATTTCCACATAAATGTGACATCTTTTCTCGCAAAGTCTCGAAAAGTCGCACCCAGCAAATCTATCAAAATCTGAAATTAATATGCGGTTTCCAAAGCGGCTGTGACAGAATACATTTATTTGTGTATTCGACTGCAATCGAACGAAAAATACACGGCAATGCTATTTCGCTTCTGAATACTCTCGTGAACTCCGTGTTCCACTGAGCTGCAAGAGGCATAGATCCTCATGAGCCCCCGCAATTGCGGGGGCTCATGAGGATCTATACCTCTTGCAGACAGTAAACAGTTTCCGTTTTGCCTCAAACTGATCCCCCCCCCCCCCCCTCCTCGTGTATGGCTGTATTCGTTTTTGCCGCAAAGCCCTCTCAGCTGTGTGAAGCATAGATTCTAATGAACCTCAGTAGACTGCGGGGCTCATGATGATCTGTTGTCTTTGCTAGACTCGTTTAGATTCGTGCAGCTTATGAGTAGCGGGTAAAATGAGCCAAGCCCTCGATCGAATAGTGATGATGATATTTTGCGAAAGAAATGATCCGTGTATGAATAATGATGGTTTTTGTCAGTTTAGTCTCACGTTTGCACCAAAGACAACCCACCTCATCAGTAGCGACATAGATATAAATAAGACCAGCATGAAGAAGTGCCATAGATCCGGACTGCACCTCAGATAACCCGCCCCGTAGTGACAACATAGACATAAATTAGACAGGCATAAATAGGAGGTTTAGAGCCTCATAAAGGTCTCGCAAAGAAACGGCGTGCTTTGTGAACGGGATGCGTTTAGCCCGAGCGAGCGATGATCGCCTTCGTGAAGAACTATGACGGAACGGAGCCAGCAAGAGCCATAGATCCTCATGAGCCCCCGCAACTGCGGGGGCTCATGAGGATCTATGGCTCTTGCCGAATTTTTTTGCCCACCGCTGAAAAATGATTTTGTGATTCCTGCAGTTGGCATAAAGCGGTGGTCATCACGGAGGTTTTGGGGGATGGTTCGTGCTTTTGCCCTTAGTAAGCCATCTGTGTGCTGGTCTGTTGTTTTGGACTTTCGGCTCTAAGGCCGTAAGGTCCAAAATTGCAGACCAGCACACATTTAATTTCGAGTCTGAGTATATCTGATTTAAAAAAAAAAAAAATTCTTCACCATTGTGAATTCCGACGCCTGGGATCACGGCGACACAGTTGGGTCCAGACAACCAAGGGGAAGTAATCACTGGGAAATGGCAGGTTTGTCCCCGAAGTAAAAACCAACATGCACGCACTAAAATGACCAAGCTGCGTCCCCGGGGCACCGACACGGAGGACATTGGTGTTTAAAGTAACGATACCTTACACTGTCTACACAGACTCAGTTTTGTGAAGTGATTTCTGACATAGAAAAAAAGAAGAAAATGGGGCCCGTTATCGCACTGAAAAAAGCAGCAAAGAAAGAAAGAACGAAAGGGACAATTAAAGTATGGTTACTACTGTCCAGGGATAGAAGCAAACAGGTTTCACAGGTTGTTTAGTTTTGTTTTGTTTTTTGTTGGGGGGTGGGGGGGGGGAGGGGGTGTGGTGGGGGGGGGGGGGCGGTGGGGGTAGAGGGGTGGGAAGAACAAGGCCTGAGACAACCTTTGGGAATTGATTTATTTCAGTTTGCACTTTGATAGAACGTAATTGGCTTGCGATTTTGAAAACTTCTTTTATGTTATTTCTTCAAATAAAGGTCCGCACTGTATGTCACCACGATGAACATACGATTTTGCAAAGTTAAATGTTGCGCATTCCGCTTTGCTTGTATTGTATTAGATCCGAGTTTTGTAATTCTCTATATGTTGATAACGTCAGATCTTACAAAATTCGGATCTAACAAAAAAAAATTCAGAGGCCCTGGACACACCTTTTCATATAACTTGATTAACTTATTTAACCCTAACAAAGCACAGCTAAATATGAATCAACCATGATAGTTCAAGGGTGATGCCAAAATAGCTTGGCGCCTATAGGCGTCAAGCTATTCTGTCATCACCCTTGAACTACCTTTGGAAGATCTGTCTCCAAGATTGTGATCCGTAGTCTTCAGAGGACAGCTGCAAAATTTGG
>BTPG01000002.1:329032392-329062392 GCA_036245525.1 Semisulcospira habei
AAGACAAATAATATGTGTCGGGTATGCTCTGGGGGACTTGGGTGGGGTTAACTACTTGTTAGTTCCCAGGGTCACCCTGGTCAGCCCCACAGGGTGGGTTTTGATTCTGGGGCATGCGTTTCTGTCTACCCTTGGTCCATTCACCTGTATTTTCCTTTTTTTAAACTCTCCCTACTGTCTGCGCTGTCTGTAGCTCTTGATATTGGATGTGTGTTGCTAAATGGTCTTAGCTTTATTTAGCGTATTAAACCGGCTGGCGACCTGCATTCGGGGAGATGATTCTGTATTCAGGTCATGAAGAGGAGAATGCCCCCCATACAGAAGGTGTAGCATTCATGCTGTCGCCAGTGGCACAGAGCGCGCTGATGGGCTGGGAACCTCTTGGGCCAAGAATTATCACAGCAGCCTTTAGAACCAAGAAAAAGCTCAAGCTGAATGTCATCCAGTGTTATGCGCCCACTAATGACAGTGACGAGGAAGAGAAACAAGAGTTCTACGACCGACTCCAGAGTGCCTTGGACAAATGTGCGGAGCGAGACATCACCATCGTCATGGGCGATTTTAATGCCAAAATAGGGGAGGACAACACCGGATACGAAGAGGTGATGGGGAGACAGGGACTAGGCTCGGAGATGAGTGAGAACGGGGAGAGGTTTGTAGACTTTTGTGCTCTAAACCGACTTGTCATTGGAGGCAGCATCTTCCCACACAGAAGAATACACAAAACAACTTGGGTCTCACCTGACCATACAACAGAGAACCAAATAGACCATATCTGCATTAGCAAGAAATTTAGAAGATCCCTTCAAGATGTTCGAGTGAGGAGGGGAGCAGATGTCGCCTCAGACCACCATCTGCTTACCTTAAGAATGAAGCTCAAGCTAAAGAAAAGCCGCACAGAGACAACAAGAAGACAGCGCTATAATGTAGGCCTCCTGAGAGAAACTGGAGTTAGAGAAGAGTTTAAACTGGTGCTGTCCAACCGGTTTCAAGCGCTGCAGGAGCTAGTAAATGAAGAGGAGGCGGTCACCACAGAGCAGCAGTGGAAGGCAGTTAGAGAGGCGCTGAACTCAACCTGCAAAGACACTGTAGGGTTCAGGAAATACCATCACAAGGACTGGCTGTCGGCACAGACCTTGAAGAAGATAGAAGTGAGGAAGCAGAAGAAAGCAGCTGTCAACAACAGTCGCACAAGAGCAGCCAAAGTAAGGGCACAGGGGGAATACTCGGAAGCCAACCGCGAGGTGAAGAGTAGTATCAGGGCAGACAAGAGGGCCTACACAGACAGCCTGACAGCAGAGGCAGAAAAGGCAGCAGGCAGCGGCAACATGAAACAGCTCTACGACATTACCAGAAGATTGTCAGGCAAGTATGGCCATACAAAAAGACCAGTAAAAGACAAAGAAGGCAAGCCTATTGCAGACAGAGCAGACCAACTCGACAGATGGGCCGAGTATTTTGAAGAGTTACTGAACAGACCGAGCCCACCCGACCCCCCAGACATCCAGCCGGCAGAGACCGACCTACCCATCAGCTGTGACAGACCCAGCCGGGAAGAGATCAGAAGAGCAGTGGCATTCTTGAAGAACGGCAAAGCAGCAGGCCCAGATGGCATCCCAGCGGAGTCTCTGAAAGCAGACATAGAGACAACAGTGGAGATGCTGTACCCACTGTTTGGAAAGATCTGGGAAGAGGAGGTGATGCCGGCTGACTGGAAGGAGGGGTACCTAATCAAGCTTCCCAAGAAAGGCGACCTCAGCAAGTGTTCCAACTACAGAGGAATCACCTTGCTGTCAGTACCAGGAAAGGTCTTCAACAGGATCATCCTGGAGAGAATGAAGAGCTCCGTTGACCCCCAGCTGAGAGACCAGCAAGCAGGATTCAGGAAGAACCGATCATGTACAGACCAGATCGCCACTCTCCGCATCATCGTAGAACAGTCTCTGGAGTGGAGCTCCCCGCTGTACGTCAACTTTGTGGATTATGAGAAAGCATTTGACAGTGTGGACCGAGAGACTCTGTGGAAACTCCTACGACACTACGGTGTACCCACAAAGCTCGTCCGCCTGATCAAGAGCAGCTACGATGGCATGACATGTCGCGTGATCCACGAAGGGCAGTTCACCAGGGAGCTCCAGGTCAGAACTGGTGTCAGGCAGGGGTGTCTGCTGTCTCCGTTTCTCTTCCTACTGGCCATAGACTGGGTCATGAAGATGACCACAGAGCACAGACGAAGTGGAATACAGTGGACACTGTGGACACAGCTTGACGACCTCGATTTTGCAGACGACTTGGCATTACTGTCCCACACTCATCAACAAATGCAGGACAAGACCACGAGGCTTGCTGACATCTCGTCCCAAGTGGGCCTCAACATTCACAAACAGAAAACAAAGACAATGAGGATGAACGCAACCAGGGAAGAACCAGTCTTGCTTGCTGGCACCCCGTTGGAGGAGGTGGAGTCCTTCACCTATCTCGGGAGCATCATAGACAAAAAAAGGCGGCACTGATGCAGATGTCAGAGCACGAATCGGTAAAGCCAGAGCAGCCTTTCTCCAGTTGAAAAAAGTGTGGAGTTCCAGAGAGCTGTCACAACACACCAAAGTCCGGATTTTCAACTCCAATGTAAAAGCAGTTCTCTTATATGGAGCAGAGACTTGGAGATTGACAAAAACCACAGTCAACAGAGTACAGACCTTCATGAACAGTTGCCTTAGAAGAATTTTGAAAATCCACTGGCCAGAGAAGATCAGCAACGTCAGACTCTGGGAGAGAACAGAGCAGATAACAGCAGAGAATGAAATTGGGCGAAGAAGATGGGGATGGATCGGTCACAGTCTGAGAAAGCCAGCTTCCAGTATCACTAGGCAGGCATTGTCATGGAACCCCCAGGGAAAGAGGAAAAGAGGTAGGCCGAGAAACTCCTGGCGTCGAGACCTCCAAGCAGACATCAAGAGACTGGGAACCACCTGGAGTAGAATCGAAGGAGAAGCACAGGACAGGAGTTGCTGGAGGTCTCTCGTCGACGGCCTATACCCGGGTAGGGGTGACAGGCGTAAGTAAGTAAGTAAGACCTGCATTCAATATTCTGTTCAGTTTTTTTTTTTGTTTTTTTTTTTCTCACAAGCAGTGCCGGCACGTCCTGAGAAAGTCTTGTTGCTGTCTGGACGTTAAGCAATGTTACAACCAAACATCTCCAACCACCGTGAGATGGCCTTAGTTGCCTGCTCGGCGTTAAACCCAAATAACTAATTAACTCATTCTCTCCAAACCCTGCCCAACCCGTGAATAGTCTCTTTAAAACGGCACTTTTTTTCCCGCATGGCTGCACACGAGATTGTCCTAATGCAACAATCGTATACCTGCAAGCAGGGCCGGGCGCCCAGTCGTGTTGCGCACAATCCTGCAGATCAGACGTGCAGGTCTTTTAGTGTGTTTTCCTTCCGCACAGTGCACGACGGGTGGTGGAGGTGATCGATACAGGAGGGGAGTTCACTGAAGCGTGCCTGACACGTGAAATATCAATCGTGACGAACCTGCCGCGAAAAAATAACCGATGCACCTTTGACAAGTGCGACAGCGTACGTTTAAAAGCCAGGAAGGTAGCGGCATGTGTGTTAGCGACAGATGGAATTGAATCGCTGTCAGCTTTCTGTAAGTGCGCAATGTGCAAAAGGCCATCGGGTCGACCTCGGCCGCCGTTGGCCCGCGCACGGCCGTGCGCGGGCCAACGGCGGCCGACGTCAATCCGATGGCCTTTTGCGCACTCTGGGTTCTTTTCATTGGTGCAGTGATGGCAGAATGATTACGTTGTAGACTAGGTGGGCCGCTGAATTCTGAAACGTTTCGTTCTTTAATTCTTTCGCTTTCACGGGCAGCTGTGGGAGATGGATCGACCGTGGTAGGTCCAAGGGTAGTGCCCGATTAGCGGCGCGGCGGGGCGCCAACTAATCAGGAACTTCCTTTGACCAAATCCGTGTTTGGCGAAACAGGCACCAATCTCGCGGTGTCATGTTCGATCCATCTTTCGTGTGTTGTTGGTTAATGTCCGGAGACTTTTCACGTTGGAAACGTGATCGCTGTTATATCCGTCTGGACGTTTCTTTCATTCTTTCACACACTTTCTCTTTGAAACCGTAGTTCGAATTTCGATTTATCGTATGAGGCAATTAGACGACGATAGTTCAAGGGAGGTGCCAGAAGAGCTTGGCGCCTGGAGGCTCTTCTGGCACCACCCTTGAACTATGACCGTCGTTCGAGATCCTGTTTCAGTGCATAGGAGCTGAAGGGGTCAGAACCATGTCATTCAAAACTACAGTTACTTTAAACGCCAGAGGAAGCACATTTTTTCTTGTTACATCGTGTTACGTTTGTGGTTGTGCAATTCTCTTGAGAGCATGTATGTTTTGATCATACGAAAGATTCGATATTCATTTGAGTCATTTTGGATAAAAATTACGTACCTTTTTAGTAGGATTCATTATATTTTTGCCTGGAGAATTGCGATCGATTTCTGTTGTGTAGCTAATATGATGCGTCTTTTCATTACATTGTTGCTGTAGCCCGACCTCGTTTGACCTATCACGTTTGCGATTATTCTAGTGACCTCAAATATGACGTCAAAGTTGTTGGGTACATTTCGTTACATTGTATCGAATGATCCTAGATGGTTGAAGAAATTTGTAGTCGGATCTAGAGTATTCTTTTTCATGAATAGTAATAAGTTTCGGTTACTTTATCTTTTCTGATTGGTTGAGTTGTGTGAATTTGCTGGATTGTTCTGGAAATCTGTAATAGTATAAAAGACGTGTTAGGAAATATGCGTGTACATTGTATGAGAGACGCAGTGTGTCAAAAGTGTTGATGCATTGTAGAGGAGACAGTGTATCAGTGTTGGTGCATTTGTGGATGCATTGTGCGGAGATCGCATCGCTGCAATCAAATATTGTTGGAACTGTTACTCCAGTGTGGTCTACAACCTTGTGCCACGTGTGATGAGTTGCAGCTGAGTGAAGTTTCTTTACAAGAACCCTCTGGAGTAATTGTATCATACTACGACTACCACCTAACATATCGAAAGTTTGTAATAAGCGAAGTGAGTTACATAGAAAGAGTGTAGTCGAGACTTTTGAGAAAAGTGTAAAATATATCCGAATTTCGCTAAATACAATCTTGTCATTAGCAAACGTAGCTGTAGTCAAGGGTGGTTCCAGAATAGCTTGGCGCCTAGAGGCGCCAAGCTATTCTGGCACTACACTTGAACTATTGTCTGGATTTGACGCCAAGCAGAGTACTACAGACGTCTAACGGCGGCATTGCAGAACATGAAGGGACCAGGCAGTTGTGTAATATTTGTATGCAGTATTGTCGTCTCGATAGTTCTGAGATTCTCCACTGTGAGGGACGGAGACTATTCGCTCTTTGGTTTTGAGATGTCTCCACTAGTGTGAGAGATGGAGACTTGGTTTTTGGCTAGTTTTGTACGCCATATCATCCCGCTTCTGATAATCTTTCGCAATGGACATTATCGTCAGTGTTTTTTTCTTCTGTTCATAAACGTTTCATTACAACAACAACAACAAAACCAACAACTTGGACCGCTTCCTGTCCTGAAATAGATCTAGTTTTGTGATTTCTAAAGCATTAAGATTTAACTCTTTCTGCCCGGACACACCACAACAAGATATGGCTCGACCATGATAGTTCAAGTGTGGTGGCAGAGTAGCTTGGCGCCTATAGGCGCCAAGCTTTTCTGCCACCACCCTTGAACTATCATGGTCGATCTATCTCCTGAATTGTAATGCAGTCCTCAGATGATAACTCCAAAATGTGGGTATTTTGTACCTCGGGCACAAGGAGTTAAGCTCAAAGTGACTGATACAGTTTTGCATTCATTACCACTAACAACCGGTTTCTTCGGGAGTAAAAAGGAAGAAACACTCGCAGTAATTTTCCTGTCTTATTGAAAATGTCAAATTCCGAGTAATTACTTTCTGGTCGCTGGCATGAAACACTCTGTTCTTCAAAATAACTTAACCCTTTGGGGGTCGGTGGTTGTTTTAGTCGCGATGATTCCAGCTAGGAATCATCGCGACTAAAACTGCCACCGACCCCGAAAGGAGTAAGAGTGATCGATCCTGCTTTCCTGTATACAGATGCTTCTTGCATCGTAAAAAAAAAGGCCCACAGAAGAAAAACGAGAAAACCGAAAAAGCGCGGGAAAGATTTTGCATTCAAAAGAGAGGCAACGCAGTTACATGATTTTATGTTTTTGCTGGTCTCAAATTTTGAAATTTTAGGTCAAGAATTATAGACCAGCCCCCTTTAAGTGGCTGGCTCAAAATAAACGGGAAACTGTCCGTGGTTGCTCTTATGAAGTGTCCCTTAACGCAGAAAATAATAGCGTGGTGGGAAAGTTCGCGTCAATTATCTTGTCCAATACGGAGAGATTTTCAAAGGGTTCAGCGAAGACTTCCCGATTCTTTGCACAGAACAAATCACATATATTTTTACTTGTCTCTGGGCCGGCCCACTTCCGTTTCTGTGCTGACGAGACAAGCGCAGGTTCACGTGAACTCTTGCAGCCGTAGTTTAGAGATCATTCACCGCTGATCTTCTGTTTCTTAGAACAAAACAAATCGGATATTTTTTTTATTGTCCCTAAGCCAGTCAATTTCGTTTCTGCAAAAGGCATAGATCCTCATGAGCCCTTGCTTTGCAGGGGCTCATGAGAATCTATACCTCTTGCTCTAAAGGTCGGTTAGCTTATACTTCTCGCTTCCTTCGTCGTTGGAGGTCACGGGGATCTAGTTGATAGGCTACATGCCTGTCTAATACGAATGCGGGACTAATGCCTTTGTGCCTCTCTCATTAAGTTGATCCATTGCATTGCGAACTCTAGTGACCACCTGCTTGTGGGGAACGCAGACGCAGAGTGCGGCCTTTATCATGTACATTTTCTGTGCTCCCGCCCAAGAAGTGTCAGTCCTACCATAAACTTTACTGTACAGTGTAGGCAACATATACACGTGACAGAAGCAAAGACGTGCAAGTTATTAGCAAGAGGCATAGATCCTCATGAGCCCCCGCATACTGCATGGGATCATGAGGATCAATGCCTCTTGGAAATGCACGGATTTCGCTCGATTAATGCTATTGTCACGGCTCTTGAAAGAATCACTCTCTCTTGTGGAGAAGACAATCAGAATTTTGCAAGCTTTCGCAGAAAAAGTAACTTATTTGTCAGGCTTTCGTGTCACACTAAGGATATCCATTTCCCCTCTGATTTCTTATTGCTAAACTCTACAGCAGAAGAGGGAGGGAGGAAGGGAGAGAGAGAGAGAGAGAGAGAGAGAGAGAGAGAGAGAGAGAGAGAGAGAGAGAGAGAGAGAGAGAGAGAGAGAGAGAGAGAGAGAGAGAGAGAGAGAGAGAGAGAGAGAGAGACGCAATGAACTCAATCTCAATATATTTTCCGCGCAATAAATTGAGACGGTTTTTATTCCTAAGGAGAAAACGCTATTTTATTCGAATCGTTACTCTACAATGCTATTTACTTTTTCACGCGATCAACACGACCAAAGTTTAATCAGGTAGAAGTGTTTGACAATTTCTTTTCTCCAGTTATTTTTACTGTTCCGAGTTACGCTCACGAAATCTAGTTCATTATGTCTGCTTGCTTGAAAGCAAGCAGACATTATGAACTAGATTTTATTTGTCAGTTCAAGTGAAGATTTTCAATTTGAAAGAGAAATTGGCAATTTTGAAAGTTAAAAACGACAATATACTTTTCTGTCTCTTTTTTTTTAACCATTACAAAAAGAAAGACAAGACCCCACTCCCCTCCCCCCCCCACCCCCATCCCCTTTTCATCCCCTCTCTCTTTTCTTGTCCTTCCATTTCGATATGAGACTTTTTATACGGAAACTAGAGAAGGTTAATGCGTGTTACGTGCAGTTTGTCAATTTCCGGAAATACGCCATTTTCCTGCTGAAGGAAATTCCTCAACCAGCATATAATTGATTAAGAAAATAAAATGTTTCAATTATTGCCCACGTCCCGTTCAATTAAAGACATTTTAGATATTAACAGATTAACACATTCTGCCCCAGGACCGAAATCCTCCAATTTCGAAGTTGCCCAATGAAGGACTATATGAAAATCCTAGAGACAGATCGAGCATGATAGTTAAAGGGTGGTGCCAGAATAGCTTGGCGCCTACGGGCGCCAAGCTACTCTGGCACCATCCTTGAACTATCATGCTCGATCCATGTTTTGCTGTGGTATGTCGGGGCTGAATGAGTTAATCTTGAAGCTTTGCTTTTTATGCTGAGGTACAAGCAACAAGACATGTTGAACTTAAGGTCTTTTCATGTTCAGTTCGTCATGTTTTCTTGTTTGTGCCTCTACTTACCTTAAGTATTTCATTTCCGTGCTGGCTGCGTGGCGCTGATCGACCGAGACAGTGACCTGGCAGGTAATATAAATAATGCCAGTAAGGCACCACACTTGAGCTGGCATAGTCACAAATTGTCTTCATTTTTTCAAAGCGTTTTTTAAATATTTTATTTATTTTTTTTTTTATTTTTTTTTTAACTTCTGTGAATGCTAGTGCCTATTATTTTTTTTCAGATGCTAGAGTATAAGAAATTGTTTTATTGGCGCAAAGTTTGATATTCCGTTGTTTTTGTTGTTGCTGCTGCTGCTGCTGTAGTTGTTGTTGCTGCTGCTGTTGTTGTCTGATACCACCTAAGTGTGAAAAGACGTAATACAAATCTTGCAATTTAGTATTCTGCTCTGACACCGCCTTTGAACAATCATGACCGACCTGTCTGCCACAATACAACGCAATCTTGAAAGGACAGATGCCAACATTGAAATGTCCACCTTAATTCTTATTGTGTTCGGACCTAATGTGAGGGGACGCAATACACTGAACGCTTATTTGTCGATTATGTCCTCCTGCACCGTGCAGATACATCCGGGTTCGATTGATCAAGCATTCTGTGCGCATGTTCCGTTCTCAACGCAAATACAGCTGGTTTGAATAATGCCTCAGAACTGATCGTTATTTTGGTTTTTTCAATTTTTTTTCCTGTAAGCAACACACTGCTGGGCTGACGTTGGCCGCAGTTGGTCCGCGCACGGCTGTGCGCGGGCCAACTGCAGCCCAACGTCGGCCCTATGACCTTTAGCGTGCTGGGCAGGCGTGTTTTGCGGCCGCACGTCGGATGTGACGCGGATATGATTTAGCAAACGTGTAGGAATATGTTATTGCGGTGCGTGTAAAATACTTGTCTTGCAAAGTCGTTGTCACAGTCATGCCAGAGGTGGTGTACAAACTGGGAGTTTGCGGTACATGCTTGCAAGTGTTGATTTTCTGCATGCGTGTTCGGGCGTGAAATTTATTTTTTTTGCTCTACGTTCGCTTAAAATGCGTGACTGAAAACAATTTGTGACAACATTGATCACTATCGGGTGCGTACGCACGGTGTTTTGTACTATCTGCTCGACCCAATAACCCAGACGCATTGCAGCAGGAGATGGATCGACCACGATAAATCAAGGGTAGTGCCAGATTAGCTGGCGCCAAGCTAATCTGGCACTACCCTTGATTTATCGTGGTCGATCCATCTCCTGCAACGGGTACATAGTCGATTGGCGGCACCTGTCAATTTCGAAAAAAATGCCTTTGGGGTTAAATGGGTTAAACGAATGAAAGCATTCTCATCTGGCACTACCCTTGAACTGTAATGGCTTAACCATTTTCCGTTGTGGTGGCTTAATACCTCCACTGCCGGAACACAACGAACACTACACACATTCAGAAAGCATTGGTCCTCATGAGCCTATCCGCGTTTGCTGGAGGCTGCTGATGATCTATGTCCCTCGCCGGCCGCATCTTTCATCCATGTTCCTTGAACGGTGCAGGTTCCTTGGCGTCGAATTGACACAGATCTCAGAAACATTATTGGCGACTAGTGGCTGGGGAATGGTGAACGTGTGTTGAGAATATGACAAATGTGGCAGTCAGAAAAGACGTCCTCGTGTGCAGAGTTTGAAAAAAGAAAAAAAGTAAAGTGTCACGTCTCTTTTGTTGTAAATGACTTTCGCGCAGGCACTTCAGTCACACCTGCGTGATTTCACGCCTTCGGGTTGAATGCGGCAGTGCGGTTTGACTTTTAACATCAGTGCTGTCAAGACAAATGTCAGATTGTTAATAAACTTGAACCGCAGACAAGCGGCTAGTGTTTCTTCAGAGTCTCTCCGTGAAATCTGTGCGAGTTGACCCTGGAACTGACTTACCATGGAAAGATGGAACTCCCCCACCCGCCCCGCATCGCGCCCCCTAACGGAAACTGTCAGCCTGACCTTGGACAAGGGGAGACTACTCCGTCAGCATCACCTGGCTCTGTCTTTGTTCCAGCAGCTTGCCGCGTGAGTATCGTGATTAATTCACGTCTTAAAGACTTATGCCTACTTCCTCTTCTTCGGCCACAGTGTGGAAAATAAAGCCACACTGGTTGTCTCCCTCCATTCGCTGCCGCTTTTCAGCGGCAGCGAATCGAGGGAGGCAACCAGTGTCTCATAAGTCGATTTTTTTTCTGCCAAAATGATGTCCCCTGACCGACTCCAAACGTCCATAGGACAAACGCTGCCAGTCAGACCGGGGATGCAAGCGGATTCCTGGTCCAGCTTTCGCTAGAGAACTCCACTGTTGACACGCACCTCGGTGTCTTACTTCCGTTGGGGAGCTGGGTGGCTCGGTGGTAGAGCGTTCGACTCTCGTCCGAACTGGGTTCAAACCCAGCTGAGGTCAAAATTTGTGAAGGCCTCTTTTCGGTGACCAGTCTTTAAAATCACCTTCGTGGTGGACAAAAGACGTTAAGCCCTAAATGTTTAAAGTTACCTACTTCCGTTTACGTCGTTGGATGTTTTTTTTTATTGTTGGTGTGTGTGTGTGTGTGTGTGTGTGTGTATGTGTGTGTGTGTGTGTGTATGTGTGTGTGTGTGCGTGTGTGCAATATATACATATATCACAAGATACAAAAAGGTCTACAATGCACAATACAGCAGACTACGATACAGCACAGAACACACTACAATAAAGTACTCTGCAAAACAACATGAAGCATAGTAGTTCAAAACAATACAGGAGTATTGTACAAGAAAAAATTACCCTACACGCGTAAATGCCCCCCCCCCCCCATACACACACACACACACACACACACACACACACACACACACACACACACACACACACACACACACACACACCAACATACGTAAACACCGACGCACAACATTGGGGAAAAAGGAGAAGATTGCCATACTATGAGAGATTCGAAAAGGTGAAGAATTACTAAGAAGGAAGTGTATGTGGGGTAGTGTCTACTGACAGAAAAGTGCTCTGTATGAAAACCACAGTCTATTACATTTTTCACGTTGAACTATGATCCCATATCTGTACTTTTCCACTTTAAAGCGACTTTTCATACAGTTAATGAAGTGTTCAATTCTTGGCTGAGTTTCCTGTAACCTGCATCATATAAAACTTGGCAACCAGAATCATTATGTCTATAACAATGTCTGACTTGAAATTTTTGGTAGTTCCAAAAAGGCTCAACTCCTTACAAAAGCTAAGAGTCGCACAGTTCGCACAATCATCCTGTACCCACTTAAGGATGTCTGTCCAAAATGTCTGCACACACTGACACTCCAAAACAAAGGTGGGTAATAGTTTCTTTCTCATGCTGACAGAATGTACACATTGCCGCGTTGGACAGTGTACGTAAAAACAAAAAGCATTTTGTGGGCAAGAGTCTGTGTATCAGCCTTAACTGAAACCACCTGAGCTGACAGTCAGGGCTTGTTTTATGTGATTTAAAAAATATACATGTCCATTCTGGTAGGTCATCAAACATTTCCTTTCACTTTCAAACACAGACAGGATTAGACTTTATCTTCACAAGAGTTGCATAACATTTGTTTTGATCCACCTTCTAAAATGAGGGACCATACCTTGCTGTCAGCCTTTATATTGTCTCCAGCCGGTTCAAGTGCTGTTGAGTCAATATAAACCCTAATGGCATTGGTTACACCAGTATACAAGAGAAAATTAGTTGAGACCTCAGGGTACACCAGCTTAAATTGCACAAAAGAGAGGAGTTTGCCATTTTGGTCTAAAAGATCACCAATCCCATTTTCTTTCCATTCGTGTAAATGTACATTTCTTCTATCTCTTATTGTATTCTATAGTGTATAGACTCCGACAGCAACTCATTAAAATTTGTTGGTGCACATCTATTATACAATGTCTTAAGGTGTTTACCTCGCGCTGGGACCATACGCGTTGAGGCGCGTCCCCTGGGTGGTGGATAGGGGGTCCCTCGTGAGAGGGGTGCACCGAATGAAATAAGGTGCCGTGAACCAACATGGTCTAAGGGAAGGTGACCCCGACAGAAAACCCCTGGTCCTCCTAGTAAGGGGGTTGGGCGTGGGGGTAGCTTCCCCACCCTGCAAAAAAGGAAATAGCTACAAAAACGCCGACGAAAAGACTAACAGTAATTCCTTTCCTGGAGGAGGAAGGTTCTTCTACTAGAAGACTTATGACGTCCTGTGGTGAAAGCCGGAAGTCTTCGGGAGCCACAGGACCGAGCCGCCTCTCTCTATCCAGGGATACAACCATGGGCACATGGAACGTCAAGACCATGTACCAGAGCGACAAGGCCGCCCAGATAGCAGCGGAAATGCAAAAGTACAACCTTTCCCTGCTAGGCATCAGTGAAGCCAGATGGACGCAGTCTGGCCAGAAAAGGCTGTTAAGTGGGGAGATGATTCTGTATTCGGGTCATGAAGAGGAGAATGCCCCCCATACAGAAGGTGTAGCATTCATGCTGTCACCAGTGGCACAGAGAGCGCTGATGGGCTGGGAACCTCTTGGGCCAAGAATTATCACAGCAGCCTTTAGAACCAAGAAAAAGCTCAAGCTGAACGTCATCCAGTGTTATGCGCCCACCAATGACAGTGACGAGGAAGAGAAACAAGAGTTCTACGACCGACTCCAGAGTGCCGTGGACAAATGTGCGGAGCGAGACATCACCATCGTCATGGGCGATTTTAATGCCAAAATAGGGGAGGACAACACCGGATACGAAGAGGTGATGGGGAGACAGGGACTAGGCTCGGAGATGAGTGAGAACGGGGAGAGGTTTGTAGACTTTTGTGCTCTAAACCGACTTGTCATTGGAGGCAGCATCTTCCCACACAGAAGAATACACAAAGCAACTTGGGTCTCACCTGACCATACAACAGAGAACCAAATAGACCATATCTGCATTAGCAAGAAATTTAGAAGATCCCTTCAAGATGTTCGAGTGAGGAGGGGAGCAGATGTCGCCTCAGACCACCATCTGCTTACCTTAAGAATGAAGCTCAAGCTAAAGAAAAGCCGCACAGAGACAACAAGAAGACAGCGCTATAATGTAGGCCTCCTGAGAGAAACTGGAGTTAGAGAAGAGTTCAAACTGGTGCTGTCCAACCGGTTTCAAGCGCTACAGGAGCTAGTAAATGAAGAGGAGGCGGTCACCACAGAGCAGCAGTGGAAGGCAGTTAGAGAGGCGCTGAACTCAACCTGCAAAGACACAGTAGGGTTCAGGAAACACCACCACAAGGACTGGCTGTCGGCACAGACCTTGAAGAAGATAGAAGCGAGGAAGCAGAAGAAAGCAGCGGTCAACAACAGTCGCACGAGAGCAGCCAAAGTAAGGGCACAGGGGGAATACTCGGAAGCCAACCGCGAGGTGAAGAGTAGTATCAGGGCAGACAAGAGGGCCTACACAGACAGCCTGGCAGCAGAGGCAGAAAAGGCAGCAGGCAGCGGCAACATGAAACAGCTCTACGACATTACCAGAAGATTGTCGGGTAAGTATGGCCATACAGAAAGACCAGTAAAAGACAAAGAAGGCAAGCCTATTGCAGACAGAGCAGACCAACTCGACAGATGGGCCGAGTATTTTGAAGAGTTATTGAACAGACCTAGCCCACCCGACCCCCCCGACATCCAGCCGGCAGAGACCGACCTACCCATCAGCTGTGACAGACCCAGCCGGGAAGAGATCAGAAAAGCAGTGGCATTTTTGAAGAATGGCAAAGCAGCAGGGCCAGATGGCATCCCAGCGGAGTCTCTGAAAGCAGACCTAGAGACAACAGTTGAGAAGCTGTACCCACTGTTTGAAAAGATGTGGGAAGAGGAGGTGATGCCAGTTGACTGGAAGGAGGGGTACCTAATCAAGCTTCCCAAGAAAGGCGACCTCAGCAAGTGTTCCAACTACAGAGGAATCACCTTGCTGTCAGTACCAGGAAAGGTCTTCAACAGGATCATCCTAGAGAGAATGAAGAGCTCCGTTGACCCCCAGCTGAGAGACCAGCAAGCAGGATTCAGGAAGAACCGATCATGTACAGACCAGATCGCCAGTCTCCGCATCATCGTGGAACAGTCTCTGGAGTGGAGCTCCCCGCTGTACGTCAACTTTGTGGATTATGAGAAAGCACTTGACAGCGTGGACCGAGAGACTCCTACGACACTACGGTGTACCCACAAAGCTCGTCCGCCTGATCAAGAGCAGCTATGATGGCATGACATGTCGCGTGATCCATGAAGGGCAGTTCACCAGAGAGCTCCAGGTCAGAACTGGTGTCAGGCAGGGGTGTCTGCTGTCTCCGTTCCTCTTCCTACTGGCCATAGACTGGGTCATGAAGATGACCACAGAGCACAGACGAAGTGGAATACAGTGGACACTGTGGACACAGCTGGACGACCTCGATTTTGCAGACGACTTGGCATTACTGTCCCACACTCATCAACAAATGCAGGACAAGACCACGAGGCTTGCTGACATCTCGTCCCAAGTGGGCCTCGCCATTCACAAACAGAAAACAAAGACAATGAGGCTGAACGCAACCAGGGAAGAACCAGTCTTGCTTGCTGGCACCCCGTTGGAGGAGGTGGAGTCCTTCACCTATCTCGGGAGCATCATAGACAAAAAAGGCGGCACTGATGCAGATGTCAGAGCACGAATCGGTAAAGCCAGAGCAGCCTTTCTCCAGTTGAAAAAAGTGTGGAGTTCCAGAGAGCTGTCACAACACACCAAAGTCCGGATTTTGAACTCCAATGTAAAAGCAGTTCTCCTATATGGAGCAGAGACATGAAGATTGACAAAAACCACAGTCAACAGAGTACAGACCTTCATGAACAGTTGCCTTAGAAGAATTTTGAAAATCCACTGGCCAGAGAAGATCAGCAACGTCAGACTCTGGGAGAGAACAGAGCAGATAACAGCAGAGAATGAAATTGGGCGAAGAAGATGGGGATGGATCGGTCACAGTCTGAGAAAGCCAGCTTCCAGTATCACTAGGCAGGCATTGTCATGGAACCCCCAGGGAAAGAGGAAAAGAGGTAGGCCGAGAAACTCCTGGCGTCGAGACCTCCAAGCAGACATCAAGAGACTGGGAACCACCTGGAGTAGAATCGAAGGAGAAGCACAGGACAGGAGTTGCTGGAGGTCTCTCGTCGACGGCCTATACCCGGGTAGGGGTGACAGTCGTAAGTAAGTAAGTTAAGGTGTTTGGCAACATCAGCCCAAAATCTGTTTTTGCATTGACGCATCAACACATTTGCAAATTCCCCGCCAAATATCTGTATATCTCTACAAATAGGACAGCAAGTCAACACTAACCTCTGCAGTTGAGAGTCACACCCAAATAGCCGTTTCAACCAGCTGACTTTCAGAGCCGTCAGAAAAGAAAACAAATGTTCAGCATACGTAAACCACCTGTCGCATATGCTGAACTTACACCAGACTTACTGATTTTACCACGTTTACCGTCCCACAGAAAGGAAAATAACATTTTGTTAAGTGTCGTGAGAAAAAGTGTTGTTGGTTGGGTTGTTCGTCCACGGCCCATCTCCCAGCCTGGAGTTGCTTTCCAGAAGGTGACGTTTCGTCTGGTCTCGACGCGCGGGCCTAGGTTGGCAACCAGTGTGGTAGATGGAGACCAGCCCGTAGCCGATCGAGAAAAGCAGACAAAGAGCCCGTGGACCTGGCCGGCTGGGGTGGCTCAACCACGAGCACAAGGTCCTCACTGTCTTAGTGCTGGAGATTATAGATGCCCGCAAGACCCACAACGACAAGGCAGCGGTCCCAGAGAGCATGGGCCTGTTGCATGAGTGGGTTTTGTCCTGCGCCAGTCACTAAGCAAAGTGCTCCGCTACGACGAATATTTGTCACGGATCACGAGGACGAACACACTGCAGTCACGAAAACCGACCCCCCCCCCCCAACACACACACACACACACCCTCACCTCTATGCACCCGCATAGAGACGTTTTCAGCAAGTAATGGACGCAAAGGAAATAAATAAATGCATCTCTCTTCTGGTTGGCGCTTTTACAAGCGCACTCTCGCTGTCTCTCCAGAACTTGGCAAACAAGCTGAGGATCATCCTTGTGTCGATCTTCGGCCTGTGGGTCTGTCTTATAACGCAGTAATGGACAAACCCAGGGGAAAACAAACGCATGATCTCGTACTTTCTGCAACTATTTCTCCACGTGCTGTCATGCTTTCTTTCCCCCTTGAACAACTCCGCAAACCAAACGGCCTTTTTTGCTCGACACGGATTGGACAATAACCCTTACAGGAATCACCTCGACAAAAAAACGCCACCGACAGCCAAAGGGGTTAAGTGCATATTGAGCGTTCGTCTTATGCGTGTGTGCTAGTCATCACGCGGCATGATGGGCGGCTACATACAGTGAGTGTCCCTGTGTGTGTTTTTCCGTTGTGCCGGGTATGAATACATCGATTGTAGACATGCCGCAAATGTGCATCCTTTCACCACGACAGACGTTTGGGCCGACCGTGAGCAGTACACACCCAATGCGCAAAAGGCCATCGTGCCGACGTCGGCCCGATGGCCTTTTGCGCGTTGGGAGGGTAGTTAAAACATATGGAGGGGATAACTATATGCTGACAATGACCTCGTGTATGTTTCTGCATGGTGCTTCTAGGATGCGTGCATCGTGAAGCGCTTTTAATCAATGTTGTTTGAAAACACGTTGCGCTCTCAACAGTTAACCTGATAACAGTTCCTACTCTTGTTTCGAAGCGAGGTGCGCTTTACAAAATGTCTTCTGGTGCACGCAGCTAGTTTCGTTTGCGATTTTTGTTTGTTGGTGTTAGCCCGCCTACCTATCTTCTCCTGCAGGCCCATCTCTCAAAAGTTGTGTATTGGGGCCGTTAATTTATTTATTCACATTCCTCTTCTTCTTCTTCTTTAAATTTTATTTTATTTTATTTTATTTATTTATTATGTATTTATTTATTATTATTTTTACTTTTATTGTTATTATTTTTTTATTATTTTTGTCATTATTATTATTATTTTTTTGGCGGAAGGGTGGTTGGGTGAAATCTGTTTGAGAATTAAAACTTGTTATGTGATACGTGTAAGTGATTGATTGATTGGTTGATTGGTTGATTGATTGATTGATTGATTGATTGATTGAGCTGGAGTGGCTGACTGACTGACTGACTGACTGACTGACTGATTGACTGATTGATTGATTGATTGATTGATTGATTGATTGATTGATTGATTGATTGATTGATTGATTGATTCATTCATTGATTCATTCATTGATTCATTCATTCATTCATTCATTCATTCATTCAAATACTGAAAAATTCGTTAATTTCATGAAAGCGAATCTTTAATTCTAGGACTAGCATTCATTGAACCTTTTATGCTTCGGCTGTCTGTAACGGTTGGCGTCGCGATGATTCCAACAGTAGTCCAACAGGAATCATCGCGACAAAAATCGCAACTCAGTGACAGCCAAAAGGTTGGGATTAAGATCTCTCCACTGACACTCTATTGTTTTGTGCTAAAACGCTTACACCCACCCATCCGTGTGTTAAAAACTGTATCCCACGCCTACGTGTGCGCGGAAGACTGTTTGCGCATACGACTGTTTTGCATGCACTGTGAACCGGCGCTGTGCGTGAGATTGCCTGATGTCTCGGTGCTATGTTTTGTTCTCTCCAGTTTCCAGACTAGGCTCTTGATAACTTCCTGTATGCGATCATATCAGTTAATTGTTGCCGGTCCTTCGGAGCAAGCATCATAGATTGTTGTGAGCCCATGCTATACAGGGTGCATATGAAACTCTATGCCTCTTGCCAAGATGACGGGGCATCGCACTATGCATGTCGTTTGGACACCTCTCTCCAGTTTTAGACTTTCTCCAGAAGGACTCCCACAGACCGAGGATATAAATCGTGGTAGATACCTTACAACAAGAGGCATAGATTCTCATGAGCCCCTGCGGATGCAGGGGCTCATGAGAATCTGTGCCACTTGTAGACAGACTTGCGGCGCTTCCTACTTTTCCCCTCTCCGTCCGCAGTCGTAGACGTAACGCAGGAAGACTTTTCTTAATCTGAACATTTAAATGGTAGCCGGCCACGTAAATCAACAGGCATAGATTCGTGAAGGCCCTTCTCTGCTTAGAGGCACACGAGGATCTATGCCCCTTGCAGCCAGAAGGACTTTCGCCGCCTCCACGTCTTTTGATAGCATCATTGGCTAGTCTGTGTTTGTCTGCGTTCGATACAGTCCGGCAGTCCAGACTGACTGTGCTAAGCCCATTCGCGTTGGCACAGAGAGGGCTCTGGTTATTTACATCTATGACCTGCAGGCAGAGGCCGTCTGTTTTGGTTTCAGCATGTACGTATGCGATTGTCTTACTTTCCCACTTCTGTCGCTGAATACCTTCACCCTTCACCGATTTTACCAAAGCACTCTTTGCGGTCTCAGAAGAGGGGGCGACGATGTCTATTTTATCAGGATGCTTGAATAGATTTGTATATTTCAGGGACCAAGCATTACTAGGCACCAGGCACTGCAACCATGGTTAAATACAGACTTGAACTTTGTTCTGTAGAAGCAGAAGGCAGTAAATTTATTCACGTGAAAAGCTAGATTTTCTAATTAATGCAATGAAAGTATCGCTCCAAAAGTGGATTTTGTCTTTTCCCCTTCAGAGGGCAGCACTGTAGTGTAGTTCACAGCAGGTTTAAGGTGTGAGAACACCAGTTACAACCTTTGACCCCTTCAGAGGGCAGCACTGTAGTGTAGTTCACAGCAGGTTTAAGGTGTGAGAACACCAGTTACAACCTTTGACCCCTTCAGAGGGCAGCACTGTAGTGTAGTTCACAGCAGGTTTAAGGTGTGAGAACACCAGTTACAACCTTTGACCCCTTCAGAGGGCAGCACTGTAGTGTAGTTCACAGCAGGTTTAAGGTGTGAGAACACCAGTTACAACCTTTGACCCCTTCAGAGGGCAGCACTGTAGTGTAGTTCACAGCAGGTTTAAGGTGTGAGAACACCAGTTACAACCTTTGACCCCTTCAGAGGGCAGCACTGTAGTGTAGTTCACAGCAGGTTTAAGGTGTGAGAACACCAGTTACAACCTTTGACCCCTTCACTGCAGAGAAAAAAATCTACAAACGGAAAAAGTGCAAGAGACATAGATCCTCATGAGCCCCCGCAGTTGCGGGGGCTCATGAGGATCTATGTCTCTTGCTGAGACCACTTTATGTCCACGTTCCTTGTACGGATCGGGCTTTTCGGCGTTGAGCTGAGAAAGATGTCAGACACACAGGGTGCGACCAGCGGCGAGAAAAGGGCTGCCATAATCTCTCCACAGACCTGTCTAAGGACCTAGTAGAAACGGCACTACTCTGTGGAAGTGAAGGAACTAGGCTAAAACTGTCCCAGTCTATCCCACACTGCACCACTCGTCCCTTCCAATCCCGGCACCGTCCGGAGCGGATGGAGGGAGATAATGCGTCGGTCACCCTTCTCAACTGTCCCTCAAAGCGAAAGAGACCTTCCAGTCTAGACATATCAGAGCTGTATTGTCGGAAGGGACAGAGTTTTATGGCAACTAGGATGTCTGGCTGGGCCGTTTGAGCGGATAACTTAATGAAACGATTCTGTTTTCAGCGCAATTAATCCCGAGACGTTTCTGGGGTAATCTCGTTATCACCGTCTGTCAACAGGAGGCATAGATTCTCACCATCTCCCGCATCTTGCATCGGCTCACAAAAACTATGTCTCTTGCTTAGAATGCAGGGGTTCAATGAAAATCTATGTTTCTGGCTGATGCAGGTTTTGGGATAAGTGATAATGCTCTGTTTTCGGCGCACTTGTTCCTGAAGTGTTTCGCCATCTGGCAAAATATCGCGAACACTTTGCGTCGTAGGAGGCGTGGGTTGTCGTGAGCCCGCGCCGTCTTCAAAAGGATTAAACTGACACGTACTTCCATGCAGCCCTGCACCCACAGGAGTTCGTGACAACAGATGCATTTAACTGGCGTGGAGTGGCCTCGTGCACACATCCACCCAACCGGGGGTGAACTGCTCGACCGTGTCAAAGACCGCTCACACCAAAGTGATCGCGGCGGTTGGTTAGTTCGAGGTTTAACGTCCACGGCACCGAAGTGATAATGGACGGCCCTGACGGACGGGTTTATGGGGGACACGGAAATCTATTTTCCTATGGAGTACGACCTGAACGCTGATCAGTTCAGGCGCACTGCAACTGTGGCACTCTGCTTTACCAGGACCTTTCAACGGACATACTATGTGCCACAGTTGTAGTGCGCCTGAGTTGATCAGTGTTCAGGTCGTACTCCATAGGAAATAGATTTCCGTCAGGGCCGTCCATTATCACTTTGGCGGTTCCTTACGCTGTCCGCACTTTCATAGGGCACTGCCTACTTTTTAGCCCCGAATTACTACAACAGGAGATGGATCGACCATGATTATTCAAGGGTAGTGCCATCAGGCGCCAATCTGATCTGGCACTACCCTTGAATTATCATGGTCGATCCAACTCCTGGAACTTGTGCGCAGTAGTAACCAATAGTGACGCTTCTAAAGTTTGTGAATCTGGCCTTGGGGTTAAACTGGTTAAAAACGCGATCGTTATTTAGGAAAAGTCGGTCAGTATGGCCTGTCATGTCCTTCCTTTTGCACCCTTACAACTACCACAATACACAATTACACATGTGTGTACGTGTGTGTGTGTTTGCGTGCGTGCGTGCTTGTGCGAGCGTGCGTGTGTGTGTTTGCGTGCGTGCGTGTGCGTGCGTGTGCGTGCGTGCGTGTGTGTGTATGTGTGCGCGCGTGTGTGTTTGTGCATGTGTGTGTGTGCGCACGCGTGCGGGCACTCGTGCGTGAGCGTGTGTGTTTTTCTCAATAACGTTTTAAAAAAAAAATAAAACTAATTCATAATGCCAAAGTGAGCAAAAGGTCGTCTGGCCGTTGAGCGCCCTAGGCTTACGCGTAGCGACAGATTGTCCGCCCAAGGGGCGTTTGCCTAACAAGTCTTTTTTTTTTCCACGCGCACTCTGTTTGGCTGTAGAGGCCTACCGTTATCTGGAGAGAAGCGCATTGTTGCGGCAATTGATTGTGATTGAGCGAGCTCTTGCTTTATTCAACTCCATGCACGTGTAATGTTGCCGACGCTTTTTAACCAATGCCGGTGGTGGGTGCACAAAAAAAGCAAACAACGTCCATCTACAAGAGGCATAGATCCTCATGAGCCTCCGCATCTGCGGGGGCTCATGAGGATCTATGCCTCTTGGTGGCCTGTAGACAGAGACAGCATCAGGAATTGTCCAGCAAGTAATGTCTCGCCAGCGTAACTCTGTCCAATAGGTCTTATAAGGCTTTCTCTCGAACTGTTTCTTAATTTTATTAAATTTCTCTTTCGTCTAAGAACGATTGCGAAACAAAACACACACACACACAAAAAAAAAAACAAGCGCGCGCGCGCACACACACACACACACACACATACACACACACACACACACATGGACAAGACAAAAGTGGTGGTCTTCAAAAATGGAGGTTTTGTGAAAAATTGTGAAAAATGGTTTTATGCTGACAAGCAGATTCAAGTCGAGTCCAGTTATACTTACCTTGGTGTGATATTTTCCTCTACTCTGAACTGGGCTAGATGTGTAGAAAACTTAGCTGGAAAAGCCAGGAGAGCAGTTGCAGGCATCAAAAGACTATACTTCAAATTACAAAACTTGCCAGCTGACACTGTTTTTCACATTTTTGATGTCAAGATTAAACCCATTGTGCTATACGGGTCAGAGGTCTGGGGTTTCCAGAGACATGATGTAATTGAGCAGGTTCATATAAAGGTTTGTAAAATGGTCCTTGGTGTTGGAAGAGATGTAAAAAACAATATTGCGCTGGGTGAGTGTGGAAGATTCCCTATGTATATTGATGCCTATGTTCGAATGGTGAAGTACTGGTGCAGACTTCTTACCATGTCAGAAAACAGATACCCAAGACAGTGTTACACGATGTTATATATGCATGATGCTTCGGGTAGATCGAACTGGGCTACGCAAATAAAGACTCTATTGTGTATGCACGGGTTTGGGTATGTATGGGAAATGCAGTCAGTTGGAAACACTCCTCTGTTCATTCAGATATTCAAAGATCGGCTGATGGATTGTTTCCGACAGGACTGGCATGCATCCCTTACCTCAAACACAGAATACTGCCATTACCACCCAGAAATACTTAGAGCCAGTTACATAGGGCAGCTGAACTCTTGTGAACTCAGGCGGGCAATATGTTTACTTAGATGTAACCGTTTACCTTTAAACGGAGTATCCAGATTTGGAAAACCCATCACTAATCCAGAATGTAATTCATGTGATTGGCATAAGGCTGAAGATTTGTGTCATTTTCTGTTCGAGTGTCCAAAATATGCCCCTTTACGTAAAAAGTACATTCCACTGTTTTACTACAGATTCCCATCCGATCTTAAAGTTCAGCTGCTGTGTGGAAACCTACATGATAAACTGGTCTTTAAAGTTGCTATGTATATTTCAGGTTGCCTTAAATTAAGGAATTAGAGGGATTTGCTTTGAACTTTTCTTGTTTTTTTGTTTATTTATGTGCGCTGATGTAATGCTATATGAGTGTGTTTTACAACCACCTTCCTGTATTTTCTGGTTGTAAATTGTATTTTGTGTTCATATGGGCCTGATGGCCTGCAAAAACTGAAATAAATTTATTATTATTATTATTATTATTATTATTATTATTATTACACACACACACACACACCATCACACACACACACACACCATCACACACACACGCACACACATATTTACAAACACACTCACATACACACGCACACACACACACACACACACACACACACACACCGGCACACACGAATGGACGAACGAACCAACGAACGATCGAATGAACGAACAACATACCGACCATTACATTAAGGATCAGGGAAGAGTTGTTTCGGCGCGCTGTGAGCAGGTTGCCAGCATGTTGTGGATGTGCCTTACAAGTGGACAACAACATCATCATCGTCGTCACCAACGGCCTCTCTAATGCTATTCCTGTTGGAGGGAAATGACGTCTACCTGGCGTGCACCACGAAACATACACTAGCCAATTGTGAAGTACCGCCTGTGCTATGGAAAACATAGATGTATACAGAGGAAGTTAGAGGCATAATGAAAGTGCGGAGGTACTTTTAGATTCATGCTTCTGACAGAGAGGATTAGCGGCGGTTGCCAATACAGTGAAAGAAAAAAAAAAATGCTTGTATGACGGACGAATACCTGAGTGATTCGTAAACAGTTTCACGCTTATTAGGTCGACTAGAGAAGCCATTTAGCGAAGAATAATGGTCGGGCTATGCAGCATGCAAAGTGCATCAGCCTGAATAGAAATAATGTGTTGAAATTGTATAGACACGGAATCCAACCACACGCTGCTAATCAGTTAGATGGCAATCATAGTTTCAAGAACTGCTGGAGCCGACCGTGATCGACAAGTGGCATAGATGCTCATGAGCCCCTGCAGCTGCAGGGGCTCATGAGCATCTATGCCTCTTGAAGCAGGCTGAGGGACTGTATTTGGAGTGCCGCCGGAGCGGTGTTATTTGGCTATTGCTAATGCTGATGGTGAACACATGATATAGGACATATCAAAATGCAATCGTTACTGCTAGTCACTGAGCGGGCTTCTGTGCTTTATCCCACTCAGCCCTGACGCACTACAGCAGGAGATGGATCGACCATGACAATTCAAGGGTAGTGCCAGATTAGCTTGCACTGACATAAGCCCATGGTTCCAACTTTTTCTTTGGGACCTTCAACCTGACACAAAAGATCTCCCCGACGCTAGACCTTCTTCCGGTGGCCGAAAAATCGGAGGGGGGGGGGGAGGGGGAGAGAGGTGTGTGTGTGTGTGTGTGTGTGTGTGTGTGTGTGTGTGTGTGTGTGTGTGTGTGTGAAGGCTCTCACCACCTGCCAACTCGCCAAGATATCAAACGGAGGAATGGGGGGGGGGGGGGGCGGCGGTAGTGTGCGCATGTCGAAACTCGCCCAAAAAACAAACAGGGCGGAAGGGGGGGGGTGGGCAAACACCACAAAAATGGACTTGGTTATAGCATTTCTTAAAAATTTGGTGGGGGCGGGGGGACCCCTGGACCCCCCCCCACACACACACACACCCACCCCCACCCCCCTCACGTCTCCAGCCACCGTGAGATGGCCTTAGTCGCCTGCTCGGCGTTAAACTCAAATAACGAACTACGCACCCACCACCCCTAGATCCGCCCCTGAACCTGTAAAACTCCAGCCCTTCTGAAAGTACGAAGTAGCGCGCACTATTTGTGTCGCCTGATGAGGCTTGTTACCGCCTTCACTGCCGAGATTTATGGAACGCCACCCGACTGCAAGAGGCATAGATCCTCATGAGCCCCCGCAGTATCGGGGGCTCATGAGGATCTACGCCTCTTGCCGACGCCACTTTGCCTCCATTCTCCTTTGATGGCTGGGGCCCTTTGGCATCGAACTAACACAGATTGCAGAAATATGATCTGCGGCCAGCGGACGTGTGTTTCAGCCTAAAGATCCGCACGATGCAGTTATAACACTACGACAGAGGGCAGAGTGTCAGCAGCTTCCCGAAATTGTGATAATGTACTCATCATGTCAAGGACTAAAACAGCAATTCCCTTTAAAGACAGAATCGAGCTTAGAAAGAATATCGACTCTGAATCAGCGTGAGAAAGTGTGAGATTTTTTTTTTACCTAACAGCAAGCTGGTGGATCAACAGGTGTTGTGAGATTTACAGAGAAGAGGAGACTTCTTCTTTTTTTTATAACTGATTTAGCTTTCTAAGCGTGCTTCTTTCTTTGTTTCGCCGTGGGATGGCCTTTGTCGCCTGATCGGTGTTGAACTCTAATAAATAACTTCTTTTTTTTTTTGCTGAGAGTTTTATTTTGGTTTGCATTTTACTCACTTGCCAGTCACTATTTTTGTCTGGTCTGTCGACACTGCATGCGTTTGCAAGGGCAGTTTCAGCGCCGGATCAATCAGTTTTTTAAGGGGGGGGGGAGGTTGCTGAACGACAATAATTATAAAAAACTGTATACTGTTCAAGAGCGAAAGGCGCGTGCTTACAGGGTCCGAGGAAACCAAACAGCAGGGCGCGGGGGGGGGGGGGGGGGAGGGGGGGGGGAGGGGTATAGAGAGAAAAGGCGCGTCCTTCCAGGGTCCGAGGAAACCAAAAAGCGGGGCGGGGGGGGGGGGGATAGAGAAATAACATTAAGCCACAATAACATTAAACCACTCCCCTCCTTCTCGGACCATGTTGTGGCTTGGTAGTGGATGATTTTATTTTTCTTTAAGTCGAGGGGGGGGGGGGTAGTATCAAAACACCCCCCTCCCCCTGGATCCGGCCCTGAGTTTAAAAAAGCGTTCGTCATTCATTTACTGACTCTGTGTTAGTACAAACCACCATCTCGTGGCGATGTTTATGCGTGGCAATCTTAACCCTTTTACTGTCATGGACGCAGACTGTGTCAGTTTTTGACGTCATTGTCAATGCAACGTCACAGATCCCAGGCCATCAAAGGAACGTCGATACAAAGAGATTTCGGCAAGAGGCATAGATCCTCATGAGCCCCCGCAGTTGCGGGGGCTCATGAGGATCTATGCCTCTTGCGGTTGGATTATGTCACTTTTCTTCGGCAGTGAAGATGTTAAACAACGCATGGATCCAAAAACGCACGAAATGCTTGTGCGAGTTTTCTGCAATCAGATGACGTTTCTTATTAAATACATCCTGTTGTTTTCATCCCTACGTCACACGACCAATTACTTTAGCGTCAACCGTGCCATGTGACCTTGCTACAAAAACCCTTGTAGCGAGACTAATGGCGGACTTTTTGTAGCCCTCTTTCTGACGCGTTTTGGATGCCAGTTTTGTTCTTCAAACGATCACCAAACCGATCTAAAGAATAAAGTTACTTAGTGTTGTTCGAAACAACAAGCACATTACGTCATGAAAGATTTTAAATTACGTCATAAGTCTATAATGTATAAATGTATTTTCCATTGACGTCAGTCACGTGATCCCGATCGGACGATTTCTTCTTAATTTGTTTAACGAAAATAGTGGAGGAGTGAAAACAAATACGTTATTGGTAGCAGGGGCTTGCTGCACGGACCCTTGTAGGCCTAATCTGAGAGAGCTCAAAAGAAACCATTGGACCCCTTCAGGGTCCAATGGTTCCTTTGACCTCCCTCAGACCTACTAGGGTCCGTGTAGCGAACCCCTGATACCAATAATTATATTGTCTGGGTGTGATAATCTTTTACTATGTTTCATCACAACCTCACAACCTCAGCTCTCTTCACCCTTACTCCTCCTCGCTGCCACCCTGACACCCCACCCTCCGCTTGTGCACATTTCTCGTTCAATTAGATTTTCTTTGATGTTTGACCTTCAGTTTGACGTACAAGTTTGTCTTCACTTGTTCTTTAACTTTTCTTCTTATAGTTTTTTTTGTTTTACTCTATATTTTTGTTCACACATGTTTTTTTCATCAGCAAGAGGCATAGATCCTCATGATCCCCTGCAGGCTGCGGGGGCTCATGAGGATCTATGCCTCTTACTTGCCTTATTTACATGTGTTTTCAGGCAAGGGTTGGGGGAGGTGGTAAGGTACTTCAATCCGAGGTTGCTGGGAAGGACTTTGCCCTTTTGTCTGCTCCTCACGTTTTTTTGTGCTGTGGACAAAGAGGTAATGATGGTATCAGCTGTTCCGCTTCTGCCGCCAGCTGCTGCCGGTCATGCCAGCTCGCAGCTAGTGCCTGACCAGTGACAGTGACGCTGTTAACTCTGGCGCCTCCAGGGCCATCTGCGTGAGAAACTCGGAAACAATAGTTTGATGGTAGTGTTCGCTTATCACGAACCCTTTCCACGCGGGAGTCGGCCAGGGTGGAGGGAGGGTGTGTGTGTGTGTGTGTGGGGGGGGGGGGGGGTAGGGGTAGGGGGAGGTGGAGGTGTTAGAGTGGGGGGGGGGGGCTGAGGAGACAAAAAGCTTTCTTCTCGACCTTTAGCCTTTTGCATGTTGAAGTTTTTGTCGCCCCTTGTACTGTGTTGACGGCTCGGTAGCAAAAGGGTGAAAAAAAGTGATGTAAACCCCTTCAGGCCTGCTGGGATATCTTTTTTTCCCTTCTGTAGATTCTCTTCTGTGGGCCTTGGGCGTGTTTGTGTGTGTTGAGGTTAACCCCTTCACGGCCTGTGGACGCGGATTGTGTTTGGGAAATCTTTTCTCATTCGGCGCCAAAGAGAACCCCGCCGTCCAAAGGAAAACGGATACAAAGTGGTTTCAGCGAGAGGCGTAGATCCTCATGAGCCCCCGCAATTGCAGGGGCTCATGAGGATCTATGCCTCTTGCAGCTGGATCGTGCTTACCTCCCCCCTCAACAGTGACGGGGATAAGCTTTGTCGTGTTCGTCGTGGTGACGTCATTGTGACGTCATTGTGGGGCTGGCCACACGTGGAGAAGGCTTGCGTGCAGACTAAAGTAATGACACAAAGGCAATTAGGCCTTTTTTTTTTCTCTCTCAAAACGGCAGACAGTCAAATTTAGGATAGTAGATTGGGAGTGAGGGTGGGGAATAGCGGGGTGGGGGTGGGGGTCGGGGGGTGGTAGGGGGTGGGGGTGTTATAGCATGGGATTGAGCCAAAAAACACTTGCGTGGACTAAAACGTATGAAATGTATTCTCATTAAAATTAATGGTTTTAATTATATTTGCGTGTCAAACTCGAACAGGGTATTCTGTAATCATATTTATTGGAAGCTGACATCTTATGCGTTGAACGCCTATACGTGCACAACCCGACCTTAGAAAGTCTGTCAAGAGCCCGTATTAGGAACAAAATCCGATAGTCTGACCAGGATTATTCTAATTACTTCAAACACTGAGCTATGAGGGTACTTCTTCTAATGGAACAAACGCAGAAGACAGCAGAAGTGAAGAATGGCTGCCGGCACGTATCGGAAATGTCAAACACCTCTAATATGACTTTTTACGTGCCGTAGGATAATGTCATAAAAACGCCAGTTATGGCGCCCTGGGCCTCGGGTGATCACAAGCCTTGTTTCTTTCTTGATGGCCAGACGGTCTCTCATTTACTCCGTGTTGATGAGCGACAAACTGAGGTAAGTTTCTCCGTCCTTATCCCGTTATTTTTCATTTTGCTTATCCCAGGCATTTATGGCGGTAAGATATGAATCGATTGTTCAGGAGTGGTGCCAGAATAGCTTGAACCACTTGAACTATCACGGTCCATCCGCCTCCTGAATTGTCCCGTAAATCTGTTGAAGACAAATCTTTTTTTGTTTGTTTTGTTTTTGTTTAAACGCCTACCGCAGTTGGTTTTTTTTTTTTTTTTTTTTTTTTTTTTTTTTTTTTTTTTTTTTTTTTTTGTGTGTGTGTGTGTGTGTGTGTTTGCCAGAGACGAGTCTGTTCATTGCTGTTCTTTTGATTTTCTCCGAAAGCAAGGTTCCTATTCAGTCCTCGTGCATCAGACTTGCCTTTCTATCTTTTCCTGGTCAGTTTAACCCATTCAGCCTGACGCACTACAGCAGGAGATGGGTCGACCATGATAATTTAAGGGCAGTGCCAGATTAGCTTGGCGCCTGTCGGCGCCAAGCTAATCTGGCACTGCCCTTAAATTATCATGGTGGACCCATCTCCTGCAAATGGTGCAAAGTCGTTAGATGACGCCTCCAAAAATTTGAGAAATACGAGATTGTTTCTTGAACATATTCACGATCTTCAACCTGCATAACCCACTGACTAGAGCTGTAAGATCCAAAGTCACAGGCCAACACACAGTCAATTCAATGGAGAGGTTTTGTCTGGGGTTTGAAGAGACGACAAACCCCAGATTTGTTTGTTTTTTTTGTTTTGCATGGTGATGCAATGAGCATATATCCGTCAGGTTTGCTTGCATGTTGGCAACCCATAGGAAACTTCGTCTCTCGACACACGCTGGGTGTCTTCAGCAGTAGCGAATCGAGGGAGGCAACCAGTGTGTACTCTCGATAGTCCCAGACGTAAGACCATCTGGACTGCGCGGAGAAATACACTGTGACCGATCGAGTTTATGTATGCGGAAGGGTATGGGGTGGGGGGGGGGGGGTGTTGCGGATGACGTGAGCATGTAATTTTTATTACTTTTATTCTTGTTTCTGTTGTGTATGGTATACCGCTGCGCCAAAATTTCCCCTCTGAAATACAAAGTAATATTGTATTGTATTGTATTGTATTGTATTGCATTGCATTGTATTGTATTGTATTGTATTGTATTGCATTGCATTGTATTGTATTGTATTGCATTGCATTGCATTGCATTGTATTGTATTGTATTGTTACTATTTTGTACTTATTCGTATTACTGATCCAGTGAGAAAAGATCCCAGAACTGTCCAGAAATTGATTTCCCACGGACTATGTCAGGCGGCACAGTCTCTTTGCAGTTTTTTTTTTTTTTTATTCTACT